>JANBXA010000635.1:1200000-1712500 GCA_030556225.1 Cricetiscus sungorus
CAGAGAAGTGGAAAAACATGCTTTACTATTGTGTCCACTATTGCTAGTGTTGACTCTAAAATATCAAAGCCTGTCTTTGAGCTAAGGGACAGGGCAGTTTAGCTTTGCTCTGAATCCATTAAATACAGCTGGCAGCTCAGAGAAGGCAAAGAGCACCCTTGGCTCCAAGGCAACTTAGAAGTATCATGGAAGAAAAGCTACAACCTGTAAAATTTCTAAAGGCAGATACATTGAGACAGGTGAAGAGTAGGTACAGGGCTGAGGATAATATGGGTGATGGGGTGAAATGTCTAGAATAGCAGTTAGTTCTGACCCATGGGTTTTACCCCTTTAGGGGCCAAATGATCTTTTCACAGGGATCACCTAAGACCATCAGAAAACATACATTTCCATTATGATTCATAATAGCAAAAATACAGTTATGGAGTAACCATGAAAATAATTGTATGGTTGGAGTTCACCATGACAGGAGGAGCTGTATTAAAGGGTCACAGAGGTTCCCAGAACCACTGCACTAGGGTTAGGTTTTTGCTTCATGTGTATTAGAGGAAGTAACAGGCTAACAAGGCTAAGGGAAGGAACACAGTCCAAAGTTTGGAGTCTAACTGAAGAACAGCAAAGAATGCTTAAAGACTTTTCATCTGGGACATGGCCTAGCACCAGTGGCCATCCTAACAACACAGATGTAGGTTGTATTAAAAGATCAGAAGCACAAAAAGAAAATGTTAAATAAAAGGTTTTGCTTTTATTTAAAATAAAATGCATTTATACAGTCTTTAAGTCATGAATTGATTATTGGACAATACTGGTAAGTCCACCCCTCCTGGCGCCTTCTGGGCTCGTGAGTTAGGAGTTTTCTAACTAGCACCAATGCAGACGGTAACAGCGCAACAGACCAGAACGCAGCCAGTCCAGGGGCAGAGTTAAGGACATCACGGCAAGTCATGACCATCATGAAGGCATTCTTAATTTAGCAGATACTGAAACTGCATATTAATTATACACTTTAAAAGCATTTAATTAATGCAAGGATGCTACATTTAAGCCATTTCCTAGTTGTGAATAGTTCTTAAAAAACTGTACAATTTTATAAAATTTGTGTTTGTACATTAGTTACACAAAATGCATACTTCATAGAACTTTACTTCATATTGTAACACAAAGGTTGCATATTTTAGGCAGATAGTGAATATGCTGGTGAATACTAAGAGTGTTGTAATACAGTATGGTGTAAAAATAAACACAAAACAATGTACAACATGCTTTTTCAAGGACAAACCCAGTCAAGCACAACAGATCAACAGCACTTCCTTCAAGGTCAATGACATCATCGAATACCAAACATCTACTGCAGACCCAATTTTATATTAGGAGAGGGGCTTAACTGGCTAGCAGAAGTAGGACATTTTAAGAGAGGGCATCAAATGAAACATACATTAAACACATGCATTATACATGATAAATAGACTTCATATAGGTTACGCCCTGGGTAGTAGATGGCTTGTTTCTTACTTTGGCTAGTGTCTATCAGCGTCAGCTGGTTCCTGATTCACCCACTACTTCAGATTTCAATTCGTGGCCCTAGGGAATGTTCGGTATTCCACGGTCCACATATTGCATCACTGTAGCAGATTAATAACCGTGCTTGTTAGTGCACATGTTAACCGGTCTGATAAGGCAAAGAGTTTTCATGATAAAATGATAAATTTCAAGCTTACTTTATTAAGCAGCATATAGGAAACAATAGCTTTAAAGTTAAATATTGTTATGGCTGTGGAATTTCATTACAGTTTTCCTATTCACACCCAACCACTGGTGAGTTTGTAGAACATCTCCTCATCTAGACTCTCATTTTGGTCTTTTGCACGAGTTGAGAGAAATATGTAACCGCCAATGAACTCGTGGACCACCTTGCAGTCTACTTCAGTACAGATGAAGGACAACCGAAGCTCATCTGCAAACTCCACAGTGACCTGGAACAGAGACAAAGACTCATCAGTGACACCAAGAGCTTCTGTAAGTTCATTTTGTAGGTGTCCACTGAAACGCTGCCATTCCCCAGAGAATTATCCAAGAACAGCAATAATGTCTGTGCATCTAACAGTAAGAAAACTGAGAACTGTATCATCCCTTCCCCCATTCCTTTAGTATGTAAGTTCTCAAGGGATTTAAGTCATTATGTTCTCAAGTGGTGTCTGGTAATGCAATTAACGAGAATGTCTTGGGAGAAAATCTACTTCCTGTGTTTTATTTAACATTTGCTCCAGTATTTAACCTTTAGGTATCATGTTTAAATATTTCAGAAAGATGGGTTTTTCTGTTAGCAACAAATATAACATATCCAATGTGCCAAGCCAAGCACCTACCAGGTAGGACTGTTTTGTATGATGTCCATATAACCAAGAGAAAGGGCACCATAGTAGCTACATAGTGTACCAGGATCCAGAGACTGAAAGCAACTGTTTGAATGCTGAGCGAATCACTAAGTGTGGGCATGGATAATAACCACACCTTAGGCTTTGAGATGGAGATAAATGCAAACATCTAGTGTCACACCTGATCCAAAGAGACACAGGACACAAACTCTGACAGCTGCTACGAGGAGGGATTTAGCTATTAGAGAAAGGTAATCATGGTCTACACTTGAATCCTAGACTGTTTTTTTTAGACAATCTCCCATAGCCAAGGCTGGCCTCTAACTTGCTAAGCAGTGGAAGATGACCTTGCATCTATGCCCTCCTAGATGTTCTTCCAACCAAGGCTTCAAGAATGCTAGGCAAGTACTCTCTATCACCTGAGCTATCCCTAGGCTTTTTTTTCTTAAAGTTTTATATGTACAGGTGTTTTGTCTGCATACATATCTGTGAGGCCAGACGAGGGCATCAGATCCTCTGGAACTGGGTATGGGTGCTGGGAATTGAACCTAGGTCCTTCAGAAGAACATCAAGTGCTCTTAGCTGCTAAGCCATCTCTCCACCCCTATTTATTTGTAAACAAACGGAGACTACCCTGTGCAGGGCCTCATTTGCATGAGGCTGGAGTCTTGGAAGCTTGGTTTCCTACCCAATGGTGGCCTTGGAAAGCTTGTTTGAAGGTTCTAGCATGGCAGCACAGCAGGTTGTATACCCTTGGCAGAAAGAAGGCTGTCTTCTTCCACCAAGAAGTATGAGAGTATAAGGGGGACTCCAGAACTCATTAGCCACATAAGCTGAATCGGTTCTAGCAGTTAATGGTGGATCAAATATTATAGCCAAACTGCCTGACATAACCCAAACTCCAGCATTTAAAGGCTCTTTGTTTTCCTTAAGTGCAACACACACACACACACACACACACACACACACACACACACACACACACACACACACACAGAGATCCAGCTCCCCTGAATCACACACTCTCAGCTGTGCTAGGCTACACCACCTCACCATTTTGATCTCCCAGTTGACGTTCCACTGCTTCATGTTGCTGAACCGCCATGTTTTGATAGCGTCTCCCGTGCTGGCATCCATCCGAATCAGTCTGTTGTATGCAATTCCAATAAGTTCTTCTCTCTTGCCACCCTGAAATCTGTAATTTTGAAGAAAAACCCCTCAGAATAGGGAAGGGGGATTTTATCCAACCCTAAGAACAAGTGAACTATTACAAATAAAGAGAGATAGAAACATAATTTCATGAGTTGGCAATGAGAAAATGGACAGCCTAGAACAGATCATTTTTGGAGTTTTGCTGTAGAAAAGGTTAGTGTGTCTAAGGAGCTTTGCTTTCCATGTTTAAGATCTAAGTACATAAAGCACATAAAGAACACACACAGATCACAGCGACACACTGACCTCGCAATGAAGTGTGTGATGCCGAATTCAGGCAGAGACTGCCAAGCTTGAATGAATCTCATCTTGGCTTCAATCAGACTCATTTGGGCTACATTCTGATGGGCCTCCAAGATTCTTGCTGTTATCTAAACATGATCAAATATTAAATAGATTATATCTTTTGTGATAGAAACAAGATAAAAAATGTAACTATGTGCCCCATAAAATCATATTGAATTGGAATAAAAAATTATCCAAAGCTTTATTTGGGAATTACAATACAGCAACAATGTTAATTTCAGTTTTATGTACCACACAAATAGCATTATCTAGTGTATGACTGGCAGGACAGAGAAATGTTCCAAGTGGACAGATACTGGTGAGCGATGACAAGATAACACATTCAAATACATATACAGATGCTGGTTGAAGTTTAGCAACAATATGCATGGGGCTCCAGTCCAGAGACACGAAAAGATAGTGAGTGCCACACATGTGTCTACAGCAGTCAAACACAATTGATCTAATTTACCTATACGCACGAGGATAGGGGCAAGGCAGGGGTGGCTATGAGTATGGCTTTACAATGTTGAATTTCTGTCTCTTTGTAAATATCTCCATATCACCAACTTACCAAATCTCTTACATAGCCTGGCTGTAGATGGCAATGCGAGGAAAGAAAAAGGGAGCAGAAAGAAAAAACAAAAAGAGGCGATCAGGAAAACAGCAATGAAGCAAAGAAAATGCCATGGCAGCTGCACCCCAAAATTCCAGCAAAAAACCATGCAGAAGGAAGACCAGTCTGGTGGAACAAAGTCAATGCAAGGATGAGAATGAAAACAAGGAAGCAGTGATTACTATCCATTCAAATACAGAGATTAATGTCACACACATGTGGGATCTCACAGAAGGAACTGGCAAGTCCCTCTTCCTCCCCTCATGTGCCAGTTCTTATGGTGAGGGCAAAGCTAATTATTTTAGTAGCAAAATAAAAACCACGAATCAAAAGCTATGACAGCTTTCTCAGGTTTAGTGAGAAAACATGGCGCATGCTCAGAAGGGAGCTAAGGGCTGCTACAGGCCACACTGTTCCTTTATTTGCACAAAAAGGCAGCAGGCCTCAATTACCATCTGCTTTTTGCATCCTTTTTCCTGGAAGGAGAAACAATAGTTTGCCAAACAGGGCCCTAGGAGCTGTGGCCACACATGTATCATGTCTTTTCAGTTTGGGATGACAGGATAATTCTTTTATTCACAGTTAAAAACTCATATCCACTCAAAAGGATCCTGAAAGGTTTAGCTAAAAAATGCATAATTGGGGGAAGAAAAGCAGATTAAGTATCAGAGGCTATGCTGACGTAGCCTGTGCTGTGGCAGGGTCCCCGCAGCCAATCATCTTATCTCCTGCCTGGCAGCCAGGGTAGCCACGCAAAGGGGGCAAGGCTCAGGAGGCTACTCAGACAGGTCTGTGTATTTGACTCAGTAAGACCAAAGGCCAGAATGGTCTTTAACCACAGGCCACACACTGCCTTCCTGACAATGACAACAGAGCAGAGGATTTTAAGTCACATTCTGTCTAAAGACAGAAAACTCTCATCTCTGGATACCTGACATTGAAATAATAAAACTGCTAAGGTTTGAAATCATCTGAAGGTAAACGAGTTCATCTGTAGAAACCAGTCTCTTGGCACACAGCTCTTCAGTGAGTAGGAAGAGAGCCAATGCCTCCTACCCTTTCTTGCTAACATATCTGCATTCCACAAGGCTCCCTGGGGCGGCTCATCCACCATTCCTCACACTCACTCCCACAGCCCATGACTCCGGGATAAACAATGTCCCTGTGGCGGACACAGCCTTAACCACACAGACAGACCATTCCTGATCAACGTTCTGAACATTTCTGTGGAAAGCGAAACTGTTTCAGATTCATTTAAGAAAACTATGTTTAAATTTAAGGAAGGTAATATTCTGTTTAAGTTGGACTTTAATGTTTTAGAATGATCCCTTAAAGATAAAAACAAAGCTCGACAAAAATGACTTATTTATTTTAGAGGTCTTCTCTGCTGCCGGTCCAATCTCAAGTCTTTCCTTTTATGGTTTGCTGTTTAGTATAGAGAATCCTGGGGGCTCTCCAGTCGAATTCCCCCGAAGAGGACCTTTTGTGGCCACCAAAGTGCCATTTTCCTTTTATGGTATTAATTTCCAGGACAGGAATTCCAAAGAGAGTGGACAAAGGCCATAAATTATAAGTTAAAATACATCAAAGTTTGTAACTCTGTGTCAGATTTGTTAGATTCTATTAGTGTTAAGACAGTGATGGAGGACAAACTATGTTTACCACATAACATTTTATTTCTAAAAGCCAGTTAATCCACCTCAGCCATACAAGTACTAAAGATATATGGGGAAGTGCTGACTTGCTTTTTTTGTCACGTCCATGGAGAACCTTTAAGACCAGTTCAGCTCTTGATGGCCCTTTGAGAGTGACCTCTTGGGTTGTGTAGAATAAACAGGCTCTTGGCACCACTTCCCAGTATCTATCCTATTAACTTTATAGAAGATTAACAACCAGTTTAAACTGACCTACGCCTCCCCCACTTCCTGTCTTATGCTCTACCAATGCCGATAACTTTCATTTAAGAGGAGAAACAGCATTTAAAGCATGCGTATAAAATTATAAAACCATCAAATCAAGTAGAACAAGATACCTGTTTGTTCTTATATTTCTTTAGGTATCGAGGGGACACCAGACACTCAGGATTGATGTCAGTTGTGATCTGTTCTGGGATTAGCTGGGGATCTGGGTTCAGATGCTGCATCTTCAGGAAGGAGAGAATATTCTGAACCTCTAAGTTGTAAGAACTGTCTGCCATGGTCTTGCCTTTGGAAGCTAATCTGCAGGCCGCCATCCAGTGTGCATACTGCTTCTCCTGTTGAAAAGAAAGGATGAGGGATGAAGCCACACGCTGCTCGGGACCTAGTCATACAATGTAAGGCCAACTCTCATATGGGAGTTAAAGAAAAGTGAGGTTTAATTGGAAAACTTACATTATCACAACGAAGCCAAATTTCATTCATACCCTCTGCAACCGGAATTAGGAGTTTAATGTTAAATTTTTGGCCCGAAATGTTTACATCTGGGGTAACTTCACATCCTGTAATAATAAATTTAATTATAAAAGTGCACAAAGGAAATCCTGAGCCAATACAATAGCCTCATTTTGTGAGATCTTATATGCTGAATTCTGCTACAACATTTGGTACTGAAATGACACTCTATAGAGCCAAGAATTCAGAAATACAGTTAAGAACTATAAGAATCCAAATGGCCACTCTAGACTCCGAGTAAATGTTTCAAGTATTAAAGGAAAGAGTACTTTAGGAAAAGAGTTCTCTCTTCTTTCCAGGAACATTACTACATACCAACAGTTGCCTTTTTAGGCCTTCTCAAACAAGGCGGAAGTCATGTGGTGAAATTAAAACAGACATGTGAAGATACACAAGTCTGACTGGTTTCTCAAGATGATTTACAGTTCTCAATTCTGTAATTAGCCCTTAAAAGATATCAAAAACTGAAACATGGATTTGCCTTGACCCATTCTCCACATTTTAACTCTCCCTAAATCCTGTTCTATTTTAACCTCCAAATCCCTTTCCTGCCCAGCTGCACCGGCATGGAGTTTCTGCTTGGAAGGCTCTTTCCAGCAGCTGGCTGTCTGCTCCTCGGCAGGCCTCTTGCAGATATTTTATTTATTTACTTTGGTGCTCAGGTGGAACCCAGGGCCTCTCACACATTCCAGCACACACTTTACAAGTGAACTTTACTAGGGTCTTTTTGCATCTTGAGCCAGAATTTATGCCATGACATTTACACCCTCACATAAGAATAAACAGCAGCAACCCTTACCAGCTCCTTCCTTTGGACTCTTTCTAAACCACCACTGCCCAGATGGCAGTGACTTCCAAAGGGCGCTGGGAACTGAACCCAGGGTCTCACTCACACCAGACACATATTCTACCACGGAACAGGGTCTCACTCACACCAGACACATACTCTATCACTGAACAGGGTCTCACTCACACCAGACACATACTCTACCACTGAACAGGGTCTCACTCACACCAGACACATACTCTATCACTGAATGCCACTTCCAGTCCTCGTATGGACAGGTAAGACTCCTTCCACCTGAGCCAGGAGAAAGAAATGAAGAAGTGACAGAGACCACCAAAATGGCAAATATAGCTCTAGCTCCAGCCATAACCTGAATGAATAAATGACCCAGCTAGTGGCCAGAGGCACAGCTCAGCAGTTAAGGATGCATAAGGACAGGATGCTTGCAAAAGACAGGAACTCAGTTCCCAACTTATTGCTTCTTATTCCAACTCTGGTGGATTTGATATTTAGGCACCTGTATACTGCACGCACTCACGCACGCATGCATGCACTCACTCATGCTTAAAAAAGAAATAAAGCTTTAAAAAACAATAAATAAAAAAGTAGTGCTAACAGCTCAGCCCTCACTGAAGAGTGGTGCTGACTGCGTGTGCTCAGTGAGGAGACCCATGCCTCCAGTTCCAGCTCCAACATCTCAGCCAGCTTTTCAATGTGTCAAGGCAAAAGGAAACTCAAACAGGCAGCTAGGAGCCCAGTAGGGGCATCCTGGGCTTGCCTCAGGAGCTGGAGGAAAGCAAAGTAAAAACAAAAGAACTGGATGAGGAGGCGTGAGGCTGGAGCCACACCCCTAAAGACACCATGCCAGGGAAGCAGGCTAGAAGCTCTGCTGTGGTCAAGGGTGAAGAACCAGCAGGATGCAGACAGACAGCCACATGGCCTCGGGTGAGGGAACCCTAGCCTTCTTAATGCTCAAGATCAGAAAAGAGACACCATAAATTTACTTGAGCTCGGGTTCACCCAGAGATCACAACAAAATATCCATGTACAACTGAAAACACAAAGTGGAGAATCAAGAATACTGCAAAGACCCCACCCCAAAGGTGTAAAGAGAGTCCTGAAGTGCCGTCTACTGAGTACCGACTGACAGATGTCCCACACAGGTCTCAGGAGGCTCCCTACCTCTGAGGTTCATCTGGTGAGCAGGTGTACCGCTGGACTCCTCTCGGCTCTTATAGCAGGAAATGGATGTGTCTTTGAACGTACACCAGTACTGCTTGTACCCTTTTAAAGTCAGCTTTTTAGGCCTATGTGGCAAACAGAATTGAGACAATAACCACTTTGAAGTAACTCTGTCAAGGCTGTTTTAGCAGTTACATTTCTCAGTGCTGAGAAACACGAGCCAGTTTTACAGGGCTGAAATTATTGCCTTTGGCCAGCTTTTTCCTGGTGTGCCCTCCCTTCTCAGTGTACTTCAGCAGACTGTGAGCCCAAACAGTGAGAGGGTAGAGCGCCCACAGCCCCACACTTGTCACCTAAAGCTGTCCATTTGGAAATGTCCATGCCTACCACCAAAAACCTGCGCACGCAGTGGTGTCCACAGCATTACTGCTGCTAACTAAATCCTCTACATCATAAGCACTCAGCATGACTGCAGTGAAAGGCTAGTCAGTCATGACGTACACATGCCGTGCCGCTCCAGAGCCAAACACAGAAGATGATGGCCCAGTGAAGTACAGGTGGCTGGAAAGCGAGGAAAAGGACGTTTGGAAATCTTGCCTGTCTCAGAAGCATTCTATATACAGTGAGCTGTGGTGTATTTTCAGCCTCGGGAAATGCTTTTTACGCCAGTTCCCCAGAGTGCCCAGCAGGAAAGCGGGCAGCACCGCATCTGTCTCCCATCTGCCTCACTGCTCAGCTCTTGATTTTGAGGGTTACAAGTGGATTGCTTAAAAGTCTAGAAAAATTTACTGGGTCCAACAGTGCATAGACACAAGCCAATGGAGTCTGGAGCTCTGAGCAAGGACAACACTGGCATTCACAGGCCACCATGTGCCACTTTTAACACACACCACTGGGGTCAACCAGCACTGACACAGTCAGCCTTGAGGACTATGAGATCAAATAAAATAATGATTGTTGTAGTCAACATGAATATCTTAAGTGTTTAACTACTTGGTAAATCTTACAGATTTATTTTTACAAATATTCACAAAATTACTGTAAATTTAAATGTGAACCTGACTATAAAACTGAGCTCTTACTGTTACTTGAAAACCCTCCCACTTTTTGTACTTACTTGAAAACTTTAATATAGTCAGCAAGTTCTGGAATTGAAGTAATGTCCCCCTAGGTAAAGAATTAAAATAACATTTTTTCTCAATCTTTTAAATCTAGTTTAGTATCTGATTTTAAAAACTGCTTATTTAATATTCAAAATATAGATGTTAAAGATATTAATGATATGATCATATTACATGGTCTTGTTACAAAGGCACTAACATTTGTACAATTCCCAAGAATATACTGTTACTTCTAAATTATAGCTGAAATGATTTACAGCAACATACGGAAGTACTGAAAATCATAATGGCACCAAGTAAAATGTCTCTTCAGCAATAACTCCTTCCTTAGCTTTCAAAACCAGCACGTTAGGCTATGGTGAGGCTCATTTTTCCTTTCTTGAGAGTATCAAGACTACCACATGAACCTTATGAGACTTGATGTTGCTTTCCCTGTAGGAATGCCTTCCCACCACTTGCAAAACAATGTTTAGAGAGAGCTTCCGTGTGGGGAGCCCTAGGGACTAGTGACACTATTTCCTCAGAAGGTTTCCTGGGCTGAGAGTGAGGCCCTAGGATTAGTTCTCTCACCACAAAAAAAAAAAAAAAAAAAAAAAAACCCTGAAAATCTATGCTGACTTCAGTTCTTCTGAGCACTTTTCTCCACCTTGCAGATGCCTTATCCAGCAAGGGAAAACCCACAAAAGGTAAGCCTCAATGAAGGTCATTAGCTAAAGATCCAGCCTACCAGAATTGTCGATGTTTTCCCGCCTTCCAAAGTGATCTCCAGATCAGAAAGGGCAGCATCAACTTCATCAACGTCTTTGTCACTGTTGTTCAGATGATTCTCTGATGTCATGATTGACAGCTTATTGATATGATACTGAAACCACAAAAATGCAGGTAAAACACCTGAACACATAAAAGTAGGCAAAGTGTCCTGAAACTGGAAAGGTAAAAAACAAGGTCTACCACCAGGGATCAGGGTGACAGCCCTGCTCAGAAAGACTTATAAAAATGAGTGTGGTTTCTGTGTATACCCAATTGAATTCGGTTTCTGCCTCCCTGGGTGTGACGGGAATTTAGAGGTCTGCCGAGTGAGTCTTGGTTGTTTTGTGGTTGGGTGGCTGATTTCCAGTGCATTCTTCCTGTGCCTAGAACAGGGCCTTGTACAGAAGCAAATCCCACAAGGAAGGGCTCAGGCCAGGCGTGAAGCCTTTTGCGGAGATGAATTCACCCACTTGTCCTACATCCTGGAGACAATTAACCCTCCCTGGCCTACAGTCCTAACCACTCAGGGGAAAAGTACTAACTACTATTATAACTGCAGAAGGCAGAAGCGAGCACTGCCCTCCCCAGTTCTACTTTCAATGCTTCATAGTCTCAGCTACCTAAGAATAAGAAACTTCTTATGTGTGAACAGAGAAGGTATGAGTGCAATGACACAACCCTTCTACCTATAGCTAGGAAACAGTCTCTGGTATATACAATTTCCCAAAGTATAAAGTAGTTGCTTTAAATACACTTGGTGAACCAGAATATTAAAAATACATTAAGTTTGGATGTCAAGCCTGAGAGATTGTATGGAGAGTTCAATAGAATCTGGTTTCAGTCTCATTATCTGCTTCTCAGGCACAAGCAGCTGTGAACTTGTGAAACATCCATCTACCTGATAAAGTCTATTTATGGGACACTCAGTGCATGGACCAGAGGCCAATTACCCGTGTCCTGCCTTCCAAGGCTCAGTAGTAAACGATTACACCTTCAAGTTGGGCAAATATGAGATCTTTAAGACGACAGAAACTTCTGTGATAACCAAAGAGAATAAGGTAGGCAGTCACTGCAAGGCATGGCCTCAAACATGAAGACTACTAAGAATCATGTGGCCCTCCTCTTGTCCCCCTCCCCCATCACCCCAATAATCCTGACTCAGCACTTATGAGACTTAGCCTGAGATCTGCATTTTTCAAAGCACTGGACTGATTCTGATACAAAAGGTCCTGATATTATTTTATTAACTTGATAACTTTATTTTTTATCCACAGTTTATTCCAAATTATCTTCTTTTTTATTGCTATAGTAAGCCTATTTTAGGGGGATCTGGGTGTCCCAAGGACAGAACAGTTCAAGGTATGGGCTGCAGGCGCCTCGCCATACTTTCTTTTCGACGGTGAAGAGCAGAAACATGATCCTGTTCAATATGGTCACACTGGGAAGGACAACAGTCTGTCTTCCTCTAACAAGATGGCTCCAACTGCCTGTGTGTCAGTCCACACAGGCACTTCAAAAGTCACTACCTCCCTTGACCCCCCCATATATATAATATATAGATATATAATCTACCTACCTACCTACTAAAATGGTCCAACAGGGATATGCTTTGAGGCCCTTCAATTACTGTGGATAGCTGGGATGTAGCCCAGGGCTCTCAGGGAACAGCGCTGGTGCTGAGATTTAATGCAGGAAACTCTCTCCAGATAGTCAAAACAACCCAGAAATAGTGTAAGATTCTTAACCAGTAGCTCAGTCAGCTCTCTGGAATAGCTGATGAATTCGCCCGCCCTCCCACCAGCAAGGACTTGCCCTGTGCCCTCTACTTTCCATCAGTGACCCTGGGCTGTAACTAAACTTCCTGGTGCTTTGGTGCATTTGGAAGGCTGAGAGTGATTTTCTGTTTTGAGAAAAGTGAACTCCTCAGGGTGAGAGCTTCTTTGCTGAGGGCCAGCCTCAATTCTCCCATTTCTATTTAAAGAGTATCAATTGCACTGGGACCTTAGGGAAGACTAGAATCCCATCACAGCCCAGGAATGCTTGCCAAAGCCCCACTCAGACATACTGACATCTGAAAGAGAATCAGTCTGGTGACATGGACCTCGCTGCTTCTAAGAACACTGATTTGTCTAAAGCCATTCCACTGGAGGGACAATCAGTAATGGGGAGTATTAATTTTTTAATAAGTACTACTATAATTCTGAAGTATTGGCTATCCAAGGCCCACATGTGGAAAAATACTAGTTTAAAGAAACTTTAGCTTTCTACTTAATAATATTTAAAAACTTTGTTTATCCTTGTCTCTTGAACTCTATTATTTAAAGGTGTTATTTTTGCCACACCCAGTTTGCAACAGGTCTAATCAATTTAATATTATTAGTATTTTATTTCTGAGAGAAAACTGAGTTAACTTCACGTTACTAATCACTGGAAGGGAGAAGACCATTTTTTCCACATACACCCCCCCAGACACACACACACAAAGTTGGGCAGTGGAGGTACACGCCTTTAATCCCAGCACTTGGGAGGCAGAGACAAGCAGATCTCTGTAAGTCTGAGGCCAGACTGGTCTACAGAGTGAGTTCCAGGACAGGCTGCAAAGCTGCAGAGAAACCCTGTCTGGGGGGGGGGGGGTATTTATTATGTATATAGTGTTCTGCCTGCATGTATGTCTGTACACCAGAAGGGGGCACTGGATCTCATTAAAGATGGTTGTAAACCATCATGTGATTTGCTGGTACTCTTAACTTCTGAGACAGCTTTCCAGCTCCAATCCTTAAATATTTTAAAACAACAACAACAACAACAACAACAACAACAACAACAAACTCATTAGCTGGGTTGTGGTGGCACACAACTTTAATCCCAGAACTTGGGAGGCAGAGCAGGTGGATCTCTGAGTTTGAAGCCAGTCTGGGCTACAATGAATTTCAGGACAGAAAAACCCTGTCTAGAAAAACCAAAATAAGAAGCAAAAATAGTCACATTTACTTTTGTAAATGTCTTTCAATGTTTAAAAATGTTCATTGATTTAGTGTGTGCGCACGCAAGTGCCACGCATGTGTGCACATGAAGGTCAGAGGAGAACATTAAAAACCATCTCAGCATGTAGATCCTAGATCCACACAGCACTATCTGCCCCTGCCTCCCCAGGGCTGGGATTAAAGCTGTGCCATCATGCCCAGCTTCAGAAGATTTTGGGGAGTTGGTTCTTTCCTTCCACCAAGTAGGTCCTAAATACCAAACTTGAGTTACCATGCTTGGGCCATCTTGCCAGCCCCATGTGCCACTTTAACCCCACTATCAAATGCCTGCATACTTACTACACCGGTCTTCCCTTCCCTGTAAGAATCATCCACCATGTCTTTGTTACCTGCAAGGCTGCAAACATCATCATCTCCTCTTCAGTGCATTCGATCTCTTCCAGGAGAAGAGCCCACTTGGCCTGCTCGTAAAGCTGGTTGATTCTGATGGCATCATACTGCAGAAGGAAGGAAACACAGGCTTTAACAGTCTTCAATTCCAGAAAGCTCTCAACGGGAACAATTCACCTCTGAGGCTGGAGGGATGGCCCAGCAGTTACTCTGCTACTGCAGAGGAACGGAGTTCAGTTCTTAGCACTCATGAAAGATGGCTCATAATTGCCTGTAATTCCAGCTCCCAAGGGGTTCTGACATCTCTGGCCTCTGTGGGCTCCTGTACTACCATACACCGAAGTTTAAAATAGTAAGTCTTTAAGCAGCCTCTCCTCTTTAATAAAATTGTTTTATCTTATGGGTGTTTTGCTCCCGTGTACATGTGAACACTACATGCATGCCTGATGTCTGTTTGGTCCCCTGGAACTGGAGTTATGAATGAAGCTACCAAGTGGGTGCTGAGAAGTAAACCCAAGTCCTCTGCAAGAGTTCTTAACCAGTGATCCACCTCTCTAGCACACCCTCCCCACCTTTTTGAGACCAGGGTCTGACTCACTACCATGTAGCCTTGGCTGGCCTGTAACTTTCTGTTTAGACTAACTAGTCTTGAATTCAGAGCTCCTCCTGCCTCTGCCTCTTGGGTATTGCCATTAAAACTCACATCACAACACCCTGCTAAATACTCATGTTTAAAGCACAACAAAAAGTGAATATGAAAATTATATATTCATTATCAAATGATTAATTCTAAAAAAGGAAGAGCTCTATTAGTATCAAATATGACTCTAGATACTATCTAATTTTCTATTCAAAATGACATAAATATGACAAGAAAATTACTCAGGGATGCAGCTCAGTAGGTGAAATGGGTTACCTGACTTGAGAGAGGATTTGATCCCTTGCACTGAGGGAAAAGGGGGGTTCATGTAACAACTAAGTGTTGTAGTTTCAGTGCACCAAGTCTAACTTGAAGGAAGGCAGGGTGGTACATGACTGCTGTGCTGGCACCTGGAAAGCTAAGGCAGGGGAATCCTTGATTTCTAGGCTAGCTCAGGCTGCTCAGCAAGCTCGTGTCTCAAACACAAAGTCCACAAAACTGGGTACTGACACAGGCTTGTAAACAGCACCCAGAGTCTGAGGCCAGCCTGCATTTCATATTAAGTTCCAAGAACCCTACACAGAATGGCTGGATTCAAAGAGCAGACACAGGAGGAGAGGGAAAAATGAGAAATCTAGTTGGAAAGAATTAAAACAGGTACAAATGCAGATTTTAACATTGTTACAACAGAACCCAGTGTGAGATCAAAGTAATTACTTTGGGAAATACCTCACTCACAGAGGAGAAATATCAAAGAGGTAGACCCTTGGGAGGAGGAGTTATTTTAAATATTCAAAACAGACAGTACAGACATACACTTGGAAAGTATGCGTATCTATGTCATTAGACTGTCTATTTAATTATATTAACAAAAAGCAGCGCTCTCTTAAAATGCTAACATTCTACTACCCAACCAACAACTAAAAGTAGATATGATGTAGCCAGAAAGTACAACTGTTACTGTTCTATTATGTGCAGTTTGATGTATATATGTTATGTAAAGAATTATTTGAGCACACAACAAAAGATAAGGCACTAGATCAGTGGTTTTCAACCTGTAGGTTCTGACCCCTTTGGGGTTTGAACAACCCTTTCACAGGGGTAGCCCATGATTCCTAACAGCAGGAAAATTAGTTATGAAGTAGCAACAGAAATAATTTTATGGTTGGGAGTCACATCATTGGGAAAGTTGAGAAGCTCTGCTCTAGACAAAGTAAGTACAATTCAGACACGGAGATAGCAGGGAGCCAGGACAGGCTCTCTCCCCTAAAGACTGCAAAGCTCTGTGACCATCCCTGGGGGAAAACAACAGACTTTCACTGCAAAGTTAGCTGGCAGCAGAAAAGTGAAGTTATAGCAGGGCAGACTCACCAGTCACAGAAATCAGGTTAACAATGATTAGTTATCAGATACGATAAAATGTAGATTACAAAATAATAGAAAACCCAGTGTGCTGACACCTACCTTTAATCCTAGCTCTCAGGAGGCAGAGGCAGGCAGATCTCTGAGTTCAAGGCCAGCCTGATCTACAGAGTGTGTTCCAAGACAGCCAGAACTACACAGAGAAACCCTGTCTCAAGAAAAACAACATTAATGAAAATAAACAACAACAAAAAGCCCTCAAAATACAAAGAGTAATTTTTCAGAAAACTATTCCACTTTTTTTTTTTCCTTCCTAAGACAGGGTTTCTCTGTGGCTTTGGAGCCTGTCCTTGAACTTGCTCTGTAGAACAAGCTGGTCTCAAACTCACGGAGATCTGCCTGCCTCTGCCTCCAAAGTGCTGGGATTAAAGGTGTGTACCACCACTGTCTGGCTTAGAAAACTATTCTTTACCTTACAATATAATTGTAGATATTAAATTTTATAAAAGGTACCAGTATGTTTGAAACACATCAAAGAAAATGTAATTACCTTATCAAAGGAGGAAAAAGTTTAACTATTCTTCCAACCTAGAAAAATACCACATTTATTGAGAATATAAACATCTGCCTAAAGGTCTGGTTTTTGAATATCATCCAAAACTTACTACAGTTTCTGAACACTCAAATGAGGTGGGAAATAGAGGCAGAAAAGGTCCCTTTAGAGTCTTGGTACCTTTGGATTCAAATCAAAAAAGCTGTAGTATTTGAACCGCAGCAGCAAGGCCTCATTTTCCTTCACATCTTGCTCCATTAGCGACCTTGAGGAGTCAAGCCACCTGGATGAATTGAAGAACAGTGCTGAGCAAAGCAAAACAATTAGCAAACATTCTACCTACCCCCCCCCCCCCCAGCTACATTCTCTGTTTGTGTCTGGCCTCTGAAAACTTACCCTCAGCTAGGCCTGGTGATGTATGCCTTTTTAAATCCCAGCACTTGGGAGGTAGAGACAGGCAGATCTCTGTGAGTTCGGGGCCAGCCTGGTTTTCACAGAGACTTCCAGGCCAGCCAGGACTACATAGAGACATCCTGTCTCAAAAAAACCAAAAACTTACCCTTGGTTGGTTTTTGCTTTATCAAGAAGAGCTTGAGGCTTGAACATCTTTGCCAGTATTTCTGGTGATGTTACTGGCTGACTGACAGCCAGTATCCCAGGATTGCCTTCTGACAGGGCACTGTCACCAAACCAGGCGGAAGTTGGTGACAAGGGGCTTCCATCGTGAGCGTCGTAAGTGGGGGTCATTGTTTTGCTGTAAAGTCCGGGGCTTGAGTATATGCTTCCTAGTAAGTGAGAAGAGGTGGCTGTGAGGACAGGCTCAGACTCTTAGCTCAGTAAGGACACACACTGCGGCAGGAAGCACAATGAGCCACAAGCTTCAATCTGGAAGGAAAGCTTAGCACATTATTTACCTGCCTCAAACACAAAATAACTCTGCTCGCACAACAGAACACGTGGTACCAAAGCTGTGATATGATTAAAGTGGCAGCAATCCTGAGGAGAAAGCCGCTTGGAAGGAACTAGAAAATAAAGCTCTAGCTGAAGCGCACAGACCGACACTGTGTGTGATTGTGCTGAGGCTCACCTTTCAGGGGGCCAATGTAAAGAACATCGATGCCTAGAGGAAGGAAAGAAAGGAGTTCAGAAGGCAAAGGAGAGGCAACAACAGAAGACCAAAGAATGAAGAGGAAACAGGAAAGGGGGAAACAGACTTGCCCCAACTGTGAACCGTGAGTAAGTGCATCAACACCTCAGGAGCTTCAACAGAAGCACAACAATATTTTGTCCAATGCCAAATGAAGCTGGGCTTTGATCAAGCCTACCGTGATTTGGTTTATATACACAGCTGAACTAAAGCCAGCAGTGTCACCTCATTTATCTAAGGACCCTTCAGCATGACAGGGCTGGGCATACAATAGTGGCTATGTAAATAAAACACACTAGCTAATGACGTAACACATGCTCGTTCACTTGCATAACAGAATTCAAAGACATCAAGTAAAAACATGTCTTAACTCTGCCTGTTTTGTGAGGCAGGGTCTCACATCACGGTACTCAAACTTAGAGCAACCCTCCTGACTCGTTCTCTGGCTACAGTCATGTTTTTAAAGAAGAAAACATGCAATTGCTGCCACATTGTCATTGGCTGTGGAAAGAGGAGGGTTTATTAAAAACTCTCCCCGTTATCTAGCTGAAGGATATGCTTAGGAGTCCTCCTCCTTCCCACCCGAGTGAGCACAGAAGCAGTAAGAAGGCACGGTGGAACGGAAGAACTTTCACTGAACATAGGAGCTCTTGTCAGCCGGCCATATCTGACCCGATATCCCTTGTCCTGGGTTGTGCTCAGACAACCTGCGCATGGGAATACTGTGGTATGAACTGTGTTTCGGCCATTAGAGGAGGCACTGAAAGGGAAATGGTGCCCATACTTACCAAAGGCAGGAATCCCTTCTCCAGCTCATCTGGGCAGACTGATTCTGCTAAGGGAGTACACATAAATGCAGTATAATGGGAAAATACTAACTAAGAGGCAGAAACCTGCTCACTTAAAAAAAAAACCAACATCTGTTGAAAAAAAACCTTTCATTAAGAATGTCGGAATATTGACTTTTTTTTCCTAGTGTGACGTACTAGAATTATTTAGAACCAAGTAAAGTTAAAATGTACAACTCTATAAAGCTTCCAATACAGAAAGTGTGTTAATGGAGCCCACTTTTAATCCTAGTCTGCACTCATAATTCCTATTTGTCTTATGGATACTACAGAATAACAACTCATTCAGTGTCCTGACAAACCTATTTTCACCCTGGAGAACAAAATTGAGGCACCCAGGCTAAAGGACTTGCTCAGAGTCAAGAGGCAGCAAGCTGTGGGGCCATGCCAGGAACTAGCCGGTCTTGGTTGCTTGCCTTCATGCAGTACAACTCAAACCATTCCCAACCCATGTGTGTCTGATTGCTTAGACTGTTGGTGGCAAGGCAAGCAAAGCTTCAGGAGGTTTGTACTTATTTCCCAATGCTAGCTGCAATGCTGGGTCAGAGGGCATGCATAGTTTAAATTCCTTCAGGGCCAGCTCAAAGGCTAACCCTAACTTGTTTTCCTATTTGCCTGCTTTTATATCTATTTCAGGCAGAAGTCAAACAGAGTAAGATGAAGTAACAGATTTAGACAGCAACAAAATGTGGAGAAATAACTTCAAAACTAAACAGAAATAGTTCAAAAGGAAAACTATCCAAAGAACACTACATTCGGGGGCCCTATACACAATTCACTACAGTCTCTCGTGGCTCTTGGGAGGGCTGCTGTATTGAAACACAGTAAATAACCACAAAAAAAAAAAAAAAAAAAAAGCTTATGTGCAGGTGAGGATATTATCACTGAAGACTGAAATACAAATAAGAAGTAGCAGACAAGGCATGCAAAAAAAAAAAATCAATAGAATAAGAAGAGCTAAAGGCTTATATATGAAATAGCATTCTACCATCCTGGTGTTTATAGCACTTATCAAGGAAATGAGGAATAAAGTAACCCTGAGATACTGTTTGTTGACAAATGTAAAAAAATGTGTAAAGATTTTCAGTACTCAACACTGGGAAGAGGGATTGAAAAAGCTATATTCATGTGTGACTGATGGGAACGTGGACTACAGCAATGTTCTACAGTTTACATGGTAAGATATTGCCACACAGTAGAGAACAGATAAATAATTTTTGCACACAGCAGCTTTTGAGAGTATTTAAAAGGACTTGGGAGAACTCTCTGCTTTGCTGCATGCAGTAAGGGCACTGGTCAGTGAAAAACTTAATCAGACTGAAGAACAATATGCATTAAACACTAGTCTTTTGTGATGGTTTATGATTTAATAAAGCTTGCCTGAAGACCAGAAAAGCAAAGCAGCCAGCCAGTAGCTCTTATCTCTCCCAAGGCTGAAATGAGATCCTGTCTTCCCTGTGACTGGAAACTGAGTCTCCTCTGTCCTCAACGTGGCTGGTAACTGAATGCCAGAATCCAAGACCCTGCTACTATTTCATATAGGTCTCCGTGCTGGGATTAAAAGTGTGAGCTCTGTGTGAGCTCTGATTCTCTTTTAGATTGTTTCACTCCGTGTGTGTGTGTGTGTGTGTGTGTGTGTGTGTGTGTGTGTGTGTGTGAGAGAGAGAGAGAGAGAGAGAGAGAGAGAGAGAGGGGGGGAGAGAGAGAAGTGAGCAGTTTTGCATTAGTTCAGCCAGCTTTCTTGCATTCTATCACTTTAGCATAATTGGAGGTAGCAGGGGGAAAAGAGCCTAAATAACAAACCACAACATTACTTAATACTTCACTCTGCTAATATCTACATAAACAGGGTTTTCTCACCTTTCTCATACTTAGAAGCCATTTCTAGCCACCTCTGGATACTTGAAACAATTGTGTGTCTTAGTATTCCTTGCACATAGTAGTCACCATTGGTTTCAGGGCTACAAAGCTCACTCAGTTTCCCAGACTCTAGTACCTGAGACTGACAAGATCTTCAATGTTGCAGTTCTGAATGTGGGCAACCTCAAACTGATCTAATTTATATGCACAGTATACAGTATGGGTTCCTTAAGGAACTGCAATTTATTTCTTTTTCTTTAAAGTAATCAAAGTTTAAAAAATAACCAGTAAGAGCTAGAGTCTAGCCTTTGGCTACTGTAACATTGCTAAAATCAGGGCCTCTGTGTCCTCAATAAGGGGGCAGAGACATGTGGCTAGATGGTTAGTGCTTAAAGGTGGACTTGACAAAACTTGGCTCTCCCTTTCCTGGGATGTCTGATTCCAGGTAACTGATTCAGTTTGAATTTCTCATACTACCTATTAGTTAGAACCAAGGCTAGAGGTAAACATTAGCATTGCATGTCCTGTTTGGGAAAATAAGTTGCTCTAGGAACCTGGCCTTCAACAGTAGCAGCCTTTTAATGTAACTCTTTTTCCTAAAAAGATTATCTGAATGCGCCACAGAGATGGCTCAGTGGGTAAGACTGGTCACACACACATGGCAACTTACAACTGTCTCTAACTCCAGTGCCAGGGGCTCTGACACCCTTTTCTGGCCTCTATGAGGCCTGCACACACACGGTGTGGGCAAACATGCAGGATAACGCCCACACACATAAAATTACATAAATAAATCTCAAAATGAAATAAATAGCAGCGGTGATCAGAGTGGAAAGGAACTAGCCACAAGTCAGGCAGGGGAGGAGATCATAAATTCTAAACTAGAGTGAATCCCACTCTCCCCCACTGCCCCCCCTGCCCAAAAAAAACCCAACAACAACTGACTCTATACACCCAAACTATTCAAGCCAGTTTAATTGTTGGAGTAAAGTTGGAAAAGCCAAATGAAAAAAAGCACACACAGGGTCAGGACAGCTGAGCTGATTGCTTTAAGAATATGATTTTTTAAAAAGGCTAAAACAACTTCCTCACCAGTGTGGCAGCTCAGGCCTGCAGGCTGTAGAGGTGTGAGAGTCACCACTGCTGTGTGTGAGATCAGAATGGCCTGCATAGCAAGGATCCCCTCAACTGAAACAAAACCAACTTACTGAATTACCTGAGGATGAGTAATTACAAAAAACCATGAAGAAAGGGATGTAAAAATCTGGACTTTGCTGACTGGTGAGATAGCTCAGTGCTTCAGAACTCTTATTGTTCTGCAATTTCCAGAGGACCAGAGTTCTGTCCCCAGCAGGGTGACTTACAACCATCAGTAACTTCAGGCTCGGGAGCTCTGACAGTGTTCTGGCATCTTTGGGCATTGCACACTCTGGCCAGCAGATACATACTAAAGGTGTTTTTTTTAGTATGTTGTATTTATATTTTGAAGACATTACCTGGCCCAAAGTATCCCTCATTCTGGTTGGAAGAGACTTCCACTGTTATCTGTTAACATTGGGTGACTTCTGGGGCCACGTGCTCACTTGAGCTTAGTTGCCTTTGGCTGCCTTCATAATTTGCTAGAGTGGCTGAAGAACTCTGAAACTCTCACTAAATCACTAATTCATAACCAAAGGAGTCTACTCTGGCACAGGCAGACGGGAGAGGGGCACATTACACAGTATCTACGTCCTCTCCCTGGGAACACTCCTCACAGCACCTGGGTAAGTTCACCAACCGGGAAGCCCCGACTCCCTTTCTTTTGGGTGAACTACAAAGGCAGGATAGTTTCCGGTTATCACCATGGTTTTGTTGTGATGCTGGGATTGCTCTCTAAGGACAAAAGGGGTGAGTTTGGTTCCCAATGTGGTGGCATTGAGAAGCAGAAGTACTAGACCCTTAAGAGACAGTGTCTAGTCCTGAGTAACTCGGGCCACTGGTGCACTGCCTCCAGAAGGAAATGAGAGAATGCTTGTAGACTTCTGGGAAGTTCTTTTGAGGGGGTTGTTTTAAAAGCCTAACCCCTGAGGCTTACTCTGGATCTTTTCCTTCATGCATGGTAATGTATGTCATCGAGATCTTTAACCATGTTTGCATCATGCATGCTCTTGAACCACCTCACTGTGTTTTATGAGCTACTAGCCACAGGGATTTCATAACTGTAACAATGCTCAACTCAGCCTCCAGCCCTTTTCCCTTCCACAAGATGTCTAGGAGGTGTGGATGGTGCCAGCCTCTAATCACATAGTTGGTTTGTCAGATAACCAGTCCCATCCTTGAGGGCTTTCCAAAAGTTATCTCATTAGCATAGACTTGAGTTTGGTTAGAAAGTGCTTGCTGTTGCAGCAACCCTCTTCCTGGCTTTTATTACAAGAGTTTTAGAGCCTCCATCAGAAACACTGAAGGAAGACCAAAATGCCTTTTTAAAAATTATGTCACAACTATTCCCTTTTACTGTGTGTGAGCTACCACCCATTTCCTCCTTCTCCAAAGTGATGAGAAGTAAATTCAACAATCTTTCTAAAATTTTTTTTCTTTGTAAACAATTCACAAACCAATTGTTCTATTAACACACCAATAACCTCACTTGCCATCACACACCCTCCACTGTGATCTTGAACTACTCTGGAGGTTTCTCCCTCAAGAACTGGCTTCGCTGAAAGATCTACCTCTTATACTTTGCTTTGTCTGTTTCTGCCATTCTTTACAATAAAGTTCTGACCTCTGGTACACCTTTAATCCTAGTACTAAGGAGGCAGAGGCAGGCAGATCTCTGTGAGTTTGAGGATAGCCTGATCTATACTGAGACCCTATCTCAAAAATCAAACAAACAATAGCAGGATGTGGTGGTGCATGCCTTTAATATCAGCACTTAGAGGCAGAGGCAGGTGAATCCTGTGAGTTCAAGGCTAGTTTGGTCTACAGAGCAAATTCTAGGACAGCCAGGGCTACAAAGAAAAATTCTGTCTCAAAACAAACAAACCAAAAACCCAACTGAACAAACAAACAAACAAACAAACAAAAGACAGACAAATGAACAATTCACAAACTAAATTTCTAAACCCATAAAACTGAATATACCGTAATTGAGATGAGTAACACCAGTCTCTGAATTCCTAGAATGTTTTCTAATTCATTTAACATTTATATGTAACGTCTTTAATTTAAAAAAACTGTTTTACAAATAAACAACTTAAGAGCAGTAAGTGCAATGTCTTGTCTTTATTTCTCAAAATATATCAAATGTGTGAATATTAACAGAAAACATACTTCCCTAGCTTTCTTGTGCTACAAATCCACTCTTTTTTAAAATGTGGGTAGTTACACATCTACCTCAAAAGGCTGATGCGGGTATCTGGTTTCCATTGATAAAGTTCATTATATAGATGTAGACAATGCATGGTATGCACCTCATAAGTGTTGGCTTTCGTTATGACCATGCCAGAAATTAAATGGCGAGGAATGAATTAAATCAGTAAACTGAGTTCAAACATTTATAGCAAGAGGGGTCATCCCAAGTAACAGGTGGTTAATGGGATGTGGCAACCATGATGTTCAGACTAAAGAACTATGTATGTAGCCTCTGTCTTCCAGTGACAAGTCATTGCCCACTTGCCTAATGTATGCCATATGCTGAACAGGTCTTGGTTTAAAAAAAATGAGAGAGCTCCAAGGAATGCACAATTATTAGGGGAAACAACTCAGTATATTAAACACAAAAAGTCTAAAGATTGGAGAATATCTAATTCAGCTTAGGGAAGGAATGGGTGGGAATGTGAGATCGTTTTTTTTAGAGAATGACTTCTAAAGAAAAAGGTAGGGATGCAAAGAGATCAGGATATACAGACCACAGAAAAGGTCTTAAGTAATTACAAGTAAGGTTTTAGATACTAATGTATCAACAAAATAGTGACATTTTTTTCCCCTCAGTATACCTACCAAAAAGCTTTCAATTTCTGCAAACTAAAGTACTAAGTCCAATTAAGGCACTATGCTTTCCAGACCTGAGCAAAGGTTTCTTCTTCTTTGATTTAGTTACTAACATATGATGACCAGCGCACGAGGGGATGTATACGACATTAATATGACTGAGATGATAGGGCGAAGAGGACCGGACCACTCTCCCGACCTATATTCCCCACGTACCCTTAACAACACACACGATGCAGGGCCCTCACGCCCTGCCTTTGTTTAGTCTGGGTCTCACCTGATCCGGGAGTGATAAGCGGTCCTTCCAATTCAAGTGCTTCATCTTCAGACTGGTCATCTAGCTTTTTCTTTTTTTTCTTTGTGGGATCTCTGGGCTTTTTTAAGAGGGAAAGTTCTTCAGGGTGTCTTATATCTGTTAAGGAATGGATTAAGTAGAAGAAGTTAGCACAGTAAGCTTACTCACTCTACTGAGATGTGAACTTGCCATTTCCTTCTGTGTAGGTGGATGTCAGTGTTCTGCCCAATACTGATACCATGTGAAATAGTGATGGATGACATGCCAAAAATCCCCCAAAATACAGCAAGAGATTGGCTAGCCTACACATGACCCTGGGTTCCATTCCAGGACTGGAGGGAAAAAAAATCTACCCAAAGCACTTTTAATTCATGATTAGTTAACAAATGTGATGATCTCAAAGTGGAGAGAGAATACACTGGGGCACAGAAGGGAAACCCACTGGGAGTAGATGGTTCACACCTTTAATCTCAGGAAGGAGGATTAAGTGACTTCAAGGCCAGCCTGGTTTCCATAGCAAGTTCCAGGACAGCCAGCACGTGTCTAAAAACACTTTCCAAAAACCAGAAAGAAAATCCTAGACATTTTACTCAAATACTTATTTTAATCTAAGAATTTATATTATCTGCTATCAACCTTTCTCTATATCACAAGGTACAAGTGGTGCATGAAGCATGGGTAATGATTATATTAATAAACAGGCATTTTCTTTTAACTTTATATGTATGGATATTTTGCCTGCATGTATGCCTGGTCCTGCTTATGGGTAAGCTATCCTATGGGTGGTGGGAATTGAACCCTAGTCCTCTGGAAGACCAGCTAGTGCCTGGGTCATTTTTCCTGACTCAGTCTAGGAAAAATACACATCAGATACAGTATATATACCATGTTCCAGAATTGCAAGACCCAACATTATCCCTTCTCCCAAATCAGTGTGATCTGCCAACTCCCCCCCTTGGTTGATAAGGGTGAAGATTGTGTGTGCATGCACTTGCACACCCATGAGTACATGTGTGAAGACCAATGGTCAGTCAACATCAGCTATCTTCCTCAACCATTTTCTAACTTAATTTTCCCCCCCAACACAGTATTTTTATTGACTTTTTGAAAATTTCACAGCATGCACCCCAAGTCATACTCACTTCCCAGGTTCCACACACCCCATCCTTGTGACCTCCCCCACCAAAAAACAAACAAACAAAAAGAGCCAAGTCCAACTTCCATTGCCCATGCATGGTCAAACTCCCTTAAAGAAAACTGAGTCCACACCTGCACTCATACCAGAAGCCCTCAATTTAGAGAGCTACACATCAGCATCCTTATCACAATCATTAAGAGTTCTCTTCCATGGCTTTCTGTCTAGACAGTTACTTTTCTGTGGGGTAGGGTGGAGTTAGATTAGGGATTGTCACAGAATCCTTCTATGTTCCTCTTTCTCAACTGTGAGTCTTCAGTCATCTATACCACTGCAAAAGTAGCTCTCCTGCCCTCTACAGTCAGTGGGAGCATGGGTCATGGACATCCACATGGTTTCTGGCACCAGCTCGGACCACAGACATCCACATGGACCCAGGAGGCAGAACAGACCACAGGCATCAACATGGCTCTTTGCTGCACCATGGGCCACAAACACCATCATGGCCTCAGCGGCAGCACAAGCCAAGGACATCAACATGACCTCCAGTGTTCTACCTTATTTTTTAAGATAAGTCTCCCACTGAATTTGTGCTTACTAACTGGCTAGCTGGCTGGCCTGTGAACTCTCATGACTTCCCATCTCCAGCTCCCAGCATAGATGACATTAAAAGTGCACGTTAAAACATGCATGGCTTTTACATGAATGCCAGGAATCCAAATCTAGGCCCCTATACTTAACACAGCAAGCATTTTACCTATTAAGCCAACTTCCCACCCCAAAGGTTGTATAAATTTATATGAAAGTGAAAATGAACCTAGAGAGACAAAAAATTCTCTGAAAATAAGTTGGTGAACTTAAGAGTAATTGAGTTCAAGTCACCATAAAGGCATAGCAATAAAGAGGTGGTCAGAAAACTTGAAAGTGTAAGGGCAATTAAAACAGAGGGGGGAAATCTACAACCAGGACTGCTAAGTGATAAAAGATGCATGGTTTTTAAAGAGAACATTATTATTCACCTAACTCAGTGTGTTAAAAATGAATTCTTAATGAACTGTGGACCCATAGCCAACAGTGAAACCCAGACTGCTTAAGAAGGGCAGTGGTTTGAAGTCTGAATGAGATCCTCTTGACAACATCCGAGTCACCTGGGTCCCAGCTGGTGCTGGTGTTGGTGGAGGTTGTGGGCCTTTCATGCTGGGGAGCCTTGATGAGGGGCTGTATCACTTTGAGGTGGGACTCTGTGGGTTTTATAGCCTTGTTCCACTCCCGCCTCCCCCACTTCATGTGTGTGTAAAGATATCATCAGTCAGCTTCCAGATCCTACCACCCATCAGGCCTGCTCCTGCTGCCATGCCTCCTTGCATGATGGACTCATCCCTCTGGAACCACAGCCAAAATAAACCCTTTCATCTGTAAGGTGCTTTTAGTCATGGTATTTTGTCACAGCCACAGAAAAGTAACTAATACAGATACACACTCTCCCACCTCACACACTGCCTTTGCAGCTGGAGAATCGGCTCAGTAGTTAAGAGCTCTTGCTGTTCTCACAGAAGACCCACGTTTAGTTCTCAGCACCTATATTAGGTGGCTCACAATCACCTGTAACTCTAGTTCCAGGAGATCTGACGCCCTCTTGTGGCCTCTGCTGGCACTGACACACATGTGAGACAAACACATGCAGGCAAGCACTTACACATAAAATAAAAATGCATAAATCTTCCTCTGTAATTCTGGTTCCAGAGGTTTTAATGCCTTCTTCTGGCTTCTGAGGGGACTGCATGCATTTTGCATGCAGACATACACAGCAAAACACATACAAATAAAATAAAAATAAATTTAAAAAACTAACCAACCTACGCTTTGAAAGGTACTGTTCAGAAAATAAAGAGAAGCAATATACTGGAATAAAATATTTGCAAGTATATCTGTAAGACTTGTATTCAAAACATGTGAAGAACATACGTAATTCTAGAATAAGGCCACTGGGCTAAGGACTGGGACAAGCTCTTAAACAATGGCCCAGAAGTAGGCAAAAAAACCACCCCCAAAGACGTGAATTAAACTGAGGTAGCACTATACCGGTCAGAGCAAAGCACCTTGGAAAGTACAGGGTGGGAACCCTGACATACGAGGGCAGGGCCACCTACCTGCAGTTCCCGCATCCAGCTAGCTGGAATAGGAAGTAAGAGAGTATGTGCAAATGGTTCTTCCGTTTCTTATAGTTTACACGCAGCAAACATGTAACTGGATACTCTCCTACTTACCCCAGAAAAGCGAGGCACATTCACAGCACTTGTGTTCACAAAACCCAACCGTGGAACTTGCACATCACTGGAAACAGTGCTGACACAATGGGCTCCATTCATCATCAGAAAGAAGCCACCCATTGACACACAGAGTGAAGTGAATGGATCAGATTATGTGGAAGAAGCCAATTTGAAAGGAGAAAATTCATGAATAAAATCTATGATTTCACCAATCCCATTCCACAAATCTCAGTGACACCGGGAGAGCAGCTGAACACTACCAACAGGGAAATCTGAGAGAAGATGGAAACATACCGAAGCAGGAGGGTGACACGTTAGGCTGGCCTGGGCTTTAGCCTGAGTTTCTGAATAAGACCCTCTCAAAAAAACAAACACTTCAAAGTTTTACATTTTAAATGGGTACAGACAGTTGTATATTGGTTGCATCACAATCTACTTAATTAAAAAAAAAAAATAAAGGGTCAGGTATGGCAGTGCAGGCCTTTAATCTTAGCACTGAGGAGACAGAGAGCTCTAAGTTCAAGATCAGCCTGGTTTACATAGTGTGTTCCAGGCCATCCACAGTTACGTAGTGAGACCCTACCTTAAAAACGAAAAGGCAAAACACAGACAGTTGGAAAAAGCCAAAAAACAAAGGGGAAGAGAACAGCAGAAAGCAGGCTGTGACAGCCTGCTCAATCACAGGACCAAGGCCTTTCTAGTGGCACTCTTCCAGCTTCAGAGACTCACAAGACTACAACTGACCCACTAGGATGATTCAGGACGCTATTTTAAGGGAACAAGATACTAAGATCTAAGGGCCGAGACACACACAGACACACAAGACTTATTATTTGTTATATATAGTGTTTTGTCTGTATGCTTGCCTGTATGCCAGAAGAGGGCATCAAATGGTTGTGAGACACCATGTATTTGCTGGGAATGGAACGCAGGAGCTCTGGAAGAGCAGTCAATGCTCAACCTCTTGAGTCACAATTTAAGTTAAGAAACACACATCAAATTACCTGAATCCACACCCCAGATCTATGTTTACTGGGACTCAGCGAAGCTACCCTGCCCTCAAGGGTCTGGACTTTGTTATCAACTGTTATAAAAATTAAGGGACAAGGACTATTTTGTCTTAGATACTTTACAAGTCTCCCTTTGTCCATGAAGCACGCATTTTACAACACCAATGAATACCCTACAATTGCAGATGGTACCAAACTCTACAGTGACTATTAAGTGTTTCTTGTACACACATCTGTAAGAAATCATACCTCTAAATAAGGCACAATGAAAGATTATATGGCAGCCAATAACAAAACAAAACAATTACGACAGAGCCTCTAACAAACAAAAGTTACATAAATACAGTGTTGCCAATCTGTGTTTGTTCTTGCTGTGGTATCTGAGCTAGTTCTTCAAAGGTACTTTTCAGGTTTCTTTGAAGATGCAAATTTCCAGCATTGTGTCTCTTGTACTCTTAAGACCACTAAAATAAAGGTTAAATATGAACTGTGAGCTGGAATCTTGATGGCTCCTGAGTGACTAGGGGCAGGGGTGTGTATATACAGCAGACACACTGGGCAAAGGGCGATTCACTGCCAGTAAGGAAAGCAGAGACTTAACTACGCTGCTCAGAAGGATACAAAACTTAGAGCTGTCCATTTCTGGAATTTTCTATTAGATGTTTATAGAACTGCTGTTTGACCACTGGCAAATGGAATCTTGGGAAGCGAATGCACAGTAGGCAAAAAAACCTCATGTAGTGTTTTCTAATTGTAAAGAATGCTGTTACGAGTAGTGTTTTTCCTGCTGACCTGGGCCCATTGATGCACCAGCCCCAAATAACACATGGAGATACTGTATTTGATATAATTCTGTTGGCCAGATACTGGATTCTTATCGGCTAGCTCTATCTTAATTATTAACCCATTTCTATTAATCTAAGTACTTCCACGTGGTCTTATCTTACCGGAGAGACGACCAGCGTTCTGCTCTCTCCAGTCTCTCCATGTTGACTCCTCCTTACTCCTTCCTCTCTCCTCCTTCTCTACTAGTCCCGCCTATCTTGCTTTCCTATTGGCCAACAGAATGCAGGTGATAAAAGCTGCGAACAGAAAAATGTATGAATTATTTATACATGCATTCTCTCTCTCTCTCCCTCTCACCCCCCCCCCAGACTGGCCTTGAATACAGAGATCCACCTGCCTCTGCCTCCCTTTAAACATTTTCTTATTGAAGCATAACTATGTAGATGATAATTTTAACACCCATATAGTATTGTGTATAAATACAATGACCATTTCTTCTAATACTGATGTCATTATAGATAATATTTCTATGTCACCTGTTAACTTTTTCCATACCATATTTCCTTTGCAATTCATTTTTGTGAATTATTTGATTACTGCTAGAGGATATGATAACTTTAAGGCAAAAGTGATACAAGAAGGCATGGATCTTGTTTTTTAAGCTGGCTTTTAAGTCTGTGAGTAGCTGAGGGTGACTTTTAAACTTTTAATTTTAGGTCTTCCTGCATCCACTACCTTCCAAGGGCTGGATGACCTGGATGACCTGGATGATGACAGGTGTGATGGCCTCTTGTAACTGTTAACTTGACACAATCTAAAATTACTCTGGTTTCCCTTCAGATCACATTTATTTATTTGTTTGTTTGTTTGTTGTCTTTTTAGAACAACCTGGGAAGAGTCATGGTGAATGACTATCTAGATTAAGCTGGCCCATGGACTTGTCTGTGGGGAACTGTCACAGTTGATGTGGAAAGACACAGCCCACTGTGGGCAACACCACTCTCTTGGTCTGGATCCTGGAATGCCTCATCTGACAGGGACTAAAGTATTTAGAATACTTTTTAAAAACTCAAAACATTAAATGCCTCCCTTTATCCAATCGAAAATGGGCACATGGATTCCATAGAAGAGAGGGCTAGAGGATGGCTCTGTGGTTAACAACACCAGCTGTTTTTCCAGGACTTGGGTTTGATTCCTAGAACCCACCTGACAGCTCACCACTGCCTCTAACTCCAGTCCCAAGGGATCCAGTGCCCTCTTCTGATCTCCATGAGCACTGCTCACATGTGATACATAGACATACATAAAAGCAAAACATACACATAAAATAGGAATAAAGATTAAAAAAATTCTAAAGGAGAAATTTAGAGAGGCAATAAATATTAAAAAAATATTTAACATCATTAATGGTTAAAGAAATGCAAACAAAAACTACATTAAAGCCTGGGTGGTGGTAGCACACACCTTTAATTCCAGCACTCAGGAGGCAGAGGCAGGCAGATCTCTGTGAGTTCAAAGTCAGCCTGGTCTACACAAAACAAAACAAAATCCTTACATCAAAATCCCAACTCATCCCAGTGAGAATGGCTATCATCCAAGAAAACCAATGTGGGACTAGAGATGACTGAGCAATTAGAGAGTACTGGCTGCTCTTCCAAAAGACCCAGTTCGATTCCCAGCACCAGCTTGGGCATAGCAGTTCATAACTGTCTATATAACTCCAGTCCTAGGAGATATAAACCTTCTCTGCCTTCCTTGGACAACAGACAGATAGTACACAGATATACATGCAGGGAAACACCCACATCCACAAAAGAAAATAAAAATAATTGCAATAAAGGAGGAACCCTTATTACTACTGGTGAGTATAAACTAACACAGCCACTATGGAAATCTGTTTGGTGCTTCTCTAAAAACTGAGAATAAAGCAACCATCTGATCCAGCTGTAACACACCTGGGTATATACTCACAGGGTCTTTTAGTAAGTCAGCATCCCACAGGGGTCCCTGGACATCTATGTTTATTGCTATGCTATTTACTACAGCTAAGATTTGGAACTGGCCTAGATAACCAGTGAATGGATAAAGAAATTGTGATATATAATACAATATTTCATGAAAATAGAAGGAAGAGACTATTGGGGGAGGAGAAATGGGTCAGCAATGGGGTGGAATATGAGTAAAGTACAATAATACATATGTAGGGACATGTCATATGAAGCCCAATACAACTAGTGATACCAATGAAAAGAATACAGCATATTTTAGTTACATAACTAAAAAGCAAGGGCTTCTTTTCTTTTTGAGATAGGGGCTCCCTCACTATGTAGCCTTGGCTAGACTGGAACTCATGTGGACTAAGCTGGTCTTGAACCCATAGTAATGTGCCTGCCTGTCTCCAAGTGCTTTGATTAAAGGTGTGCACCACCATGGCTGGCTCTTCATTCTTATATACTTAAGATGTAGCAGTAACTCACCCGTACATAAGGCTTTTGGATCTGATGTGTCATTACTATGACTGGGTATGTCTAGACACTCAAAGGTATTTCAGATAAACTTTCTGATCTGTATTTACCTGCTTAATACAAATGAAATCATCACCATTTCCAAGTCCACTTTGGCTGTTTTTATACAGGTGTGTGATATGCATATATGTTCTCATATGTGTGTGGGCATGCATGATGTGTGCACATTCATGTGGAAGTCCTATTTTGGTGTTGGGAATTTTCTTCCACCATTTTTCTCCTTTATTTATTGAAGGAGATATATCATGATTTCCCGCCTGGTTCTGGTCTCATAGCCACATCAGTAACAAATGAACACGCAGACGCTATAGTAATTACGAAGCTGTTGGCCTGTTACTAGCATTTCTTATTGGCTAGCTCTGTCTTATATATTAACTCATTTCTATCTTAAGTATTTCCATGTGATCTTATCTTATCAGAGAAAGAGTCCAGACCTGTTACTCCTTCGAGTCCTACATCCCCAGAGATGAGAGCAATTTCCTGTTTGTCCCTGCTTATAAACTGATTCTGCCCAGCTGTGTCACTTCCTGGGATCTCATGATGACTCCTCTCTGCCTACATTTCCCAGAATCCTTCTTGTTTGGGTCCTACCTATCATCCTGCCTGGCTAATCAGTGTTTTATTCATCAACCAATTAAGATAAACATATACAGAAGAACATTCCCCATCAGGGAGAGTCGTACATCAGAACGCAAAAATATGGCTAGTCTCACTAGTCAGTTTGCTTCAGAACCCTGGTCTCTGCTTTCCTAGTCTTGTAAAAGACAATCACCAGGCCAACCCAGAATGCAAATAGGTTCTGCATATCTAAAACTCTTACCCCCCACTCTTCCACTGTTGAGTTATATTCACAGCCCCAGATTTTCTGAAGGAACAAATTTAACATCTGAGACTTTATAGGTGGTCACTCTTGATTGTCACTTTCATTGGCTAGAGGGCATGGACACACGAAGGCTAGTTGTGGGAGGTTGAAAGGAAAGGAAAGAGGCACTATTAGGAGGTATGGCTATGCTGGAGTAGGTGTGGCCTTGTTGGAGAAGTGTGTGTGTGTCACTGTGGGGCAGGATTTGAGGTCTCTTTTGCTTAAGCTTCCCTCAGTCCACTTCCTGTTGCCTCCTGATCAAGATGTAGCCAGCATCATGTCTGCTTGTATGGCCTGCATGCTCCCCACCATGATAACAATGGACTATAAGCAGGCCACTCCAATTACATGTTTTCTTTTATAAGACTTGTCATGGTCATGGTGGCTCTTCACCACAAAGAAAACTGTACACTAGTAAAGCACTCTCTGGGTCTGTGTGTGAGGCCACTGTTGGGGGGAGGATTAACTAAGGAGGAGGCACCATCCCATAGCCTGGGGGCCTGAATGGGATGATAAGAAACAGAGGAGAGATGCACCATGGTTTCAGTAGGGACCGGCTCTCCTCTGCTGACTGAGCCACACCAGCACCTTCCTCAGGAGCTCCCAGCAGCCAGCTGGCTCCTGCTCCACTGCAACCATGCTCGAATGGAAGGTGATGATCAAAAATGCAGACATGCTAGAAGAGATGCAACAGAACTCGATGGAGTACGCTACTCGGGCATTGGAAAAGTGCAACATAGAAAAGTATACTGCGGCCCATATCAAGGAGTTTGACAAGAAGTACAACACCCACCTGACACTGCATTGTGGGTTGGAACTTTGGTAGTTATGTGACACATGAAACCAAACACTTCATCTGGGTCAGGTGGCCATTCTTCTGTTCAAATCTGGTTAAAAGCATGGACTGTGTCAAACACCCAGTGACCCATCCAAAAACAAGGGCTGCATCCTAACTTCCAAACACCAGAGGCTGACTCTCCAGCCTTGTTAAGGGAACACCTTGTTTGAATTTGTTGTGTTTTGTACAGGGCATCATCCTCTGTATGTGTTTGTGGTTATAAAACAACTAGTAAAACAGCTTACATTTGTATTTATTTTCTAGTTCATACTCGGTGCCCTTTTCTCTCTCTGATCCCTGGTGCTCCAGATGTGATCCGTGATCCACTCTGCTCCACCATGTGCTCCCTGACACAGTGAGTCAAAACCTCTAAAACGCGTGTCCCATCTTTCCTCCCTCTGAGCTGTTTCTCTTGGGTGCGTATCATCACAGTGACTTTAACACATAAATGTTTAGGAACTACACTTTAATTCTCGGGACATCCCTGACTTTTAGTGCCACCACTTTCTTGTCTGGAGAAGAGAAGAAAGCTCCCACTGGAGAGATGGTTCAGCCATCAAGATCACACACTGCTCTTGCAGACGACCCATGCTTAGTTCCCGGCACCCACATCAGGCAGCACACGATCACCCTTAACTCCAGTTCCACAGGATCTGACATCTCGGGCCTCTGAAGGAACCTGACTCACATGCACATACCCCCAAACAGAGAAACCATATACATAATTAAAATAATACATCTTTTCAACATGCTTCAGTACTGGGGGCAGGGTGGTAGTGGTGATGGCTGTCTCTCTCTCTGGTGGTGACTCTCCCCCACCACCCCGTTGTTTCCCCTTAGAGAAATTAACTAGTTATGGTAAAAAAATTCAAAATATTAGAGGACACTAAATGAGTCACAGCTGAGCTGTGAGACACACTTCTACTAGCTCTCTGTGTCACTGTCCAGCTGGGCGAGGGGAAAACAAGCATGTCATTTGAACCCTTCTCAAGTGTTTCTGGAATGTTTCCTGGGTCCTGAGAATTTCTGTACTGCACAATTCATACATTGAGATTTTTGCCCCTAAGTCATTTCCTGTCCAGCTCATAAGCCAGCTATGGATGTAACTAAAGCAACAGCAAAAAATATTATTAACTAACTCATCAGTCTGTCATAAGTAGACAAGTAGCTCTTAATCAGCTGGGCCAATACAAACTGCTTGTCAAGTCAAAATACTAAATTATATATATGCTCAGGGACCTCCTTCTCTAGAGTTCAGGTGCTCAGCATTCCCTGTAGCTCATTCTTATCAAAGTTCTATAGGTAAGGCTTTATTTATTTCAGCTGCTAAATTTATGATACTTCTTTACGGTGGCAATGTAATGCTGAGTTTCAAATAAGACGTCGGACCATAGTTCAGTAGTAGAGTTCTTGTTAGCATGCACAAAAGAAACAGCATAGGAGAAGCATGACACTAAGTACAAAGTAAAACTACCTCAATTCATATGTTAAGAAGGAGAGAAAGACACCTGTGACATGAACAGGGCATCAAAGGACCAGCAATTTAATACGTTTTAGATATCAACGATGGGGAAGGCTGTCTACATATCCCCACTGCCCCACTGAACTACAAGTGCATTACCAGCCAATGATCTTAAATGTACTGATCACCTGTGACACACACACAGGGGAGATACAAAGCACTGGAAATGAAAATGTGCCACAGTGAAAAACCCAAGAGAAGACAGGTAGTCAGGAAGAGGGTCAACTCAAGAATACTGCCCAATAGCACCAACACAAATGAGTTAACAACAAAGAAAGAGTTAGTTAGGAAACTGTAACATTTCACAAAAGAAACAGGCCCGGTGAATCAGTCTCCAGAACAATGGATGGAAATAAATCCCAAACCAGGACCATTGCTATCAAGCTTCAAAGTGGAGGAGAAAAGACCTCACAAGTTTCCAGAGAGAAAAAGCCGTCCACAAAGAAACTTAATAACAACACAGAACCCATCAGGCAACTGAGCAGTGAATTCCAAACTCAGAGGGTAAAACAACTCTCAATCCAATAATTCCTTTAAAAGGCAGAATAAAGTCAGTTTCAAATTAACATTTTAAAATTATTTATCCTATTCACCCTTCCCCAGGAAAACTCAAAAGGATGATGTAGGGATCAAATGTGACAGAAGACATTTCAACTGGTATGTATGTGTGTGTGCTGCATGAGTTTCTATGCACATGCCTGCAGAGGCCAGCAGGTGACCTGGAACTGGAATTACAGTTGGTTGTGAAGCACCTAATGTGGATGCTGGAAACCAAACCCAGGTCCTCTGCAAGAGCAGTAAAAAGCATTTTCAACCACTGAATCATCTCTCCAGCCCCTTAAGCAAACAATTTAAATGTTTCTGCTTAGGAAAGCACCAGAAAGAACAAGAATGGACAAAGGAGAACATTCAAGAGGGTGCTTGGAATCCACGAGGAGACAGGGGCAAATGGGTTGTCAGTGCAGGGCAGATGATGCAAAAAGATTCACACACAGCTAGAGGCAAGGTCAGTGTTTACATGTAATGAGTCATTTTCTTATTCTGCAACAGAATGCTTCACAAAAGCAAGAACCGAATGGTTTGTTCTGGCTCATGGTTTGAGGTCATGGTCCACCATGACAAAAGTCATTGCAGCAAGAGCATGAAGCAACTAATCACACTGTAGCCTCGGTCCTGAGGCGAGCGGAACGGATGCTCTGGGCCTCTATTTCTCCTTTCTGCCCAGTCCAGGACCTCAGCTTATAGAAAGGGACTGTCCACAGTCAGGGTGGCTTTTCCCACCTCCATTAATCTAGACATCCCTCAGACATGCCTAGAGATTTGTTTCCATGGTGATTCTAAGGCCCATCAAGCTGACAAGATTAGCAGTGCTAGGGGTGACCACCCTGTCCCTGTATGTATGTATGTATGTATGTGTGTGTGTGTGTGTGTGCGCGCGGGCGTGCGTGCGTGCGTGTGTGTGTGTGTGTGTGTGTGTGTGTGTGTGTGTGTGTGTGTGTATATATATAGGTGGTTGATGGAGCCTTTTACTTTGGGGGCTGCGAGGGGTGGTGGTGAGAAGACTGGATCTGGAAAGGAATGCCATGAGCATGGCTTATTATGTATATGAGTGCTTTATCTGCATGTACAACTTTATGAGGGCATCAGACCTCACTAGAGATGGTTGTGAGCCACCATGTGGTTGCTGAGAATTGAACTCAGGACCTCTGGAGGAGCAGCAGCCATTGATCTTAATAACTAAGCCATCTCTCCAGACACAAACATGTTCAATTTTAAATTTCAATGGAAAAAAATGACTTTGTACCTACAAATGCTTTAATGAACAATGATGGCCTTCTGAAAAAATACAAGGCTAAGAGAAAATCTTCTGATAAATTAAAATGGTGGGTCTAATGAAGGTGGAGTGGCAAGAACCTGGATTTTTTATCCTCTATTTAAACAATAATAAAGAAAAAGCCAAGAGGGCATGGCTTTACAAGTACCAATTAGGTAAAGGCAGCTGGGGCTGGGAGCAGCAGAGAGCTGGAGATGGAGGTCAGGGAGGCCAAGATGGCTAGTGGAGCTCTATTTACAGAGATGTCCCAAGGTCCCAGAGATGTTTCCTGGAGTCTGGTAGAGCTGTGACCCATGTGTGTGAGCAGAAACCACTCAAGACTAGGAAACACAAAAGGGTCCATGACTGAAACTGTGTTACAACCAGGAAGAGTGGAAGAATTCCCAAGAGACAACACCTTAGGAGTTAGGCTAACGTGGTTCCATAACTACCCTAAAAAAAGCTAAAAACAAAACCCAAAGGACAAAAACAAAACAAAAAAATAAGCAATTTCCTTAAATTTGACTGATGAGCAGAAAAGAAAGAAAAAAGCTAGTACCACTTAAAGGAATTGGCAGTGGGATCCAGCTAGCAACCACATTAAATTAATAAAGCCTCATATACAAGCAAGTACTATCTCATAAAGAGGCAGGGAAAATACAATCTATAGCTATGAGTGAAGGAAAAGGAAGGGAAGGAAACAGGGAGGGAAGCAGAAATTACCCAGATGAACACTAGGAGATGCCCTATGGAGAGTCTGTATGTTCAAAAGGAGAAATGCAAACATAATGGAGACAAAAATGAAAGATTCATATAAAAACAATAAAACCAAACTTCTAGTACTGGAAACACACCTGCCATGGTAAATGCACGGGGCAGCATCATCCGCGATGTGAAGACCAATGAACTCAAAGACTCATCCAGAGACACTACTGAAAATAAAGCACTGGAGGGAGGGAAATCCGGAACTATTCAGCTACAGTGGTTTTCAAAAACAAAAGCAAAGAGCTAGTGAAAACCTACCTGTGCCCGTTTCATTTCTGTTGCTGTGGTAAAATAACCCAACCAAAAACAACTTACAGAAGAAAGGGTTTACTTGGGTGACACTTCAGGTTTTTCTCCAACTGCAGAGATGTCTCAGAGGCAGGAACTCAAGACAACTGGTCCTGTTCACACAGAGAGAAACACACCCGTGCTGCCTGCCTGTAACTAGCTTTCTTCACTCTTTACAGTTCAGAGCTCAGCTCAGGGAATGATGCTGCCCACAACAGGCTGGGCCCTCCCACATCAATAAACAATGACAAGAGTCCCACAGACATGCTGATCTCTGTGACATTGTTGTCAACTACAAAATTCTTGATCAAGAGCTGCAAAAATCCAGTTACAAAATAATAATAACAATAATAATATTAGTAGTAGTAGTAATAATAATAATAATAAAATCAAAGAAAAAACTAATAATGTTTTAAGTAAGGTGGTGATTTTGTGTCTGTGTTCAGAGCCATCCTGGAACAGAGGTACAGGCTGAAGGTTGGACACTCCTGCAAGTGATTACTATGAAGATGAAAGTGGAAACAGCTAATAAGTCATAGGGGAGATAACTACAGTCACAAAGGACAACTAAAAACCTGTTCATAGAAAGCAATGAAAGGAACAGAAAGAGAAAATAGAGATCACAAATTGTTTTTCAGGCTTGCTCCTAGTAACCTATTTCCATCAGCTAAGAGGTTCCAAAGGTTCCACAGCCTCTTAAAATAGTATCAGAAGCTGGGGAGCAAGCTTTGAAACACAAGTTGTGGGAAACATTTCAGATTTAAATCATAACATTGCCCAAGGAGCTAGACATGAGCAACCAATCACTGGACTCTGATCTACCAGGACACTCCAATACAACGTGTCTCAAGGACACAGGGCATCTCAGTCACTTGCTACTTTGAAGAGACAATATGGCCAAGGTGATTCATAAAGAACACACTGAACTGGAAGCTTACGTTTCAGGTCTTGGCCCATTGCATCACAGTGGGAAACAGTGGCATGCAGGCAGGGCTAGAGCAGCAGCTGAGACCTACATTCTGATCTGCAAGCAGGACAGAGCCAGCGTCTGCCATAGGCTTTTGAAACTTCAAAGTGTACCCAGTGACACACTTCCTCCAATAACAGCGCTATTCCCTGGTGACTAAGCACTCAAATATATGAACGAGTCTATGGGGGCCGTTGTTACTCAGACCATCACTTTCCGCTTCCCAGTCCCTACAGGCTTGTCACCATACCATAATGCAAAAGTTCATTCAATCCCACTTAAACAGTCCCCAGTCTTTCACAGGCTCAACACTGTTTCAAAATCCAAAGTATCTTCTGAGATTCAAGGCAATCTTTAACTGTAGTCCTCCATAAAGTCAAAAAGCTATCAAAGCAAGCGGTGGTGATGAACACCTTTAATCCCCGCACACAGGATGCAGAGGCAGGAGGATTTCTAAGACGAGGCCAGCCTGGACAGCCAGGGCTACATAGAGAAACCCTGTCTCCAAAAACAAAACACAACAAAAAGCATATTGCATACTTCCAACACACAATGGCACACTCATTACCATTCCAAAAGGAAGGAAAGGGAAATAGTGAGAAAACACTGGATCAAAGCCAAGTCCAGAGCCTAGCTGAGCAAATTCCAAATTCTGCAATTCCATGTCTGATGTCAAAGCACTCTTCAGATCGTCAATTCCTCTTCAGTTTGTTGAGTGTAACACACTTCACTCTTTTGGGCTGGTTACAGACCTGGCCTGCAGCTTTTCCTGGCAGGTAGCCCACAAATCTGGTATTTCCACTGAAATCCAGGCTTCACCTTCAGCGCTGCACACCCTCTAGGCCTCCATGAAGAGACACCCGACACATGCCTGGCCTTGGTGCTTTCCTGAGCCACGGAAGGAGACTCCACAACCCCTTTATTGTACACTTGACTCTAAAGCCAGAACCATAAGACTGGAGCTGCCAAGCTCTGCTGCTTGGTGGGGCTGGAATCCCGCACCCTGCTCAATTACATTTGCATCAGCTTTGTTCCTTGTGGTTTCCTTCCGGCTCTAAGCTTTTCTTTCATTCCTTTTCACAGTTTGGAAGCTTAGCTGGATGGGGTCTGGCCCCGAGGTCACTACTCTCTTTATGTCATTTCGCATCAGGCTTTTCTTTACACTTTTTCTCTCAGAGCACTGGACTTAGCTCCATTACACCTCCTAGAGCTCCTTTTCTCCTCAAACTGAACATTTTACATTTTTCATTGCTCAGCTTGCTCCTTTTCATTACACATCTTCAAAACAGTGGCCACTAATAACCATACAGCACGGTCTACACTGGGCTGTTCTACAGTCTCCTCTGCCAAAACCATTAATCCAAAACTCTTCAATTTTACAGGCAGATTTTTAAGACAAGGGCAAAAACCAGCCATATTCTTTGCCAAAATATCACAAGAATGGTCTCTAGGCCACTTACTAGTATTCTTCCCCTCTGAAACTTGCTCTCAGCGCTACTGTCCTTGCTCTTACTAGGGTGTCCCAGTAGGCCCCACTCAAAGCATTCAACCACTTTTTTAGTCCAAAGTTCCAAAGTCTTCCATGTTTCTCCAATAACACTGTGCTCAGGCCTGTCACAGCAATATGCCAGTCCCTGTACCAACTTCTGTCTTAGTTACTATTCTACAGCTGTAAAGAGACACCACAGCCAGGACAGCTCTTATGAAAGAAAGCATTTAATTGGGGGCTTGCTTACAGCTTCAGGTGTGGTTCATTGACATCACGGTAGGAATCGTGGTGGCATACAGACAGGCATTACAGCAATAGCTGAGAGCTACATACTGATCTATAAACACACACACACACACACAGAGAGAGAGAGAGAGAGAGAGAGAGAGAGAGAGAGAGAGAGAGAGAGAGAGAGAGAGAGAGAGAGAGAGAGAGAGCGAGCGCCTGGGCCTAGCATGCATTTTTGAAACCTCAAATCCCACTGCCAGTGACATTATCCTCCAACAAGGGCAAACCTGCTTAAACAAGGCCACACCCCTTAATCCTTCTAATCCTTTCAAATAGTGCTGCTCCCTGGTTACTATGCATTCAAATACATTAGCCTATGGGGAAGTATTCCTAATTAAACCACCAAAGGATAGCTGGAACTCTCAAGTATTGCTGGTCACAATGCAAAACAGTATGTCCAGTTTGCAAATGGAGCTGGAAATTTTCACTCTTTTAAATTTCATGTTTTACAACCCAGAATTCCTACAAGAATATGAGTGGTCTTTGTATCTTTATTTAAAATTATTATTTCATTTTATTTATTTTGCATGTGTACATGTGTTATATGTGGACGTTGTGTATGGGGATCCGAGGACAACTTGCAGGAAGTAGTTTCCTCCTTGCACAGTCAAGGTTCCAGAAACTGAACTCAGGTTTTCAGGTTAGGTGGCAAGTGCCTTCCCCTGTTGAACTGTCTGGTGCCCTTCGACTGGTGATGTATTATTACTTTTCTGTTGCTGTGATAAAATATCATGGCCAAAACCAACTAACTGAAGAAGTTTATTTTGGCTTATTTATAGTCTCAAAGAGGTAAGAGTCTATAATGGCCAGGCGGTGGTGGTGCACACCTTTTATCCCAGCACTTAAGAGGCAGAGGCAGGTGAAACTACGTGAGTTCAAGGTCAGCCTGGTCTACAGAGTGAGTTCCAGGATGGGCTCCAAAACTACAGAGAAACCCTGTCTCAAAAAACCAAAGAGTCTATAATGACGAGAAACCATGACAACAGGCAGCAGGCATAGGAAATTATGTGATCACATCTTTTACCACAAGCTTAAAACAGATACTGTGAACTGGATGTAGGTGAGGTTACATAATCTCAAAGCCCCGTTTCCAGTGACATGCTCTCTCCAGCAAGACTGTGTGATCCAAACCTTCCCAAGCAGTGCCACCAACTGGGGACCAAATGTACAAATACCTAAGCCTGTGGGGAACACTTCCTATTCAAACCACTACAGGTAAATGATACACAAAGGGCAGGAAGCATATGCTGAGTGGGAAAAGCCACAGAAGGCTATGTACCATATGGCTATGCACTCACTATTACCTGGAAGATTATATACCTCAATCAAACTGACCAGATAGTTAAGTGAGGGGCTGAAGAGATGGCGCAGCTGCTAAAAAACACACTGGCTGCTTTTCCAGGGGACCTGGGTTGGATTCCCGGAACCCACATGGCAGCACATAACCATCTATAATTCTATTTTCAAGGGATCTGATGCCCTCTTCTGGACTCCATGGGCACCAGGTACACACATGTACACAGACATACATGCAGACAAAATCAAGATAAATCTTAAAAGTTAAGCGAAATCCCAGCACTCAGGTAGCAGAGGCAGGTGGATCTCTGTAAGTTTGAGGCCACCATGGTCTACATAGTAAGTTCCAGGACAACCAGATCTGTTACACAGAGAGACCCTGTCTGGAGAAGGAGGGGAAGGGGGGGAGAGAGGGAGAGAAGAGAGGAAGGAGAGGAAGGAGAGGAAGGGGGGAAGGGAGGGAAGGGGGAGGTGGGGGCAAAGGAAATTAAATGAAATTAGAGTTTTCATATAGTCATTCTATTCAAAATATTTGTCTTTATGTTTTGCTCAGTTTGCTCATTACGGACTTAAGAAAGGAACATATGCAGACCTGCTTAGGGGTGAATTCACTAACAATTTCTCAGCCCTCTTCTCTTCTTGTCTTTAATATAAGAAAACTGCTGCAAACATTAATATCTTCTGTTTCTCTAGTCTCCTTTGCAGCGAAGACTGGCCACACGATATAGGTAGGCAATGAGATGTGAGGAAGATTCTGGAATGTTTCTGCTTCACCTATCAGCCAAATTGGAAAGACAGCTCAATAGAAACTACCTTATACCCTGAAGGGGGTCTGTCCTGACTGGTTTTTAAATCAACTTAACACAAGCTAGAGTTACGTAGAAAAAGTAACCGTAAGAGGGAAAATGCCTCCATCAGACTGGCCTGTAAGCAAGACTGTGGGGGCATTTTCTTGAGTAAATGATTGATGTGGGCAGGCCAAGCCCTCTGTGGGTGAGGCCTACCGTGGGCCAACGTCATGTAGTTGTATAAGAAAGCAGGCTGGAGAGCCAGCTGGGAAGCTGGGTAGCAATCCTCTATGGCTTCTATGGATCGAGCTCCAGTCCTGACCTCCCTTAGTGATGCTGTGACCTAAGAGCCGTGAGCTGAAATAACCCTTTCCCCAAGGTGATGGTCTTTATCACAGCAACAGAAACCCTTACTAGTGCAGGGCCTTACACACAGGAGGTGGAAGGGCCTGTCCTTGGAGATGAGTTAACTAACCAGTTTCCTCATAATTTCTCAAGATATGAAAATGTAAACTTGGAACACAGCTGAATCTGGATTTCTAGCATTTATAGCCAAAATAACCTTATAAAGAACAAAATATATGAGAAAGATAATTTGAAAATAAAGTAACAAGAAGCACTAAATAATCTTTAGACTAAATGAACAAACTCTTTGCAGGTAGAAACAAGCATAAGAGGCTGGGGAGATGGCTCAGGAATTAAGAGTACTGACTCCTCTTTCAGAGGACCTGGGTTCAATTCCTAGCACCCACATGGCAGCTCACACCCATCTGTAATGGTAGGCAAAACACCAATGTACATAAAATAAAAATAATTTTTTTTTTTAAAAAAAAGAAACAAGCACAGAGTACAGAACAATGATCTGCATCTTCATTCCCTTCTTATCTTTACAGGAGCCCTTTAACCTGCTCTACTGTCCCTGTGCATTTGTCTCTACCAAATACAGGTGCCTCCCCAGGGGCAGGACAGAGGGGGAAACGGTTAGCATGTGCCTCACCATGTCACTAGTGGGAAGACCTGAACCCAATCTATGAACACCAGCATAACACTGTGAGCACAGAACACTGTCAAACTGGGTGCATATTTGAGGTCGGCACACCAGCATACAGGTTAGATAAAGAACTCAACTTTCTCTGCCAACAATACTTAAAAAAGGAAGGGGCAAGCCAGACAGTCACATTTAGTCACTATATGGAATTTTTGAAAGAGTTAAATTATAAAAGAAGTAATTTTTATCAATTTTAAAAACAAACAAAACTTGGAAAGGCTGTCAGTACTCAGCAAAATTAGATAATTAGATAATTTCCTGTTCAGTTTGATGTCAGTTTATACCGCTGACCTTTCAGTGGCTGGTGTTCATCATGACACTCTTGGCTCTGATGTTAACTACACTTGGAAACACTGGCCGTGCCATTTTTCTTCCTTTTGACCCTACTTTTCTTACAGTGATTAAGAGCCAGAAGAACGAACCCAAAAGAGCTCAACTAATGAAACCACAGTGACCAGTACTTAAGTGAATTCATCTAATTTGAGGAAAATTACTCGGCTTGAATATTACATGACTAAGAGGAGAAAATCATTCCCAGGAGTAGTTATGAAGTGATTTCAGTGTTTGGTGTCCAGCGGTGGAGAGATGAACAGTGTCTCCAAATGAGTTAGCTCAGGATTGGCAAGCTTTTACTACACAAGGCTGAGAGAAAAGTATTTCACCCCCTGTGTAGATCTTTCCACCCCAGCCTTGTAATCCAAAAGCAGCCAGACAACGCAAGCAGGGCAGCCTAGCTGTGCTCCAACACGTTTACTTAGGGAAAGAGAGATTTAGGCTTCTACAGTTTTCATGTATCTTAAATATTAGTTTTTTAAAACCTACAAATGCCTAATTACAATTCACTCATAAATGACACAAATGTAGACTGCCACACTGTTTGACACCTGATTTAACAAATGCAAATCAAATATGCAGGCTTTCCTTCCCAATTCACACACTAACACTTTATAGTATCTATAGATTATTTATTTATTTATTTATTTTTTTGAGACAGGATTTCTCTGTATTGCTTTGGAGCCTGTCCTGGAACTTGCTCTGTAGAGCAGGCTGGCCTCGAACTCACAGAGATCTGCCTGCCTCTGCCTCCTGAGTGCTGGGATTTATGGAATATTTTTTTAACAACAAGAACAATCTTCAATTACTACTTATTAAATAAATTTAAAAAGGAGTTATTGAATTACTTAAGGCCAACCTCAACTCCAAAGTGATTTAATTACTTTTTTTTGTAAACATTTACTTACAGTGGTGTTTTGCTTACATGTACATCTGTGTGAGGGTGTCAAATCTTGGAGTTACAGTTGAGAGCTGCCATGTGGGTGCTAGGAATTGAACCCAAGTTCTCTGAAAGAGCAGTCAGTGCTACTAATCATTGAGCCATCTCTCCAGGCCCCCTAGTTACATTTTTAAGTCTTAGCTTCTTTTGGTCCCTCCAAGCCTTCAGCCGCTATGGCTTGAATATGGGATGTCTTCCACAATCATTCTCCAGCTGGTAGTGCTAAACACAGTTTGTGGGGCCTCTGGGGCTAGGGCTAGGCTCTCGTCTCTTGTCTCATCCTAGAACTCTAAATATAAGAAATCCTAGAACACAGGTCCAGCAAGTCAGACACACACATGGCTGAAAATGGCACAGTATTAACAACAGTAAAGGCTGTACCAACAAAGACAAACATGAACATAGCTTTATTTAGGAAGGTGGAGAAATGTAAGTACAGAAACTTAAATACCATCTACATTTATCTTCACTCACAAGTAAAGAGTGTGGAAGGGAAGTTGAATGTCTAAGACGTCCCAGAGTAAGACTGAGTGGCAGCACATGGATGATAAAGAGGGCATATGAGCAAGGCTAAGTTATGAAGAGTTCTAAAGGTAATCAGGGCACGTGTGCTACATATGACATGGGCTTTCCTGACCTCCATTTAATTACATTTTCTGTGTTTTCATGAGTTAAGGTATTAGGAATAAAATACAGGTGGAAAGTTCCCAAATACAATAAAATGTAAGCTCAATGTAAAATATTAGGAACAATTCAACAATATTGTCACTGCTGTTACTCAACACAATTACAGTCTAATTCACTGCAGTAAGACAAGGTGAGGGACAAGATATACAAATGAGAAAGAGGGTAAATTACAAGAGATGTAAGTAATATAAAAAGTGAAAATATAAATTAAGATGTAAGACAGCTCAACAAAGATACCAGATAGATTATAAGAAAAAAAATTAATAGCGTTTTTAACAGCAGTGACTGATGAGGAAAAAAATAGGTCTGGGAAATGGCTCAGAGGATACAGCATGGAGAAGCTGCTAAACTCAACCCTAAGCCAGACATGCTGGCACTCACTCAAAATCCGAGCACTTAGGAAATGGGGCAGAAAAAGTAGGACAACAACCAACATACTCCTATTGTTTATACCCGTGAAGACTTCCAAACCCGAGTACACAGATGCACACGCCATACACCACACATGAACACATCACACAGGAAATGTCCAGAACAAGCAAATGTTCAGCAAAGCAAACTTTACAGCAAAGTTACTTTGGGAAGGGGTCATTTACTGTGTATGTCTACAGTTTTGATTCTTTTGTGCCAATATGTTCATGAATTATTAGTGTCACCTGAAAATGTAACATGTATAAAAGAGTTGTAGTTCTAGTTGCAACTAAGATCTGGAGAATCGTTGAACGGATCTATGAATTATGGGTAGTGGTAATGACGAAAATTCATTTCCTCTGATGGCTAAATGCTTCCTGTCATACATCATAACCAGGTCAGCCAAAGCAAAAGGCAACCCACATCTTGTTTCTTGTCCAGGGTATTCAGACTGGGTGAGGAAGAGTCCTCACAGTTTCCTCAGGAGCAGGCAGGCCTTTGTCAAAGGAAGTGACACCATCCTCTGACTTATAAAATCAAAGTGACTTACATGAAGGAAATACCGAAGAGCCACAGCCCTCTGAAAAAAATGCCTGTTCCCTTCCCCTGCCTCTGACACACAATGCTGTTGGGACTGAGGGTGTAGCTCAGTGGAAAAGCACTTGCCTGGCATGCACTGAGGCCCAAGGTTCAATCCCCACAACTGTCAAATAATAAACTTACCAGAAAAAACTTTTATATAATAAACATGGTATGATTCTAATTGGGGAAAAATTTAATTCTTCCTGTTCCTTCTTAACCCAATACTTCTTTATCTAAAACGAACATTAAAAACTACAGAAATGGGGCTGGAGAGATGGCCCAGAGGTTAAGAGCACTAGCTGCTCTTCCAGAGGTCCTGAGTTCAATCCCAGCACCCACATAGTGGCTTACAACCATCTGAAATGAGATCTGGTGCCCTGTTCTGGCCTGCAGGCATGTGTGCAGGCAGAAACACTGTATATGTAATAAATACATATTAAAAGAAAAAAATAACTACAGAAATAATAATTTCAAATACAGATGCACACAGGGTTCATTCCAACCCACACCCCACAGGTAAGTTCAATGCCACATCAGTCCTATGTGCATCACTCTTAAAAGAAGGCTGGACACTTACTGAAAGTCTTGCAGATGTCAGACACAGCTTTGAAGACTCGGTCAGAGAAATTCACTTTCACCTTCACATACTTCATGTTGGGAAGCTGCAGCCGGAGCAGTTTGTGCTGGGGGGTGAACTGAAGCTTGGCGTCTGCCTGGATGCCATACTTATCCAAGGTCCAGTGTGTCTTAAGCAGCCACGTTCTCTTCTTTTCCCACCAGAGAGCATGGTCAGACCAATCCTTTTTTACATCTATAAACAGTAGACAGAAAAAATGCTTAAAAAAAAAAAACACACACACACACACAGAATACCTGGAGAGAAATTAAGGACAAACAATCAAACAAACAAACAAAAAAACTGGGTACTTAAGAAAAAAAAAAAGAGACGGTTAGAAGTGAAAAAAGTACAAATGAGAAAGAAAATGCTTTCTGTACCCTCAGAACCCAGTGCACACCGAGCTAAGGAAAAACACCCAGGGTCAGACAGACCTGGACCTTGGAAGACAAACAGAATTCTGGGACTGGAATAGGAAGAGTTAATAAAAACTGAGTGGTAGATTTGGAATTCAGCTTTGAAGACACAACAGGATTCCCATAATATACAAAAAAAAAACAAAAAAAAAAAACCCCTCATTTCTGAGGCAACACACAGGCATACCACACTCACACACACACACCACACACTCACACCACAGGCTCCAGGGGAATCTGATACCTCTGCTTTCTGTGGCACCAGCACCAGCTTTCTGTATGCACACATGCACCCAAATAATTAAAATAAAATCAAACTCTTAAGAAAAAGAAATAGTAATGTGTTTGAGGCAGTAAGAGTAGGAGACACAGGTGTGGAATCAAAGCGAATGAGGGTGACATCATAGGTGAAGAAAGTGTGGAAAGAACTCTGAAACAAACGTGAACATCCTGCAGCCCAAGCTTGTTTCCCAAAAACACCCTAGGAAGGTAACTCAGAGAATTGTCATGGTTAGCATTTTTATTGCTGTGACAGAATAAACATCATGACCAAAAGATGCTCAGAGAAGAAAGGGTTTATTTCTGCTTACAACTCTCAGGTCACACTCCATAACTGAGGGAGTCAAGACAGGGACCCGGAGGCAGGAGCTGCACAGTGGACAGCATGGAAGAGTGCTGCTTACTGGCTTGCTCCCCATGGCTGCTTTCTTGTACAAGTCAGGACCACCTGCCCAAGGACGGTACAGCCCACAGTGAACTCCTACATCAACCATCAATCAAGAAAATGCCCTAAAGGCCAAATGGATGAAGACATTTTCTCAGGTAAGATTCCCTATTCCCAGACATGTCTAGGTTAGTGTCAAGTTGACAAGAACCAATCAGGATGAGAATCACACAGCCCAAGTTTTTTTCTTTGAACATGTCCTAGTACAAATACATAGAAAACATTAACATCTACAAAATGTTTTAGTAGCTTTAGAAACCAAATGCAGAAGATTTGGCTACAATCAAATAAGGAATGCAGTAACAATAAACTAGTAACAGGAACACATACACCCTAACTTCAGATAGTATTTATAGCAGTATTTACAGAAAAAATTTTGGGATCAACTGTATATTAAGCTTAACTGCCAAAAAAGGGAGAAATGAAAATAAGAAAACAACCAATTACTGCAGAGGAAGGACCAAACCAAAGAGAATTCTCTACAACCAGTAGTTAAAACAAACAAACTGATATGAACATCCTTGAAAATGAAAATGGACTGGCAGAGAGGAAGGACGAAGCATGCGGCCAGCTCCTAACTCCCTGCTAATAATCCAGCCACAGGTTACAGGAGTGGAGACTGGGTCTCTTTTATAAGACAATTGGTAAATGTTATCTTATTCAAAGCAAAGATGAGTCTCCAAGTTATTTCCCCACTAAACTATAAATTACATGTTTTTTTGTTTTTGCATCATAACCAAAGCTTCCCATCCCTCCCCTCTTTCCAGTCTCCCCTGGAAATTAAACAAAAAAAGTTTTTTCAATATTTGTTTTGCATTGGGACAGTCCAGTCGATCGTGGTGTTGGGAGTCCACCTGCAAACACGCATGGAACTGCTGTTTTGCAGCCACCCTGTTACACATATATCACCCACAGTCATAGGTTATGTTCCAGCACAGAACTTGACAACTTTTGGAAGTACCAAGTTCTGAATCGGCTTAGAGCAGACAGCTGAAGCTGGGACTTTTGAACAGAGATTAAGATAAGCAGAAGGCTGAGCTTCTGGTTTACCCATACAATCCTTCCTCCCCACTCCTCTACCCAGCCACTTCTGTAAGGAAATGAAGTCATGTACTTCCAGCAAGCAAAAGAAAGGAGGGAAAAACTTATAATAAAAGTCACCCTGGGGGCTAAAGAAATGGTTCAACCATTAAGAAGAGCACTTGTTACTTTTTGCAAAGGGCAAGAGTTTGGTTCCCGGCTCACAAAGAACTGTAACTCCAATCCCAGGGCCTCCACCGCCTCTCCTGGCCTCTTTGTGTACCAGAAATGTCCATGGTACACACACATACTTGCAGCCAAAACATCCATATACATGAAATGAATACAAAATATTTTTCTTTTAAAGTCATTGAGCCAGGCAGTGGTAGCCAGGCCTTTTAATCCTAGCACTCAGGAGACAGAGGCAGGTGGATCTTAGTGAGTTCAGGGACCAGTCTGGTCTACAGCTCAAATTCTAAGACAGCTAGGTCTACACAAAGAAAATCTGTATCCAAAGACCCCAAATCAATGACCTATTAATTAATTTAAAAAAAATCACTCTAATTCAAAACCTCCAGAAGATTTGGGCTCCCCCAAAGTAACTTTGTGACTTATTTATGGAAGAGCACTGGGAGTGAGCACTGCAGAGTGAGGCACTTACAAAGGGAGAGAAAAAGGCCACTGAGTCACTAACCAGGTGAACTGCAATCCATTCCTTCTGAGAACTAACACAGCAAGGAAAAAGAAAAGGCCTGGACTTGGTATTGCTCCACTTCCTGGGTTAAGCATTGTTCTGGGGTAATCAAATGCCCAGAACTTCCTAGTAATCTCTCCAGTGGGCCGAGCGAGGGCCACGCACTCCATAGGCACACAGCAAGTCCAGAAATCTCTGTGCTTTAGCAACAGCAGCTGCCGGCATGTCAGGAATCTGTCCACACAGCTGCCGGTGAATGGGAGTGGGGGCGGCTCCTCAGCACCTGCTAGCAGCCTGAAGTAAATGCTGACTTATGTGAAATGCAGCTGCTTGACAGGAGCAGCAAGGCAGTAGCCAAGCTTTCAGCTATAACAAAGGACAGACTCATACAATGTCAAACGTGGTCCTGAGCAAGTACCTGACAGAGAGGCCTGAGGAGGAGGGATCTGAAACAGAAGCTACCCACAAATTTTGACAGAAAGGCAACTTGATCCAGACCACAAAAGTTACAAGTGGTCAAAAATTGCCCTTCTGAAGTCAGGAACACCCCCCAAATAAGACGTGAAGCTGGAGGTGGCAAACTATGGATGGTTGAGGGAGCAAAGAATGGTTTCAGTGTCCATAGGTAGTGGTGTGGCACATGGCCACATTCATGTGTTCAGACACTATGATGTGTCTGCCGTCAACACCAATGTCATCATCTTAACCGACAAGCTGTGGTCCTCCAGTCACGAAATACAGTGCTGTGGGGGCTGTCTGTGAGCACTCCACATTTGCAATGTTACAGTAAACTTCAGCAGATAAGGATACAATGAAGTGTTACAGTAAACTTCAGCAGATAAGGATACAATGAAGTCTCATCTGTCCCCTCCCATGAGGGGCTGTACCCTGAAACCAAGAGTCAGAATAAACCCAGCCTCCCTCAAAAAAAAAAAAAAAAAAAGGCAAAAATAGAAACCCACCTCCACAAAACCCTCAACTCTCCATCAACTAGTCTTCAGGCTGGGCCCAGGGCACAAACCTTCCTTGATGCCCATTTTCCTTGTTTCCCATCAGACACACAGTGCATCGTGACAAGGTCTGCAAGAGGCATAGCATATACAGTAGCACAGAAATAAACCACAGGTGTGTATAAACCACAAGCAATCGCTGTTCTTTCCCTTTAAGGCCTGCTCTCCCAGTGAAAGCCAATTCTACCTAGCTCCTCCATGAAGGAGCAGGCTGCCTGCACCCAGCAAGGATAAACACGGACAAGGACAACACAAGATACAAGGACCGGAAACCCTGCGTGGGTTCTGTTCACCCATCGTACAGTAGAAGCTCTTTACCGATGGCAAGGTAGGAGAGACAGATTGTTTTATTCCCAAGGAAAGGGCCTGAGCTTAGATTTCCCAGCCCCTATTGGGGAGGGGAGGGCAAATGTAGCACACCTTAACTCAGCACAGCAGAGAAGAAACAGATACATGCTGGAGCTCCCTGGCTAGCCAGTCTTGCCAGAGTCAGTGACAGACTGTCCAGAAAAACAAGGAGAAGAGTCATAGAGATCAAGTGTGGTGGTGCACACCTTTAATCCTGGGCCTTGGGAGGCAAAAGCAGGCAATCTACACAGCAAATTCCATTCTAAGACAGCTAAGGCTACATAAAAAGACTGCCTTAGTTTGGGTTACTATTGCCATGATGAAACACCATGCCCAAAAGCAAGCTGGAGAGGAAAGGGCTTATTGGGCTTATCACCAAAGGAAGTCAGGACAGGAACTAAAAAGGGATGGGATCCTAGAAACAGGAGCTGATGCACAGGCTATGGAAGAGAATTGCTTACTACTTGCTTCGTTCCCATGGCTTTCTTTGCTCAGCCTGCTTTCTTACAGAACCCAGAGCTCTCCATCAATCACTAATTAAAATGCTCTACAGGTGTGCCTGCAGCCTCATCTTACTGAGGCTCCCTCCTTTCTGATGACTCTAACTTTTATCAAATTGACATAAAACTATCCAGGACAGAAACCTGTTTCAAAGGTGGGGGGGGGGGATAGAAGACACCCGAGATTGTATCTGGCGTGTATGCAGCATCCAGCACGAGTGCAAGAGTACGTACACACACACACACACACACACACACACACACACACACACACACACACACACACACACACACTCCCAAAAGAAAAAACGGTGTGAGAAGGTGGTATTACAGGAGTGTGTGCAACAGCATCTGTGTGGAGATTAGAAGACAATTTACAGAATCAAAGGTCCACCTTCTGTGGGTTCCCATGACCACAGAGCCACCTCTAAGCCTCTCCAGTAGCATTCTTAAGGACAACAGGCTACCAACCAAGTCCATTGCTACAGAGTCTCTATCACACAGCATTTGTCAAACAATGCATTAACAAAAATCTGTTAACCTGTGTGCCAAAAGGCGGTTCCAATACTAGGAATGGTTGGTACTGGATGAAACAAAGCTGTGGCACCTGAAGGAGACTGTAGCGAGTATGTTTTCCACCAGTCCACCTGGTCCAACCGCCATGCCAGCCCCAAATAACATGCAGGAACTCTGTATTTGATACAATCCTGTTGGCCAGTTACTATCATTTCTTATCGGCTAGCTCTGTCTTAATTATTAACCCATTTCTACTAATCATAGTCCCTTCTATCTTCCTTTTCTATTGGCCAACAGTGCTTTATTCATTAACCAGTATGAGAAACATATATACAGAATATGAGAAACATATACACAGAATAGCATCTCCCATCAGGAGACTGCTGTCAGTAGGTGAAGACCCCAGGCAGCAGGAGCCTTGCTTGCTATAGAAAGCTGTCCTGGTTTTACTGTGTGAGACAAGCCACTTAGTGCCTTTCAGTCCGATCAGCATTGTAATTGCCTGAGCTACATTTTTAAAGTTTTTTTTTTAAGTCTAAGCAATTTTTTAAAAATATTGATGCCTGGACCTATCTGCAAACCAGAGCTAATTTTTTTGTGGATAGATGTCTATATTTGCTCTGGGTTTTGGTTGGGAGTGGGAAGATAAAGGTGAGTATCTCCTACCACTACCTTAAATCAGCTATGTCAAAATAGGTCTGGAACTGTTTTTAAGCAGGGTGACTTGTGCTTCATGATAGACTATCATCGTGTTTGCCAAAGGGTGCAAAGTGAACCAGAGCCCAGAAGAAAACAGAATGCTGATGGCTAGGCAAGAGTACATCAACAAAGGGCAGGGCAATGGGTGACAGGTGGTCAGAAAAAGGATGGCAGGTCCAGGGAGTCCTTCAGTGTAGGTTTTCAGAAGGAAAGGACTCTACAGCATCATTTTAACGATGACTGGAATGACCTTGGAGCAGTTTCCACAGAGCATCTCATAAGCTGGCTCCTTATGACAGAAACCAAACACATCCATTCTACTCACAAAGACAAAACAAGGTTTCACATCCATACAGCGCCTGAGAATGGCATACTATCTGACAAGCAACCTCACAGACAAGCCCAAGAGCCAATGCATATCAAAAGCACCCGTCAGGGAGAGGGAGGTGAACCTTACTGACAGGCTTCAAGATGAGAAAGGGAGACTCAGAACAGGTTTCAATAAAAGACAAATCAAGCCGCCATGCTGTTGTTAGAGACTGAACATTTACTTTTTACTATTGCTTTATTTAAAAGAACTTGTCCTCGAAACCAAGCACCATGGTACATGACTGGATGTTTCCAGATGGAAGAAAGAAGGTTGATGTTGTAAAGGTCTACTAAGGAAGTGATTTTTAAAAATGAGACTTTAAGATACATATGTTGTTAAGACTTCAAAATTCAAAGTTTAACATTAATCGACTGAGTTCTGATAGATTGTTACTCTGGTCTTGGTAACAAAAGCAATGGCTATTATTAAGTCACAGGCTCAAACTTTAAATTGTCTTGGGTTGTTTTCCACATAGACTTAAAAGTGCTTTACTCGCTGTGCTGAAAACACCTCTGTCTGCTCTCTATATGCCCAGCCCTTAGGATAGAGGACATGTCTGTATCCCTGGACCATCTTTCGCTCCCCCTTTGTCTTCTTCCCCGCTGAGAAGTTGATTATTACAAATGAATATTTATGCTTCTCTATTACATTGGTAACTTTTCAGGCTTTGTTTTGCTATAGCTCAAAGGTGTAAGCCTACTCCAGCTGCTAACTATTTATTCTACAAAGAGAATTTCAGTGCAGACTACAGATAGTGATCATGCTAAGAACTGTGTGTGTGTGTGTGTGTGTGTGTGTGTGTGTGTGTGTGTGAGAGAGAGAGAGAGAGAGAGAGAGAGAGAGAGAGAGAGAGAGAGAGAGAGAGAGAGAGAGGGAGGGAGGGAGGGAGGGAGGGAGAGAGAGAGAGAGAGAGAGAGAGAGAGAGAGAGAGAGAGAGAGAGAGAGAGAGATCCCCACTCAGCTGACAGACAACATTCAGGAATCAACTGCAGAGTCCACCAGATGAAAACCAGTGTGAACCAGTCCAGCCAATGTGACTTGTACCTTGGTCCAAAAGCCAGATGCTTCTGGTGGACTTTCCATGTCTCCTGCCATTATGTGACTCCCCTCCCCTTCCCCACCTTTGGCCACCATTCCAGTCTTTCTGGGTCCTCCCCAGCTCTGAAGCAGCCAGAGCTCATCCTTTATCATCAAGAAAAGACTAGACTGTCAGGTCTAAAGGAAACTCCAAGTCCTTGTAAATAGGGACTGAGGGAGCCAGGTGGCTAGCATAGAGTTTGATAGGCTGACAGGTATCACAGATATGTCAACGAAGAGCCATATATGTCCCTTCTGCCAGAGGTAAGGGAAATGATTCCTTTTGAATGCTGGCTTTTATCTATCCACCAGAAATCCTTCTAGAGCAAAGTTTGAATAGGGCCAAGACGGACATTTCTGGACATATGCAACTGCCCTTGGAGTTTGGAGAGCTCAATCCCAGCGTTTAGAGGCAGGGAAGCCTGATCTACACAATGAGTTCTAGGACAGCCAGGGTTATACAATGAGACCCTGTCTCAAAACAACATCACAACAAACAACCCCCCCCAACAAAAGACAATCAAAAAGATACACTGGTACAACAGTGGCACAGGCACTGTGGGAGTGACCAACTACCTCTTAAATGGATCTGTGGCCTCCTTGACACAGAACACATGCCTGACACTGATAAAAGTAGCCAAGAACACTGAGGGAAAAACACATCACAGGCTTAACAGAAAACCTTCAGACTATTGTTCTGCTAAAGGAACACAGCAATAAAATGGCACCCAATGACACTCTGCTATACCCATAGATCAGTGCTTTGCTCAGCCCTCATCTGAGAAGCCCTTCTGACTGTAGATGGGACTAACAGAGAGACCCACACTAGACAATGTGCAGAGGGCAAGAAACTTCGGAGTACTTAGTCCTAAGTGGGATGTTTTCCTCAAAGCCCTCTTCTCAGGGCTTGGGGATCCATGCAGAAGAGGAGGTGGGGAGATTTTTGCGAGTCAGAGGTGGTGGATGACGCCAAGGAAACAGTGTGTTCCAGACACAATAGAGCCAATATGCATATGCACTCTCAGAGACTGGTAGCTCTGTACAGGTTCAAGCCAAGTGCGATCCGATCCCAGACCTGAGACAGAGGTGTGAACAATCAACCTTCCAAGTGGCTGTAGCTAAGGACTGGTACATACCCTCACACATGGCCGTGCACAGCCGCTTCTGTTTTTAATATCAGATATTGGATTGTGTGACTCTGTGTGTGTGTATTTAGTAATACAGACTTATATAATGTACATATGTAATATATATATATATATACTATTAAAAATAAATATTTATCTTCCAAGTCACTCCTCTCCCTTAAGACTGCTTATCAGTAACTATATTCTTGATAGAATTCAAAATAAATTTCTAAATTAATCTTATTCTAGAAGGAACAACGTTCCTTAGAGGAACAGAATTCAACAGTACATCTCTAAAACTTAAGTTTTTATAATATAGTACCAAAACCAGCATGGAAATTTTAAAGAAATGATGCTTCAGAAAAACAAATACAAGAACCTTATCCAGTACTGCATCCAGTACACAGTGCTGTTATTTAGCAACTAAAATAAAAAGAATTACCACTGAAGTATGCAAATACTGGCTAATACTGACCCCAATCTACATCTACCGCAGCCGCCCAAAAGCAGACTACATGCATTGTGCGATACACATATTTCTGACAGCACTCTCCATGTTCCCCTCAGTTTGTTTTTCTGTCCAGTATGACAGAAAGTACTTCAGCAGCTGCTATCTGCTCCTTACTGCCCCTTCTTACACTGCCTACCTTCATGCCTCAACATTTCTAGCTCCACCCCAATACTGGAGATTGGCCGCAGGCCTCAAGGGACAGAAAGACTTCCCACTGCACTGGGCTAGAACCACAGCCCCTTTTATATTGCTCAAGTCTCTTTAGGTTGTTCCAGTTGCCCTTAACTTCACCCTATAGCCTTGGAGGTCCTTGGACTTTTGAATATTCAAACAATGGTCCAGTAACTAGGATAACAGGTTTGTACCACACCAAGGCCCAGTTTAGAAACCTATTTTTACAATCTACCTTAGTTAACTTTTACAATTGAATTTCATCATTTTACTTCTAATGAAAAACTTGGAAAGACTCAGCATGCAACGTTTAAACTCCTTAGTGAGTAGCACAAGCCTTTACCTGTGTGAGGGCTCTTCCATCTCAAGCCCTCTGGCCCACTTTACTCAACAATGTGCTGTTGGGTCTCCTTGACTTAATACCTTTCCCTTCATCTCTATCCCCAAACCAGTCAACAACTATCTTTCCTGTTCTCCCATGACTCTTGTCAACACAGCCAAGTTCAGCTTAGGGTCTGGACCTCTCTAAGTATGCTCATGTGCAGATGTTTGTATGGGTGCACATGCATGTGTCCTCAGAGTTTGATACTTAAGGGGTCTCCCTTAACTGCTCTCCTGTGTCTGTACATGAGCACGCGCGCGTGCGCGCGCGCACGTGTGTGTGTGTGTGTGTGTGTGTGTGTGTGTGTGTGTTTGTGTGTGTGTGTGTGTGTGTGTGTGTGTGTGTGTGTGTGTTGAGTGTGCCCTCACACTATAGAAGTCAAATGACAACTTTCAGGAGTGGGTTCTTTCCTTCTACCACAAGTTTTAGGAATCTAACTGCAGTCTTCAGTTTAAAACATGCAATTCATGATTTCAGCTAGACTGCCTGCCCACTAAGTCCTGGGGTTTTCCTGACTGCCTCCCCGAACTGAAATTTTAGGCATGTCCCCAACATGGGCCCAACTTTATGCAGGTTCTGGAGAATCAAACTTAGATTTTCATGCTTGCAAAACAAGCACTTTACTGGGCCTTCTCCCCAGCCAAGAATGTGCGCTCATGGCAAGGAAACAGCATCTTTTAGGCTGTGGCAAAGTCATTCTATTTTCTAAACCTGCATCAACATTTTACTGTTTAGATTCTAGTTGATATTAGTGGTGGTGGGGTTTTAGTTTGTTTTTTGTTGTTGTTGTTTGTTTTTCCCTTGAAAAACTGTGTAGCCCTGGCTGGACAGAAACTCGGTATGTAGATGAGGCTGACCCTGAACTCAGTGTTCTGCCTGCCTCTGCCTCCCAAGTGCTACTCTTTGTATTTCAAAGTCATTCTGGGCCTGTTGGTATAGGCCTGCACTCACAGCTACTTAGAAGCAGAAGGATAACAAACTCAAGGTGTCTGCACAACTTAGTGACAAGCTGTTAAAATAACATTTCTAGAGCACTATATTTCAGTGGATGAATGCTTACTTAGCAGGGAGAGGTCCTGGGTTCAATCCCTAGAAGCCAGGTCAGGGCAAGGGGGGATCATTATCATGAAGTATTTCTGAGACCGTCTTATATATACATGTATGTTTTGTTTTGTGGGGACAAGGGGACATTTTCACCCTGTTACCCTGTCTTCTCTTTATGTGAGTGAGTTCTGTCTTTGTCAAGTTTCCCTGGCTGCATCTCAGTCTCCCAAACGGCAAGAGCACCTGGGCACCCACCCAGGTTAAGCCACCTTTGCAGTAGTCCCAGTTGCACTGGGTTTGAATGTTACACCCAGTGTCTCCTCCCTATTGCTACTTGTTTGAAGATGAAAGTTTCTGTCTCGCCTGATTCAGCCCCAAATAAATGCACAGAAACATATGTTATTTGTTAAAATGTTTAGCCCATGGCTTAGGCTTCTTACTGGCTACTTCTCTCTTAGGTATTAACCCATAACTAGTAATCTATGTATTTTCATGTGGTCTTGGCTTCTCCAGAATGCCCAGACCTGTAACTCCTTCCTAGGCTACATGGCATCTCCTCAAGGCCCCTCTCTCCCCAGCATTCTCCTTGTCTCCTAGTCCTGCCTATCTTCCTGCCTCTCCTGGCCAATCAATATTTTATTCATCAACCAATAAAAGAAACATATACAGAAGAACATCCCCCATCACTTGTTATACCTTTATCTTCATTAATCAATTTCCTCTTTCAATTATCTATTCTTATAAAGTATCATAGAAGTTTATCACCTAGGGACAAGAGGCAACACAAATACACATTTCATTGTCTCAGTGTGAACAACAGAGTCTATTGAGGACAGAATGTAAGTGTCATGCCTGACATCACTCAGTTACCACAACTGAAGAGCTGGTGGCACAAACTGTACATCACCTAGTCACAGTTCAAGAAGTAGAAGAAAGCAAAACTTGAGCTGTATTGTTGGGCAACTGATACAATTTAAGTTTCAGGAGGAAAAGTGGACACTGATGATAAAGCAATGTTTTGAAAAATCCATGTCATTTTTTAAGATGTTAATTTATTGGCAGAAATATGAAGTGCTTCAAAGTTTATACACCACTCAAACTGCCAACATGTTTCCATTAAAGCCTGGCATTCAATTAGTGAAAGACATTATTAGTTTACATTAAGGTTTCTGAGGTTAACTGATGGGGCCATGTCCAATGCCGGGAACTATTTAGAAACAGCTATGGTATGAGGATTTGGATCCCTTTACTTCACATGTGGAAACGCTACTCCCCAGGGTGTCTGGAAATGGGGCTTGAGGGAAGAAACTGGGAGAGAGGGCAGATCTCTGCTGGTGGCATCAGGAACCCCAGAAGTCAGGACAAAGCTGGGAGCCCCTCCCTCCAGAGGAAAGAGACCAGGCTGGCTGGGACTTCTCAGTCACTAGAACTGTAAGGACTAAATCTTGCTCTAAAGACACACAATTCTGGATATTTGTTATGATAAACTAACAGAAAAATAAACTTCTAATAAACAAACACTGACTAATTATTTCTCCTACAAAACTAACAAAGATTTGGAATTTACTCTTCAAAACAAAACAAAAGTCAGGAATATACATGTGGTATATACTTGTAATGCCAGCACTTTGAATTACAAGTTGGAGGTCAGCTGTCTTGGTTGTCATTGTCTCTTTCAGCCTCCCTTCCCCCAACTTAACACAAACTAGAGTTATCTAAGGGAACCACAATTGAGAAAACGTCTCCATAAGACTGGCCTGTGGGCAAGTCTGTGGAGCATTTTCCTGGTTACTGATGGGAGGCCACAGCCCATGGTTGGTGAACCTCAGTGCTATAAGAAGGTAAACTAAAACACCAGCACTCGGGAGGCAGAGGCAGGTGTATCCCTGTGAGTTCAAAGCCAGCCTCATTGTCATTCATCTGGTGGGTTGACCTGTAGAACATTAGCTGTCATCTGCTGTACACTCTCTCAGTGGCCTCCAGCAGTTCTCTACAAATCTTTCCTATATTCTAGGCCAGGTCTCTAGTACATATTCCTCTGTTTTACTTACACTGACTTTTGCTACATTTTAGTAATTACTATGTAAAGAACATCTTTCTTCATGACTGAAAGTGGAATGATAGTAAAATGTGAGTTAATTTTATTTATTCCAGTATTAAGGGGGTAAGTGGAGAATAAATGGAGTATAAAAATAGCATTTTGTGTTCAACCAGGTTTTCTTCTGATAGTCTACCTCCTACTCCTCTACAAAAATCTACAATACGCCATGCTGCTGCTATCTCCCACCCAGATAGAGAGTCTAATTTTTCAATGGACCCTCCTCAGCTAGGCTAGCTATTACTCATGCTCCTAAGTCCCCACTATCATACTATACCAGGGCTCAGGTTATCTGGCATTTATTTCTTAATCAGTCTACCAATTCAAAGTAATTTATTTCATATTGTTAGCAGAAAGCAGCCCCAAATGACAACAGGAAGGACATATTAAAATAACACTTAACCCTCCACATTCGCACTGGGAAAGATGAATTCACATACTTCTTCATCCCACACAAGTTTAATACTACATGCCTCTATAACATGATTCAGCATGAACATATAGAATGTATACGTGACTGTCCATCTCACCCTAACATCCCTGTTTTGCAACCAGCATCACCATTTAAGACATTTATTCTCCAAACTCATGTGGTGAGAAACACAATAGGGAATGTCAAGAAGCCTCAAGAAAATTATAACTATCGCTGATACACTGCTCTCTCTACCCCAGGAGATAAGTACATTACTATCCCCACTTCATTTACATGGCAACCAAGGCATGGGAACACTAAGAAACAGTGCAAGACCATAAAACATGTTATCAAGCTAGTATTCAAACACACGTGGCCTTTAGTGAAATAATCAGATGTTACACTATTAAACAGAACTGGTGAACATAAAAATCTTCCAAGGTGATTTTGACAAACAACTAAATCAAAGATTTCTAATTAAACATTACAATTAATATACTTTAAACTATTTATCATCTTTGCACTTCTGGTTTGCACATTATTTTTCTGAGACAGGGTCTTACTATGTAGCCCTGGCTGGCTATGAACTTACTACATAGAGCACACTGACCTAGAACTCAGGTTATCTGCAGGCCCTTGCCTCCCAAATTCAGGATTAGGGCTGTGTGCCATACACCTGGCTAAAGGATACTTTTATTGACTTTCTACTGACAAATTGACTTTCTATTGACTTTCTATTTAGGCAAAATACTAACTTTAAGAAGTAGGTGTGGAATCCAAGTTAAGTGAAACTAAATAAAGCTAGTCTACAATACACACAACTTCTGGTCATGTCTTAAACTAAGTTCTTAACTGTTATCAAAAAACAAATAAAGAAACAAACAAACAACAAAACATTTGTCTAACTAGAAAACTAAATTTATATAATACCCTCTATGCCAGGACAGTATATACTGAAGCATAAAATTTACTATTTGTAAAACATCATACTTAACTCTTCATAATAGTACTAATATTAGTACAAGGTAGTAAAGCTCAATATACTTTCTAATATGGTAGAGAATAAATGAATACTAGCTGGCTTAACTTCATAAGAGACATCTTTAATCTGTATTAGTACTTCTCTAGTTCAGCTTGAGAGAAAACTGTACAAACCACTGATGTCTGTACTATGGTGATACTTACCACTGATGTCTGTCCTGTGATGATTCTTACTAATGATGGTGGCACTGTGATGATGCTTATTATCATCACAGATGTTCTAATACTCCACATGTGCTTGCTGATATAGTCCTTCTAATCACTCTACTAGTAAGGCTACAGATCACCCCCATTCTACAGATGAGGGGTACAATCCTATGTCACACAGTTAGTCTAGGGCACAGTCAGGATCCTGGCCCAGGTGGCTTCCAGAGCACTGGAATTTATTATCACACTGTCTAAAGCTTTTAAAAACTGATATAGCAATCACTTGTCTTTTTCAAGTTATTTTTAATTTTAAGGCTTATAAAAATTTTAAGTCAGAATCCCAAAATTACATTAGGAACATTGCACCAGAAGGCACTTAACCAATAGAAAAACTACAATCGATAACCCCAGCACTTTATTGGTGTCTTACTCATAACTCCAGGTGTTCTATTATGAAAAAGGTATTAAAAACATCATTATATTGATGCTTTAAAATATCAACCTTTAAAATACCTGATATAGTTTTAAATTACCACATAAGATATAAAAGAAAAGATAAATTTAGAGCAGATGTTTCTGCTGGTGTTTTTCAGATGGGTAACCTAGACAAGTGTTAAGGTCATCCAGGGTTAGTCCTCATGTACCTAGACTGGAGACAAGTCTCAATCCTATGGCTCTAACATCTGTAAATCCAACACTCACAAAGTTAAGGCAGAGCTAGGCAGTGGTGGTGCAGACCTTTAATCCCAGCATGTGGGAGGTAGAGGTAGGCAGATCTCTGTGAGTTCAAGCAAGACCAGCCTGGTCTTTAAAGCTAGTTCCAGAATAGGTTCCAAAGCTATACAATGAAACCCTGCCTCAAAAAAGGAAACAAACAAACAAACAAAAATTCAAAGAAAAAAGCTGAGGTAGGAGGGTTTCCATGAATACAAAGCCAACCTGGGCTACATAGTGAGTGCCAGGTCAACCTGAGTTACAGAGTAAAATACTGCTGGAGAGATGACTCAGTGATTAAGAGTAGTGGCTGCTCTTCCAGAGGAGCTCAGTTTAATTCTTAGCACCCACATGGCAGTTCACAACCACCCCTAACCGGTTCTAGGAGATCCAAGGCATGCACATAGTGCACATACACACAAAAAGCCAAAACACTCATATGCAATAAATAAAATCTTTTTAAAAAGATAATAGAAAGGTTATTTAAAAACATCTTGTAAGGAAACTGGGATCGACATGTAAAATTTTTAAATTATATTAATAAAAAAACACATCTTGCATAGTATTTACTTCATATGAGGCAGTAATACTTTATTATTAATATATGTATAAATTTATTACATAAAAATCCTGTACCCATGACTGAAGGTCTGGATCAGCAGCAGAGTGCTTGCTTAGTTAGCATCTCTGAGTCTCAGCATCAAAAATAAACAAGGAATCTGAATACATTAGCTTTTTTCTCAAAGTACTTTCATGAGATTCTGAAAAAGCTGTTTCATGTGCCAAGAAATAATTTTATTTCACTCCTTTTTTATAAGTGAATATAAAACACCACTCTTATAAAGCATATTAAGTAGGGAATTAATTTACCTCTGGCTATAAATTTTTCACATCCCTGAAATACCATCGTCCACTTACTGATCAGTTGCATTTCAGAAATCTCAGGAAAGCAATAGTTTAAATAGCTCTTTGTTATATTACAGGGGCAGGTGTGTGTTTCAGAGTGAGGGGAGGAGCAGATTGGTGGCTATTTTTCTTGTAGTCTAGGAGATGGGAACACACAGTAATCTCAAGCTAAACTACTTTTGGGGTGTATACTTCTCTTCTCACAAATATGAAACTAAGTATTCTGCCTTGTACTTTAGATTCCACTGACAATCTATGACCAGAGACTTTCAATGTGACAAAGTGTACTCACTACATTTGTATAGCGCTAATAGTTTTATATAAAACACCTGAATGTTTAATAATCCAATTAAGTCTCAACAAAACCTATGAGAATTTGTCTTTTCAATTTTTCATTACATCTATTCTCGAGCATGTGGGTATGCTGAGTGTAAGTGTGTGTGTGTGTGTGTGTGTGTGTGTGTGTGTCTGTCAGAGGACAGCTTTTAAAAGTCAGTTCTCTCCTACCATATAAGTCCTGGGAATTTTATCTGCTGAGGTGTGTCACTAGACCTGTTTACTTTTGAGACATGGCCTCACAGAGCCCAAACTGGCTCCAACTCACTATGTAGCCAACTTTGGACGTCATCTCCTGGGATTACAGGCATGCACCACCATGCCTGCTTTAAGAACTTTGGTTTTTTCATTTTACAGAAGTCAAGACCCACTCAGAAGACTGGATTGGTTGCCCGTGGATCACACAAAGCAATGGCAAGCAAAGTCAGAAGCGGAAATCAAATCTGCTGGCAAACACACAATACATTCTTTTCTTACCAATCTGTGTGTCCATTAGCACCTAAAACATCCTAGGACAGCTGGTACTGGGGTAATCTATAGCCACTGATGTCTAAGAATGTTACTAATAGTCCTGGGTGCAAGGAGCACACCCATAATAATCCTTATACTTGGGAAGTCAAAGCAAGACAATCATTTAAAACCAGGAATTCCAGGCCAGCCTGAGCAAAACAAGAAGAATCCATCACAAAAAATCAATATTAAAATTACAATCTTCCCAACAATCTAATCTGAGAGTTAACCTGAATTTAAAGGTAGAGTCTGTGAAAGCAAACTTAGAAAAATGCAGAGCACCACACTGATATCTTTGATTTGGAAGGCAAAGATGTGTCTTAACCAAAGGCTGTTTTACAGTGTGGCTAGAGTCTGGAAACAGTGTGGCTATGAAGTCTGGAAACAGACACTGTTTCTCTATATCTTACCTGCACACTTACTCTCTTTCTACTCTGCACTTAGATATTTTGTATATTAAAAAAGAAGAGGTCAATCTGGCTATAATCAACACTTTTGGGGCAAACAAATTCTGAATGTATTTGAATATGGATTTATAATATGACAGTATTAAATCAATGTTAAATTTCCTGAATTTGATAAAAGCATACTCTAATCATTTAAGAGAGGCACCCTCATTTTTAGGCAGTATGTGTTTGAGTAAAGACAAGAGGTTATTATGACAACAACCCACTCAACTAGCCCTAAAAGCTGTGTTTTCCAGTAATAAAATCAAATGACAAAGTGAGAGCAGAAGATTAAACAGTACTCACTGACCCCTTCTTGACTTAGTTTGAAGTTTTAAAGATGAGTCGAGAGTAAAGTTAAAACTTAAAAGTATTGTCTTTCAAATGACAAAAAGACTTTTTTTGTTAAACAAGTTCTTTTGTAAACAACCAAATAAAAACAGACATAGCCTTTAGCCCTAGAAATAAGTTAATTCTAGTCAGAATCTAACAGGCTTATTTATTTTGTAGAAAACTGGGCATAAAACATGGCAAAGAAAAAAAAAAGAAAAAAACCCATGGCAGCAGAAGGACCACCTTTAATCCCAGCACTCAGGAGGCAAAGGCAGGAGGATCCACCTAGGGAGAACCTGTAAATACCACATAACACACCCAACAAAATAGCTCATACTTTATTGGGGTTTATAAATAATATAGTAATATATATATATACCTCCTCCATCCTTAAGGAGCTTAAAATAAAATAAAAAAAATAACATCATGTCACCCAACAGTACACAAGTGAAGGTCAAAGGACAATTTGTAGGAGTCAGTTATCACCTGAGTTCCAGAAAGTGCCCTCAGGTTGTGGTTGTCATGCCTGGCAGCAGGCACCGTTACCTACTGTGAACCATCTCTCTTGCCCAAAGAACTTGCAAACTTTTAAGGAACCAGTAAAATTCAATAATGAATTCCTCCAATCAGTCACAGTATAAAAACACTGAGTAAAAGTGCTATCAGATTTAACTAGGATTCAATTCACTTTGGTGATTTCCCAGCTGTTCCTCTCACCCAATCACTTAAAAACAAGAACATGCCTTATAAGCTGAACACACTTGGAGCCTTCAAAGGGAGAAACAGGATTTTCCCAGCATGGCCACCATTCTACAGAGTAAGTCTGCCTTCCTCGGGGAGCATATGCATGAGGATGGAAAGACAGCTGTCCAGTTATGTGGCCTCTCTCCTCTCTCCTCTCTCTCCCCTCAGTCTCTCTCTCTCTCTCTCTCTCTCTCTCTCTCTCTCTCTCTCTCTGTGTGTGTGTGTGTGTGTGTGTGTGTGTGGACACCTGGTCAACCTCTGATCTTAGTATTTAAAGCCCCTAATGTGAACCAACTCCCTCCTTCATCTGGTACTCAACTAAAACTTACTTTTAGAGTTCCTGGAGCAAAACCCAGCTATTTGTACTTCTGAAATGCACACTTAGAAATTACTCTGAGTAATTTGTAAATAACTTTACTAATACTTTAGTTTAGATCATACATGCTAACTTTCCAACCTAACTGGATTTCCCCTATGCCCTCTTTCAGAGACCACATATATCACCATATAGCTTTGGCTGGCCTAGAACTCATTGTGTAGACCAGGCTGGTTTCAAACTCACAGAAATCCACTTGCCTCTACCTCCCGAGTGCACCAACCAGGCCTGACAATGTTAAACATTTTTAACATCAACCCCATTCATTTTTTCTTTGTTATATCTGAATCCTGGATCTTGCATTTTTATTCTATACTATCTGATGTGATTTAATTTCAGACTCAGAACTAGAAGAAATTACTCTTGTAAGTTGATGCCTCTCTTCCAGCTTACAGGGCTGCCTGCTGAGACATTCATTCAGTGAGCTCCACAATATCATAAATTCCTTAATCACCACTGAAAATGAGTATTTTTAGAAAGGCTTCTACAGAATTATAAAAAATCGTCTAAAAAGACATTTGTAAAGTGACTCTAAAACTCAGTGAACACAAACTCAGGCAAGGGTTAGCTCAGAGTATCTTAAAAAAAAAAAAAAAAAAAAAAAAAAAGGAAACATAAACCTAAATTAAGCATCCCTTTGGTCCTCAGAACCCCCGGAGTGTGAGCTAGAGTGCTAAATCTCACAGGTCTTCATCTGTATTGCTTTCCAGTGATCTCTAGAGGAATCCCATACAATTAAGCCTCCTTTCAGAATTTATTTAGAGACACAATTATTTTAAATTGTATCCTTTTATCTTATTTTTATAATTCTTGTTCTTGATATAGTTTAATTTTTTTCTAAGGAAAAAAAAAAAGCCATGTGTGGGAATACATGCTTTTAATCCCAGCACTCGGGAGGCAGAAGCAGGCATATCTCTGTGAGTTCGAGGCCAACCTGATCTATAGAGCAAATTCCAGTACAAGACAGAGAAACCCTGTCTTGAAAAACTAAATCAAACTAAAAAAATCGACAAGAAAACTGCCTCATACTTGCTCAGGAAATGTGTGCATGGATCCTAGTGCTTTGGAAGCTAAGCTCAAGGTCAGCCTGGGCTATACAGTGAGTTCCAGGCTAGCCTACAGTACATATTGAGATGTTGCTTCAAAACAAACCAATATACATTCAGCACATGTCATATGTCTGTATGAAAATGCCATTATATAACATGGTATTTATAGCATACACAAGGAAAAAAATTCAACTACAAATATTTTAAATTTTACATTTAATAACAATTGCAGTAATATTTAAGGCATTCATTGTGCCTTTTAAAAAGAAAAAATTAAAAAACAATTTTTCACATACACTGAAGTGTACAATAATGAGACTGCCTAGGCGCCAATGATAAAAGTTTCTGTCTTATCAAGATATAAGTCCCTAAAGTCCACATCATAGTCACTGCATATACTCCTTGTTTTTTTTTAAATGTGGGAAACTTTTCAGATATTTTAAATTAAAGCAATAAATCTAAGAATCGGGTTTAATAACATTCCCCAAAATGCAAATGTTCTGTATAAAACACCAAAATCAAATACAAAGATATCCATGACACATCTAAAAAAGCATCGTTTACCCTTTTGTCTTGGTCCATACGGCTGTTTCTTTTTCTGCTCACACACATCTTTGAGGACCTATGCACAGTGAAGTATCCTCTTCCTAGAGCTTCCACACTTAATGCATCAAAGAGAAGGGTCATCCTAGGATCTATTAACTCCAGGGAATCATGGGGTGCCATGAATACAGTATGGGGAAGATAGCTTTGAATTATAAAGCCTTTGGTAATCATATACCCTCCAATGAGGACGAAAAGGGTTTCTGATAGGCAGTGGGAGCCTGAAGATACAGGTTAAGGCTGCCTACAGTACAGTGTCATTAACCGGTCCATGGCCACATAGCCTGCCTCTGCTACTTGCCCAGTACCGCCATGCAGTCTGAAGACCCCAGACACTGTAGCACCGGCTCACTGCTACTACAATGACCTCCAATCTTATCTAGACTCTGTAGGCTGCTTTGATCTAGTTAGCCACTGTCGACAAGTAGCCATCAAATCAGCGCTTTAATACCTTCCATGATAGCGATGCAGGAGTTCAGCAGGCAGCCCATTCCAACTTTAAGACAAACCTGAAAACTACACAATTCTTTTCCAATTTGACTAGCCTGATTTGTGGACATTCTTAGTGGCACCCTACCCTATTTACCTGTCAAGTTTGCTGAAAAATGCCTCCTACTTGGAACTTAAGATATAAGAGGAATCAGTATTGGTTCAACTGAAGAAAGACACAAAGTTCCCAGATACCCTTTTAGGCTTTTTTCCTATGTAATTAATCTGCATCAGCATTATTTATTAAGATTATAGTTACTCAAAAATAACCTCAGTCCTGTATACAAACAGCTCATCCCCTATGATTCTATTTATAATTATGATTTCATAACAGTCAATCAGGGTGATGTAAATATAGAAGAAATCATTATTTATTCATTTAAGCCTGTTTTCTGAGAACTCCAACTTGTCTAAGTCACCTTTAACAGACCCTTTATCACATTAGCTTTGAAATAATTGCAATGTAGAGCTGGGCTGTGGGTATGGGTAGGTCACCCTCTTTCATCTCAGAACTCAGAGGCAATTTCTGTGAGTTCCAGGCCAGCTTGAGCTACATAATGAGACTCTGTCTCAAATAACAAAAACAAAAATTAACCAAGTAAATAATTAAGAACTACAACGTATTAATAAGATCTATTTATCACACATAAGCAAATCTGATACAAATGACTGTCTCCTTGTCCAACAGGAACTGTACTGGACAGTTTTCACCCTCAAGTGGAGCCTGACAAAAAAGGTTGGTAAATAATTTGCCAACAGTGATTGATTTACCTGAATTAAATAAAAACTGTAAACTGAGAGTTACTGGGTTAAACCAACAAAATCGAATTCTCAAAGGCTCCTTGGGGGCTCTTTCTTGGGCTGTCTCTAGAGTCAAACAATGGATCCTGTGAAGAAGAAGGCCCCTTGCAATGAGCTCCTCCTTGGTCCTTCAATAATTAAATTCCCTGCAGGGGCATACAGCAGGTTCACCTAAACGAACTCAGTCTAATTTCCCAAACTGTATCAGACTGCTTTTTCACTTAAATTCATATGGTAAATACACAGTCCGCCACACCCTTGGTAAGAAATACATTTCCTGAGAGACGAATATCCCTTACTTCTCCAGGATGACCTGAAGCATGAACGCTAAAACCAACCAAGCCTGCGGAAAGTGACACCCCCATACAACTCAGCACAACTTCATTATATACTACAGCAAGCACTTTACAGCTCTCCGATTAACCACCCATCTTGTTCAGTCAGTTGCTTCTGCCTGGTGAAAATGGTTTGACTGATCACAAAGTGTGTAGAGCCAAGTTTTCTCGAATATCCTGTGTGATCGTCCTTTACTTCCAATCGGAGTCACAATCAACCCAGTATCTATGTGTACTCAAATTCTGTCATCCTCAAATTAGTTTAATAAAGTGTGATTTTAAAAAAAACACTAAGTTCTTTCACGGGCCTCTTAATATTAAAAAACTAAATGCTCGAAATACCTTACTTCCAACTCAATATAGATACCAAGTTTGTCAAGAACTGCCCCACCCCTCGCAAGAGCGGATGAGTGGAACATTTCACTGCACTCCATCACGTAGTCCAGCTACAGAAACTTCATGACCGACGCCAGCTGCACATTCCCTTCAATAACCACCGTCATCAACACCCAGATTCAAGGAGGGTAAGACGTGGTAACAGAGACCCGTAATAGCACATTCGCAACTTTGCTTTCAACAAGTCGTCCCGGGAATCCGCAGTTAAGAATTTAGTAGGCTTACGTACAATCAAAATAACAAAACAGGACGCAAAGGGGAGCAGGTCTATGCGCCCTAATATTAACAAACTTCGCATTTTAAGAGCAGCACATGCCGGGTGCTGGGATCTCCCAATTCCACCCCTCCCCCCGCCGTCTTTCCTCTCCACCCCCTCCTCCCATTCTGGGAAGTCTTTATTGGAGGCATCTGGAGTGCTACTCACCGAGTTTCTCCACCAACTTCAGCATCACCCCTCCGATGTGCACCTCCCCGGTCACTCTCAGGGTGACATCACGGTTCAGGTCCGTGACATGGACGCTCAGTTCCCACGTTCCGTCCGCGTAGCAGCCATCTGGCATCCTTATCCCGTCCAGAGCCATGGCTCCTTCCTGCGAGCGCGGAGGAAATGGCTCTCGTCAGCGTCACTCCCCCAAAGGAAGACAAACCCCACTGACTCCGCTGCGCCGGCCGCGGCCAGGGAGAAGGCGGAGGAGCCGCGTCTACGCGCGCACACCCGAAGGCGCCGCGAGCGCTGGCGAGGCAGCACCCCGAGACCCTGGCCTCCGCCCGCCTAGCGGGCTCCGACGCCTTCACCTGCCGCCGCTGCTCCCGGGCCGCCCCGCCCCGCGTCCCGGCCCGGGTGACCGCGCTGCGTCCTCCCCGCTGCGCTGCGCTGCGCTCCTCTCGCCGCGCCCCGCTCCTCCCGCTGCGGGCAGCCCGCTCTTCCCGCCGCGTCCCTCACCGTGCTCCTCCCGTCCGGCTCCCGCGGCAACAGGCGAGGCCGGCGGCGCCCGCGTCTCTGCTCTAAGGAAAGCTAAGCCTCCCGCCGCCGCTAATGGAGTCCCGGCGCCCGCCGCGGCCCCCGCTCCACCCCCTCTCCCCGCCCCGGCCCCCGCCCCGCAGCACCGCCCGCAGCCGCCCCCGCCCCCTCCTCTCTGTTCTCCGGCCGGCCGCGCTCCCGCGGGGGGCGGCGCGCGCTCTGGTGGGGGCCGGGCGGCGCGCGCCTCGGGGGAGCGCCGCGGGGGGAGGCGGCGGCCGCAATCTCGGCCCTGCGGAGCGCTGCCCTTTTATGGAAATGAAGGACCAGGCACAGGGATGGAATCCAACATCCGGGCTCTCCGGCTGCGGAGCTGGGGAGGGGGGTGGGGGCAGGGGCGCGCGCAGGGCCGAGGCGGCGCCTGCGAGCGGGGTCTGGGTTTGGCGCGTGAGAAGCTGCGGCGGGAAGTTCCCAGGCCCGGGGACGTGTGCGGGGAACCTGGGTCCGGCCGCGGGGACATCGCGCCGGGGAGCTAGGGAGAGGAGTTGGGATGCAGAAACTCTTACGCTGTCTGTCTTGAACATCCCACAAAAGCAGGAGAAAGGTCAGAGGGGCGAATGAGTCACAAAAGTTGCCTGGCAAGCAGGGTCCCGCACCAATCCTCAGCTCTTACTGGACCCCCCGGGCGTGGGCGAGCATTCCTAACCCCTTCGACCCAAGTGCCTGTCAGAAGCCAGAGCTCGGCCACCGCTCTCCTCCTGGAAAGGGGGGGGACACATCCCTTCCGGGCGGGCAGTGGTTTGCCTGAGACAGATTTCTGCCCTCTCCAACTGTTTGCGCGCACTTGCAACTTTTCATCCTCAACTTAAGTGGTTTGGGTGCACGCACTTTGTCTTCCTCACAACACACCACACTTCGAAGAGATTTAAGGAGCTTTGAACAGTGCTCACAAAGGGAAGATCTTCACCTGTTTAAGACTGACTAGAGATGGAGATCGGCCCACTTCATCTTCCCCAGAAACTGATATACTCTGTTGAAGGGAACTGTTCACAATCAGCGAGACAGTGAAATTGCCTCACTAGCAAATCCATGGCTCAAAATTATTTAGGTCAGGAAGGCTCAGATAAGACACAAGATGAAAGATCCTGACTTTAAGTTTTGTACTTCTTGAACTGCCTCAGGCACTTCAAAAGGGAATGTACTGAGCAAATGACCCTTCGTCATCAACTCTACAGCAAAAGAAAGGGCCAGCCTCCAGAAAGGGTGCACACCCATAAGGGAGTGAGAGCGGGGAAACTTAGTCAAATGCCAGAGGTCTGGGGGTGGAAAAGGAACGGAAACCACTCTCCTTACACTAGCTATTTATCACAGAGAATCTGGTGCCTCTCGCCAGGCTTGCCACTCTCTAGTTATTCTACGTTGCAAAGACTTCACTTGGAATCAGTGTTGGTTCAGAGTGGACAACGTGTTGATGAAAATATGGTGTTGGAGAAAATAGAGGAAAATGTTTGTATTAATTCAGAGAACTACATACTTGAGTAAAACATCTGTACAAGCCAGGCATAGTGAGGTATACGCCTTTAATCCCAGCACTTGGAAAGCAGATGCAGGTGAATCTCTGAGTTTGAGGCCAGCCTCGTCTACCTATTGAGCTCCAGGACATCCAGGGCTGCCTAGAGATTCTTTCTCAAAACAAACAAAATCTGTAGAAAACTACATGCATGCAGCTGTAAAATCAAGAACTCATCTATATTAAAATATTCACACACACACACACACACACACACACACACACACACACACACACACACACACACACATACCAGAACTAAAAGGAAATCTCCCAAGTATTAATTAGTGAGTGTTGGGGTCATGAGGTTGTTCGGTTGATTTTAGTCTTTCTACCAACTCAAAACCTGCAGCATCATGGACTTTTCTGTCACCACTAAGAACTGCATTCATTATCACAATTCCTCTCTGTGTGATGGACAGACTAGCTAGGGCAGCTACCAGATTCCTGGGCAAGTTCTACCTCCCACCCCAGTGTGTGTGTGTGTGTTTAGCACCTCCAAATAAGAGTTATGTTATCTATACATTTTAGTTACAAATAGATTGGTGCAAAAGATATAGAAAACATACCGGTACCAAGACAAATATCAGAGAATCAGTGATCTACTCCATAGATAAATCTCATTATTAAGAAAATCCCTGTGTGAACATTTCACAACTGCTCTTCCAGAGAACCCAAGGTTCTAGTCCCAGCATCCAATGCATAACTGTCTAACTCCAGGGTCTAACACTCTCACACAGACATACATGCAGGCAAAACACCAATTAACATGAAAATGAAAATATAAAAAGTTATGGCAAAGTATAAGGGTGCATAAACTAGGAGGCAGCAGACATTAGAAGTGGCACAAGAGGGAAAAGGCGGTGTGTATGGGTTGGAGGCTTAGAAGGGTAGGGTAGAGAATGAAGATGAAATCAGCAATGAGCTCCAAGATTATTCCTAATGACCTGTGTGTGTTTGTATGTGTGTGTGTGTGTGTGTGTGTGTGTGTGTGTACGCTCCAGTAAGCCCAGAGTGACTAGTTTCTCTTACATGCCTTTAGAACCAAAAATATCCATGTCCTTTCTGAATATTCCTTTTTCTCAGACAAACTTGCTACAGCCAAGTATGGTGCTTCACAACCCTCTCACACCTCAGCTTCCACATTCTAGGTATTCCCAGTGAGCTATTTTCTGAACAACCTTCCACTATAGTGTCTGCCACTTGGACAACCATGTTTCTTTAATCTACTCCAGTAAATGTTCCCTACAATTAGCGATGGCGGCTTTTAATATTGTAAATAACTGCCCTATTTAAATTATAGCTTTGCAAGAGAATTTGTGCTACCTTAAAAAGCCAGCAGGATGTTGGAATGGTATAAAGCACCAGGAGGCAGAGACCCTTGGCTAAATACCTTGGAGAAATAATTAGGATGGGTGCAGCCAGCTCTTTCATGCCTTTGCTTTGAGTATTTCAAGCTGTTGCTGCTTTGAAGATTAAGAAAGAGCCAAGACTCAAACCTTTGAAACTAGGATATTCTCCCCCTTCTAGTTCATCAAGTGAGGTCTTCAAGTGCATTTCTTAAATATTTACTTCTACCTAATGTTTTCTAACATATTTAGATGTAGACTCTTATCTGTCCCCCCACACACACACACCCCTCACACACACACACAGGCAAGAACCTCTAAGACAATGCAATACTTGTGGTACTTACATCATGCTGAAAAGTAGCCGAGAACTCCAGTGTTTGGAAGAACAGCACAGGCTTTGAAAGCAGCAATATCCAAATAAGGTACCAAGCACTGGACTTAGATTTAGACCAAATGATACCTCACAGATCTGCCATCCGATGTAGCCCTGGGTTTGGTAATCCTCAGGTTGTCTTCGGCTTTTTCTCTGGACCTACTTATGGTGTACTTTAAAAGTTATTCTGAAGTATTAATACAAAACATAATCGTGGGATTGAAAGGAAAGAAGTTTTGAGCATGAACATGTAAAATGGGCTTGAAATTTAATATGAAGCCAGCAAGATGAAGTATATGAATTTTTTGTGTCAAAATACCAGGTAAACAGATTGCCAGGGATGGAAAGCTATCAAGGAGACAGAAACCAAGGAATGTAGGGTAAAGAGGATGTAAGTGCTTTGATATAAGTGGTTAGGCACTTGTGGGGTGGGACCGGAGTTAGGAGAGGGGAGCATGAAAAACACTGGAAAGCTGTGAAGCAAAGAGAAATGTATAAGCAAAAGCATAGGCCTGTTTTTACACAGATCAAAGGAAGGGCCCTGAGATAACAATGCAATCTCTGTCCCAAGGGAAAAGAAATATACATTCCTTGCATTTATTATTCTCATTCAGAAAGGTTTTTACATTTTTTTTTATTTATTTATTTATTTATTTATTTATTTATTTATTTGTAGAAAAGTATGTGGAGTTTTACCTCTCCTCTCTCTCCCTCTGACTTAAGTTTGAGTGTTTGAACATCAGGATAGGTCATGAACTTTAACAAAATACCCAAGGTTCACATACACTCCTAAAAGCATGGTCCTTGTGTGATTAGCAGTGTGGGGCACTGAAATAAACAGGCAGACATGGCATGCACCACTGTCTCTTAAGACAGTGCCTTATATTTAAAACATTAGAAAGAGTATCCACTCAGGAATGAAGTTAGACCTCACGCCATTCACAGAAAGGGAACCAAAGTAGATGGCAGACTTGAAATTTAAGTTCTAAAACTGCAACGTTCTTAGAGGAAACTCAACACAAGCCCTCCAAAGAGCCTTGGATAAGGCAGTGGCTTGTTGGATAAGACAAAAAACAAACAAACATATGTTATAAAGAAAACTAGGTGAACTGGGATTTTATCACAAGGTAAGGGGCAGATTAATGTAAGTCTGTGGCAGAATACTTGCTTGCTTTGTGCTTTAACAGGTTCAGTTACCAGTATCTGCATGGCTGCTCACAAATGTCTGCAACTCTGGTTCCAGGAAGTCTAATGCCCTCTTGTGGCCTCTGTGGGCATCAGGCACACACATGGTACCCAGACAGATATATGCAGGCAACACACACACACACACACACACACACACACACACACACACACACACACACACACAAAACACAGTTTTGTTGTTTTTTCAAGACAGTGTTTCTCTGTGTAACAGCCCTAGCTGGCTGTCCTAGAACTTGCTTTATAGACCAAGCTGGCCTCAAACTCACAGAAATCCACCTATCTCTGCCTCCTGAGTGCTGGAATTAAAGGTGTGAGCTACCACCACCTGGCAAATAAGATTTTAATGTAGTAATCAAACTCTATAGAATAAGAAAGATATTTGGAAATAATATGTTAAGGCATTTGTGTCTAGAATATAGAAAACCCTGCTATAACATGAGATAAATAGATTTATTACTATCATTATTATGGTTTTGTTTTTTAGTCAAGGTCTCACTATGTAGCTTTAGCTGGCCTAGAGCTTTCTGTGTAGATCAGGCTGGCCTTGAACTCACAAAGTGTTAGGATTAAAGGCATGTCCCCCCATGCCTGGCAAGAAATAAATAATTTTAATGGGCAAAGGATGCTAATAAACTGAGATATACAAATGGCCCTAAATGTCTAAAAAGATGCTTAGTGTTATTAGTCATCAGGGAATGCAAACCAAAGCTACAGGGAGTTAACACTTCATACCTACTACAACAATTAACAATTTTAAAAGATGGTGTGGGGCTAGAAAGATGCTTCAGTGGTTAAGCGTACTGGCTGCTCTTCCAGAGGACACTGGTTCAATTCCCAGCACCTCACTCACGTGGCATCTCACAACTGTCTGCAATTCCAGTTCCAGGGTATCCAATGCCCTCATATAGACATGCATGCAGCCAAAACACCAATGCACATAAATACTATTCTAAAAAAAGGTGAGACTCAGACTCATGTGTTTGAATGCTTGGCCCACACAGAGTGGCACTATTAGGAGGTATGGCCTTGTTGGAGTAGGTGTGGCCTTGTTGGAGGAAGTGTGTCACTGTGGAGGTGGGCTTTATGGTCTCAAGCTATATCCTGTGTACATCACAGGTCTCTGCCTGAATGCTGCCATGTTCCACCATGATGATAATGGACTAAACCTCTCAAACTGTGAACCATTCAATTAAATGTTTTCCTTTATAATAATTGGCATAGTCATAGTCTCTCTTCACAGGAATAAAATCATGCAATAGGAGATATTGTCTAGGATCTGAAGAAATCACAATGCCTTTGTTTGTTCACTTGTCTAACAGTGTAACAATTGTTATTTATTCTTTGACAATGTGTACATAACATGTTTTGATTATATTCACCCCCATTTTCTTCTCTTATCTTCCCCAACTCCCTCTGAAATTCCCCCCTTTCCAACACATCCCCCATCTACTCTCAAGTTCTTTAAAAACCTAAACCTAATGAATTTAATTAGGGTTGCATGTATATGCATGAGTCTGGGATTATTTGTTGGCACATCCCCCCTCTACTCTCAAGATTTTTAAAAACCTAAACCCATTGAACTTAATTAGGGTTGCTTGTATATGCATGAGTGTGGGATTATTTATTGGATCATGGGCAATTCATCAGTAGCTACACCCTGAAGAAAAATTAGTCTCCCTCCCTAGCACCTTTTTCCTGCCAATAGTTCTGCCGCCAGGGGTGGGGCCCAATGTTTCTTTCCCCAATCAGTGATGGGATATTGATGGCTCAATCTTATGCAGCCCTTTGCAGGTGACCACAACGATTGGGATTTCATGAAAACAATAGGCGAATTATGTCCAGATGAGTGTTTCACAGCTATCCATCCCACCCTCTTATTTCAATAGAAAATTCAGCTCATACATATTGCTGAAAAGAATGCACATTGGCCAGTTGCTTTGTAACAATTTGGCAGTTCCTCAAAAAATTAAACATAGGTTTATTGTAAGCAATCCACCAAATTCCTAAGCTGAAACACTACCTCCAAAGTAAGAGTACTAAAAGGTGGTCTCTCTGATTAGATCACAGGTTCTAATTAGACATTGATTAGATCATTGGCTTTTGTACATGAACATGGCTAGAATATACCATCTCTGAAACAAAGGGGTTTTTACCAGACACAAATGGACTTTCCAGCATCCATAACTTGAAAGGTAAATTGTTTTATTTATAAGCTGCCTCATTATAGTATTTTGTAGTCCAGCTAGGCCAAGATAACATATTAGCCCAAAAATCTATTCCTGGGTAGATAACAAAAATGTTTAATGCACAAAAACTTTTATGTCCCAGCTGAAGGTGCAAGCTCACTATCAGAGTGCTTGCCTTTGCATTGTTTAAGCTCTGGATTCAATTCCCAGAACTGGAAAACAAAACAAAGTGGGGGAAAAAATCTTGAAAACCCTAAAAACTAGCCCAGCAGTGGTGGTACATGCCTTTGATCCCACCACTTAGGAAGCAGAGGTACGCAGATCTCTGTGAGTTCCAAGCCAGACTGGTCTACAAAGCAAGTTCCAAGACAGCCAGGGCAACACAGAGAAAACCTGTCTGGGAAAACAAAAACAAAAATAATAAAATAAAATAAGTCCTTGTATGTGATATTCATAATGTTTTAAAAGAAGAAAGTAATCTGAATGTCTTTCAAGTAAGTAATGTATATACGAGCAATAGGATGTTTTTAGTGTTTTATTGATATACATTAATTATGTTTGACAATAGGTTGCATTGTGATATTTTCATACATGTACACAACGTATTTTGATCATATTCGCATACACATTACTCTCTCTTGTCCCTTCTACTTCTGCCCACCTTTCCTCTTCCCACCCCCCACCTCTGTTTTCATGTTTTCACATCTGTGTGAGCCAGTGGGCTTGTAGGGTTACTTACAGGGGCTTGGGTGAAGGCTTGTTTACAGAACCATGGGCTACTCACCAGCAGCTACTCCACAGAAGAAACTCTCTCTCTCTCTCTCTCTCTCTCTCTCTCTCTCTCTCTCTCTCTCTCTCTCTCTCTCTCTCTCATCTACCCATTAGCTTGTATTATAAATCTTCAGGGCTGGGTGAAGCCCCGTGAGTGCCTTTCTCTTCCATTACAGGATATTGCTGCCCGGCCTATGTAAAGGACTATGGCTCAGCTTAAGGGGGGGGGGCGGGCAATAAAAAGAACTTTGCCTGTCATGTTTAAGGTCCTGTTGTGGTTTAAACATGAGATGTCATCTGCTGGCTCATTTGCTTGAATACTTGATTCCCTGCTGGTGGCATTGTTTGGGGAGGTTGTGGAGCTTTGGGGATATAGTGCCTGGCTGGTTAATGTAAGCCACTAGGGTGGACTTCTAAACGTACAGCCCCATGTGTTTTCATCCTGCTTTCTGCTCTCTAGTCCACACACATTCGAGGAGTCCTAATTGCACCACACACTGTTCCCTAGTACACAAAGCCTTCCCCACACTTTCAAACTTTGAGTCAGAATGTAGCCTTCTGGAGGCTGAAGAGATGGCTCAGCAGTTAAGAGCATAGGCTGGCCTTCCAGAGGACCAGGGTTTAACTCTCAATTCCCACAACAATATTAACTCCAGTTCCAGAGGATCCAATGCCCTCTTCTGACCTCCTCCAGCACCAGGCACACTTGTAGTGCACACACGTGTGAATACACACACACACAGGCAAAACACCCATTCACATAAAATTTTAAAAATAACAATAAAAGCTTAAGACATTAATCCTTCCTCCCTGAGTTGTTTCTGCCAGGCACTTTGGTCTCAGTGACATAAATGAAACTAATTGTCCTGGCCGTCACAGATACACACAACACTGATGGATGCGTATTTGAAATCATGCTGAGTGAATGAAGCCAGATGCCCACAAAAGATGATTATGTGATTCCATTTGCATGAAGTATCCAGAATGGGGGCAAAGCATAGAGAGAGAAGACTCAGTGTACACCCAGTGAGAATGAGGTGTACAGAAGGAATGGTGGACACAGTTCTTGTTTACTTGCTTTTACTTTATGTTTTTTTGTTTGTTTGTTTGTTTTTTCTTTTCTTGAGACAGGGTCTTTCTATGTAGATCCGGATGTTCTGGAACTCACTATCTAAACCAAACTGACCTCGAACTCACCATAATCCACTGCCTCCTGAAGGCTGGGATTAAAGATGTGTGTCACCACACATGGCTGCAGTTCATATTTAATGACTGGAAGTTAATCATGAAGTCTGCACACTTTTGTGACCGTGCATACAATACAGAATTGTATTCTTCAAAAGAGTAAAATTTAAAATGTGAGTTGTAGCTTCCTAAAGCTGTTGGTTTTCAAAATGAGAAAGGAGGAAAAACAAAATAAAACAACAACAACAACAACAAAAAAAAACCAAAAATGTAAAGGTTAGATTATGAGGCACAGGCAGGGGCACAGTTTGAGGGCTGTGTCAGCAAAGACCTGGCAGGAAAGCCAGGCAGTGTCAGGTCATCTTATGGAGACTTGAGGCACTACATAGAGCTAGGTCTGTCCTGGGAAGGAGGGCTTTGGTTTAGGAGAGGGAGGAGTGAATTGACATGCACCCTACTGGGAGGAGACAGGAAGAGAACCCTGGGAAATGCTGGGGGACAGTTAGTGGAGTGAGGTCATCTGAGCATGGAAGATAGAAAACTAAGACTCTTAGGTGGAAACACAGAGCTCTTTGAAGGTCAATGCATGTCTCCAAATCATGAAAGCAATGCTGAAATAAAATTGACCTAGTAAGAACATGTATGACAGATTGAAAAAGGTAGGTACTACAATACAAAGCTGATTACATCTGTTCATAGCTTAGGTGTGGGAAGGGGCAACAAAACAAAAACCAAAAAAGCATCTTTGACTTGGCTGCTAAGTTGCATAATAGGTCGTGTTGAAAGCAGAGGATTTAAAAAGAATTGCTGTCAACCCCACCCCCAATATTCTAAGCATTTCGGATGTCCTAGGTATTGTGTTAGGCCATTTGGAACATTCCTTCAAATAACCTGGTTTTGTTTTTTGTCATGCTATACTGCTGTTGCTGTTGTTTTTGTACCTTAGAGTCAGAATCTCACTAAATTGCCAAGAACTTGAACTTGTTCTGTAGCCCAAGTAGGACTTGAGCTCATGATCTTCTTCACGGTAGCTAGGAGAAGATGGTCCCCACACCCAGTGTGTGAGTATGTGCTTCTCTTTCTCTCTCTCTCTCTCTCCACACACACACACACACACACACACACACACACACACACACCTATCCTTAACAGTTATAAACTGATGACCAGACAGGTTACCTTGTTACAACTCATCCCGAACATATAGCTAGCAGGTAGAAGAACTGAGAACAGGGATTTAGGTTTGAAAAAGAAAAATGTTTCCAAGTGTTTACACTTGGACGGTGGGAAGAGCCATGGAGTCCCTGGATGGGGAAAGTGATGCTGAGGGAAGACTTCAGGGTGATGGGGACAGCAGAAGAGATGTTGTTTTAAAAAACATGGGGGCTCAAACAATGGCTCAGTGGGTAAGAGCTGTTCTTGCAGAGGACTGGGGTTCGATTCTCAACACTTTGAACCTCTGCAGGCATCAGGCACATATCTGATGCACATTTGTACGTGCAGGCAACAAACACACATAAAATTATATGCATATGAAATGTTGAACTTGGGGTGGGGAGCTTTATATCCAGTGGGAAGTTCTACAGGGCAGTTACATAAGTATGCCTGGCAATCTTCAGAGAGGGTCAGATCACACAAGGAATTCATTAAGGTAGAGGTGAATCTTAATGGATGGTTCAACCTTCCCAAAAGACATGACTGCTTGAATCAACAGCCTCCCAAGGGCAAAAGCAGAAAGAATAGAAGAGTCATCCAAGGTGAATGAGGACAGAGAAGAAAGGACCAAAGGGGTGGGGAGAAATGAGGTCGGTCTAATGCCAGGCAGAGGGGTGAAGGCAGATGGAAGCAGAAAGCAAGCCTCCAATTTGAAGAAAGGAAAGGCCATCAGCAGTATCAAATGATGCTGCAAGACTCGGAACAAAGTGGTACACTGCCCAAGACAACTCTGGAGCCGACCGAACAAAGGCAAAGATGTTAAAGGTAGATTTATTTGAAAAAGCTGAGCAAGAAATAAATGGGGATTTGTGGGGAGAGCGGGAGTAAAGATGCCTTTTCAAAACAAATGAAGCCTGTGTGTGCGTCAAGGGATGTATAGGAGAGGTCCCAGCAAGCCAGACAAACCTTCACCAGTAAGACTGGGTGGCCGGAAGGCCGTGAACCATTTATACCAGTGGAAAGGCGCTGCCGGACAGAGCAAACCAGAGTGTATTCAAACAGATACTGTGGCTACTAGCCAATGGGAGGGTGGGGCTGCTTGGGTTATTGTGCGGCTCCGATGGACTCCCTCCAGAAGGTCAGAGCTTGGCCGGGATGTAGGAAGGGAAGGATGTGATTGAAAGATAACTTCAGTACAACTAGGACAGAGGCTCCTAAAGGAAAGCCAGCAGTGACTTCACACATGCAAATGTGCCTGGCCTACCTACGGAAGCTGGTCTAGGGTCAGTGAGGAGGGCTCCTACTTGTGAATGATTAGGAACTTAGGGGCCTGCCTTCACAGCACAGGAACTCCACCTCAGTCCCCCATGCTTGTTAATAACTGTGCTAGGCTCCGCCCTGATTTCCAGTGTTATTCATTGTCTAGTCGGTTTCTCCTAGTTTGAGTGGCAGTCCCAACCCTCCATTCTAAGAAAATGTTCTCTAGCTTAGTCCTTTGTATCACAGTGTCCTTTGCAAACACAAACACCCTTTGTTGGTCCTGAGGCAGGATTTGCAGGGCCACTGAAAGCCAAGCCAGAAAGTCACCTCCAATTCCAATTGCCCTGAGGCCAATTTATAAGGACAAAAGTGTTTCGTTTTGTTTTGTTTTGTTTTAATCTGTTAGGTCATAAGGAGGTGCTCTCCTTATAAGGAGGTGACAGAGAAAAGCCCAGCAGCTGAACAGCGCCATCTGGTGCCCGGGAGGTGTCACTTAGAAGCTTTTTAAGGCTCACTACCAACTGTAATACCAGTTCTAGGGGAACAGATGGTCTCTTCTGGCCTCTGTGGGTATCAGGCATGCTGGTGGCACAGACATACATACAGAGAAAACACTTAACATATAAAATAAAAATCAAAAACCAAATTTAGCCAGAGCTTGGGTGTAGTGGCACCAGACATTAATCCCAGCACTTGGGAGGCAGAGAAAAGTCAGATCTCTGTGAGTTTGAGGTCAGCCACGAATATACAGTGAGACTATTTCTTAACATTTTTTTCTCCAGCCAGGAACTGGTGAGATGGCTCAGTAGGTAAAGATATTTACCATCAAGTTGATGACATGAGTTCCAGGTACAGGACCCACATGATGGAACTGGCCTCTGTATGCATGGCATGGTATGTGCAGCCCCCTCCCCCCAATAAATACATGTTATAAGAAAGCAGATAAGATGGAAGTGTTCATCATAATAAAAACTGGGATAAGATGTGCTGAGATGCCATTCTCTTTAGGATGCCCCGACCCCACATGACTGGCATTTCCTGCATCAGATCATCCCCATTGCTATCCACGCAGACTGTACTTCAAACAAGAGAAAAGCGGGTCTTGATCACAAGCTTGCTTCCAGTGCCTTAAGCATAAGACCACTTGAGCACCATGCTTGAATGCAATATCACTCCTTTGTCAATTCTTTTAAAAATATTTATATTACATTTTACCCCCCCCCACCCCGTGTGTGTAGGAACATATCCTCTGTACCTCCATCTGGGGATGACGCCTGGAAATTGGTTCTCTTTCCATTATGTGACTCCCAGAGATGGAACTGGGGTCGGCAGGCTTGGCAACAGTGCCTTTACCTGCTGAGCCATCTCAGGGGCCCTCCACTTCAACTCTAGGTTACTTTTTACATTCAGCCCTAAGTTGCTCAGAATAAACTGAAATGAATTGTCTTTGATTTGACGTTTACTCTTGATCTCTGTCAATGCCCCTTTCTGAACTGAGACAGAGAAGCGGGGGGGGGGGGTGAGGGTTGTCAGAAGGGGGAATGGGAGGAGGGGACTGGTCACTATGTAAAATAAATAAAAAATTAATTAATACATATTAAAAAGGAAAAACAAAAAATCCTCAGTAAAAAGAAGTATGAAAATCAATCCACATGGTCCAGATATCTAAAGTTCAAGCAGGTTAGAAACCTGGATGGACTGGTTGGGTTTACATAGCAGACAGTCCAGCATGCACAGCTTTGTTCTGGTCAAACTCGCTTCATCTCTTCACTCTTTTATTCAAATCTGGACTCTGCAGTCCATCATTCCCTAGCTCTGCCAGAAGAAAAGGCAGGATTCCTATATATTTACATTTGTAAAATTCAAACAATGCCGTTGCATAAATAAGACTTATGCATACTAAAAGGAAGTGAATAGCAAACAAATAAATCAAGTTTTTTGAGACAGGTTTCTTAGTGTAACAGCTCTGGGTGTCCTGGAACTCAATTTGTAGAACAGGTTAGCCTCAAACTCAGAGATCTGCCTGCCTCTGCCTCCTGAGTGCTGGGATTAAAGGCACCACCACCACCACCTCCCAGCACTATTTCTTTTTTCATTTGGCAGTGCTGGGGATTGAACCCAGGTGTTGTGAATGGTAGCAATCGTTCCACGACTGAGATGTGCCCCCAGCCCTGTAGTTTATTGTTGTTTATTTTCTTTTGTGTGTGTGTGTGTGTGTGTGTGTGTGTGTGTGTGTGTGTGTGTGTGTGTGTGTGTGTGTTGAGCCTATATGTATGCACCATGTGTATGACTGGTGCCCATGAAAGCCAGGAGAGAGCACTGGGCCCCCTAAGACTACAGTTATAGGTAGTTACAAGCCACTTTGTGGGTGCTGGGAGATCGGCTGGTGCTCTTGATGGCTGAACCATCTCTCCGGCCCCCTCCCCTTTTTTTCTTTAGAAAAGGACTGGCTGTGTAGCCCAGGCTGGTCCCTACTTCACAATCCGTCCTGCTTCTGTCTTTTGAATGGTATACACCATTCCCCCATGCCTACAGGCTGGGATTACAAGTATATGCCACCACCTGGCTCTAACTTCTTGTTTTTGCTTGAAGATGTTGTATTAGCCAGAGCTCTGAACCTCTGCCTTGAGTTGTAGTCCACGATGCTTCTCCTGTGTGATGCCCATTGAGTGTGCTAATGTTGTGTCTCAGCTAAGAACTATGAGGGGTTATGAAAGAACTGCTTCACCTCTGAAAACTGTGTCTACCATCCCACCCAAACTGTTTTTAATATCAACAATGACCTCTACGTTAGTAGGCAAATGGTTTTCTTCAGCCTTCTCCAGCTGTTCTGACTTTTGTCATTTCTCTCTTCCGGGACTCTCATTCCTCTCAGAACCCAGACGTTGCTATGTCCTCATTTTGCTGCCTTCCTTGCAGGCCTTCAGCTCACTGTAAATTCAGCTTGCTATGGCACTTCTATCCAGGATTCCTTTTTGTCAACTTTGTTTTCACAACTTTTCTCTTTGACTTCTCTTGTTTTGAGACTTGAGACCCCATGCTGATGAGCCCCAAGTTTCTTGACTAGACCTGGTCTTGGGACTCTAGAATAGTGCACCCATGTGCTCATCATTTATATCATCAAATGGTACCACACACTTACTTGTGCAACTTAAAAATGAGAGGTCAAACTTGGTCTTCTGCTTTCATTCACTGCCTTTCTCCAGTGACCAACCTGATACCAGGTTCTGCCTGTCTGCCTCTGGGATAGACCCCGATTGATCCTCCTTTTTCCATCTCCACCGTCCCTCTGGAGTCTAAGTTACTATCATCTTACTATGATTGTGTATTCGGTAGCCTCCTGTGTGCTCTCTCCAATAACTCTCACATTAACTGCCTTCCACCAGTCTTCAAACGAAAGCCAGAGTTGAAAAAGACTCATGTGATCTGGCCTGAACTCTCCTGACCTCTAGTTCTCGGAGTCCTCTCTCACCAGCTTCCTTGTTTTTCTGTCTTGTCACAGACTATTCCTATTGCCTGCAGGCTTTGCTTGCATCCTTGTGGCTCTATGCCTCAGCTTGGAGAGGCTCTCCTGACAGCACACTCCATAGAAGCCTCACTTCCTTCCTGCTTACCTTTCATTTTCCCATTGGCTTCTATTGTCTTAGAAGACACACACAAAACAAAATATGCAATTATCGTACAGTTGCGTGTTAGCTTGATCATCTCCATGGACACTCCAGTTCTCTCTGAACCCAGAAGCAGAGCTCTTTAAGGGGAGGAGTCTCCTGATTCCATCCCACCCCACCATTCTAGCCTTGCTCATAGCCACACCCCAACCGAATACAGTGCCTGGCACATGGCTAGGACTCAATAACTATTTACTGCATGAATAAAATATGGAAAGAGAGTAAGTAAAGAGCCTCGCTGTATGCCTTGCCTTGGTTCTATGCTTCCAAGAAACTTAAACTCTCTTGGAAGGCCATTAGAACCAGGAACATAAACATCACAACTAAATATTGATGGCTTTTTGCACATGAATATTCAATAGCGTGGTGCTTCTGGTGGTTGCTCTGTAAACAAGTGTATTTGTGAGCACAGGCATCGTCCCTATCTCCAATCCTTCCTACTGCCCTTCAATAGTTAACCTGGGCCCCTGTCAACCTAGCCTTATCGTTCCTTTTCGCATGACTTCTGGACCTCACTGAAACTCCCTTGCCTTCTCTGTCAACTCTCTTTCAAGCCCCTTGGCAGGATCGCAGGTCCAAATCATAATCAAAGGCTAGTGCACCTGGAGCTGTGTTCTGTCCCCTCCTAGCTTCTATTCATGAATCCTGACTGTTCTTGGGATTCTCTCCTTAACCTTGAGACCCCTCACAGCATTTAATGTGTTCAAATCTTCCCTCTTGTGCTGGGTAGAGAAAAGGTCACAGTGCCCCGCCCCTTCCCATTTCCCCTGCAGCTGTCCTTCAGAGTCAAACTTCTCAGACATTTATGGCATTGTCCATGTCCTCACATCTCTACTTGCTTACCACTGTTTTAGTGCCATTGAATCAGTTAGTTCCTTACTCCACAGATATAACTCATGTGAGGATCATGAATCACCTACAAGCCACTATAATTAATGCTTTAAAAAAGAAAAAAGGAAGGAAGGAAGGTCAACTTTCTTTAATCATAGGCATGGAGGGTGTCAGAAAAATGGCTTACTATTGAAGTAAACAGATAAAGTAGTTACCATTACAGAGATGAGGCACAGAGTACTTCTCATCCAAGGAAACACAGTACAGGTTTGAGCTTGTGAAGCAATGGTATGGCAGGCCAGTGTTTGGACTGACCAGACCAGAGTGTTGCTGGAATTGGTGCCATGCACTCAGTTTGAAATGGACAAGCTTTCTGAAAACAGGACTCTCACAGCAGTAATAACCCATTGACATAAGCTGATAGGAAGAGTTTCTGTGAGCCAACCTTATATAAACAACTGTGGGGATGGGCCATTGTTCATTTGTAGAAGACCCTGGGTTCAATTCCCAGCAATAATAATTATTAAATACTAATGATGAAGTATTTATTGAAGTATAACACTCACATATTTTGAAATGATTCTAGAAAAAAGATTAGATCTTTGTGATATCTATTCTTGGTTATAAACTTGACTTTGTCTGGAACGAACTACAATCCAGAAATGGAAGGCACACCTGGCAGAGATATTTTGCTTGATTTGAAGTGGGTGAATCCACTTCTAGTCTGGACATTGAGGTGGGAGGACACACCTTTATTCTGGGCCTCACCTTCTGCTGGAAACCTATATGGACACAAAAGAAGGGAACTTTGGCTCTTTGCCTGCTTGCTTTTGCCTTGCTAGCAAGTCCATTCTTTCACTGGCATTAGAGCCCACTTCTTCAGGATTCTATCATACTGAAGACCAGCTGAGACACCCAGCCTTGTGGACTGAGCAACTTCTGGATTCTTGGGTCTTCCCATTCATAGCTAGCCTTTGTTGCATTAGCTGGACCACAGCTTGTAAATAATTCTAATAAATCCCCACATATATATTAACTCTATAAGTTGTGATACTCTAGAGAACCCTAATACAGTCTTTACACACTTTTTTCTAGTGGTGCTGTTTCTTTAATAGGCTTCAAATAAGTAAGAGTTATGGAAATAAGTGGGTAAAAGAAGAACTGTGTTACACATATATTTCTTGGTGCGCTCTTGTCTTCCTAGTATAGGTGTCCAGCTTTCAGATGGGTAACAGAAATTGAGAACATTCTTTCAGCATCCGTTGTGACTCAGTTGCCATGATTTCAAACAATCCTAATGCCAACACAGCACACTTTGGGTTGGCATATCCCTGATCCCTCAGAAATCAGACACATAACAACAGCAGTGAACCCCAAGTAAATAACCAGTAATCTAAATAACATTAAAGTTTAATGAATGTTGTCCTGCAATCTCCCCTATTGCCCTTCAGTAGTCGGCATTGGCCCCTGCCAACCCAGACTCATTGCTCTGTCTGCAATACACTTCAATATATTCTGTGGAAATTTATTGCCAGGGTCATCATTGAGGATCCTGGAGGATGTCAAAGGTTATTTGAAACTTACATTTTTCTGGATCTTTTGGCAACTTTTGATGCTGAAAATCATCTTTTCCTTGCAACAGCTCTGTTGGCTCCGGTATCAATGAATTCCCTGCCCCCTCAATTCTTCCCGGACCCTTTGTGATGGGAGATGTTATTCTGTAAATATGTTTCTCATACTGGTTAATAAATAAAGCACTGTTTGGCCAATGGGAAAGCAAGATAGGCGGGGCTAGGAGACAAGGAGGAAAGAGGAAGTAGTAAGGAGGAGTCAGCATGTAGAGCGTGAAGAAAGCAAGATGCTGGCCTGCCATGCTAGGATAAGATGGCCACGTGGAAATACTTAGATAAGTAGAAATGGGTTAATCATTAAGACAGAGCTAGACAATAATAGTAACAATAATAGTAACTGGCCAACAGGATTGTATCAAATACAGAGTCTCTGAGTGTTATTTGGGGCTGGCGTGGTAGCGCGGCAGCGGCAGGAAAAACCTGCTCGTAACACCTTTACCTCACTGTGACCCATTTGCTGGAGTTTTCAAGTCATTGTCTGAAGCTTCCCCTCTCTTGTCATTCAAGGGTCTTTTTATAGGGGTAGTATCCCATGGTGTCACACACCAGCACCATGTTAACCATGCCCCAAAAGGAAACCTCCAGGCCAGTCCAACCAGATCATCCACTCACTTCCTCACTGGAGTGTGTGTGTGTTTGTGTGTATACCTGCATGCATTTATGTACACCACATGAATGCAGGAGCCGGAAGAGGGAGTTGGGTATCCTGGAACCAGGTAGGGTTACACATGATTGTGAGTACCATGTGGGTACTCACAAACCCCAGGACCTCTGCAAGAACAGCCACTGAGCACTCAACCTCTGAGCCATCGCTTTAGCTCCATATTCCTTTCTGAATTTTCAAACACATCTCAGGGTTTGTTTTTGTTTTTTGAGACAGGATTTCTCTGTGTAGCTCTGGCTGTGCTGGAACTCACTCTGTAGATCAGGATGTACTTGAACTCACAGAGATCCCCCTGCCTCTGCCTCCTAAGTGCTGGGATAAAGGCATGAACCACCACTGCCCAGCTGACATTTTTATTTTTAACCCAAATATTCCTTAATGTCCATCCTCAAGCTCACGGAGTCCCTTTGTCAGTCTGTTCACTTGTGAAGGAGGTGGCCCTGAGGAGTCACAGATGACATTGCATGTCTGAGAGGAACCTGATGGAAGCTCAGTCAATGAGCTGAGCTTTTTCCAGGACTCTCAAAAGCAACAACACCACAGCCCAAAGTGTCCTCAGAGCCCCTCATAACCTGGCTCTTTGGGAGCAATTTCGGAGCTTCTGCCGTGTGGCTTTTGCTTCTTGGCAAAATCTTTAAAAATAAATAATAGAAATGTCCCAATAGATTTTCCAGTCTCTCCCCCAAACCAGAACAGGATCATTTCCTACATTAGGCCAGCTAATGTTTTATCTGATTTAATTTTTAATATTTTGGATAGCGACTCTCGAGATTTTCCCGAGGAGGCCATTTCATAATTTAATATTTCTCCCCCAGATAGGGAGTGTTTCCAGTAATCAACCCAAATGTTTAAACTTATTTTTTTCTCTTGGAGATGAAGTACTTCCTCTTTGTGAAAGGTAAAAATTTCCAAAGATGGTGTTGGTATACAAGAGCTCCCCAAGGGGCAACCTATTTCCTTAGTCTGCTCAAGGAAATTAATATCCCCAACCAATGCTTTTCATGTTGTTCTGCAAACCTATACTTTCCTTTAGTCTCTTATTATTTTCATAAACGTATTATTTTTAAGATGGTTATGGACCACATAGGCAAAGGTCTGTCTACTTCCCTCCTCTTAGCAGCTTGCCTGCCTAGTGGTTAGTTTTCTCTCAAATCTCCATAAAATGACCCTCAAGTTTCAAAAGAAAAGGAGGCATTGTCTTTGTAGGTCTGGAGTTTGGGGGACATAGCAGGGACAACTTTGCCTTGTGAGTCATATATAGATACATATATACAACTGTATGCTATAGATAAAGTAATTAGCAAATTATTAATATTACGCATATATGTGTGAAAGGCAAGGACGTTTTGAGAAAAGAGCCCCGGGGCTCTGCAACAAGTGAAGGTCAGATTAATGACCCCCTAGGAATGGGGAGATGTAGAGGAAACAGGGAAGCAAGTTTCCAGAGCATGTGTGAGCCTGAAGGTTCCACAAACTGCTCAGCACCATTTGTTCCGAGTTTAAGCTTTTAAATCCAGTTCTCAGGGGTTGTTCTAAGTTCTGCTTGCTCTCTGTGACGGTGAGGTCTGGGAGCACTACTGAAGAATCCTCTACTGAGTGCAAGAGTTTATTGTCCATGGTTTGGGATGCTGGGAATCCTAGACCAATATGCCATCAGAATTGGTGTCTGGTCAGGTTCTGTTCCTCATAGATGTGACAGCGACCTGGTAAGACATAGCAATAAAGCCCTTTGGGGCTCCATTTACAAGGCACTAGACCTTAGATGAAGATGGAGTTCATGTGACCTAATGATTCCTAAAGGCACCCTGGACACTATGATACTGGGTTTAAATCTCAACACACAGATCAAACCTTATCAGAAATGTCTGGAATAAGACATATGCATAGTTTGTTCCTCCTCTCCATCCCTCCTTTATTTCTCCCTTTCTCCTCCCCCCTCTCTTCCTTTAGATTTTTCTATATTTGCTTATAAATTGAGCATCTCTACTTGCTCCCTGCCCCCCCCATGTAAGATATAGAATACTTGTTTCTGAGCTGAAATATCACTTTCAGAGCATTTTCCATTTTGTATTTTTAGATTGGGAATGACATTCATGTCAGCATTACCTGTGTTGGGAAATAGTTTGCTTCACATTTTGTATTCTCAATGCTCTCACTGAGGCCAAATTTAGGTAAAGGTCTTGGTGTTTTTTTAGTGCAACCTCCCACGCTGTTGGAAAGTGTCCTAGTGAGCTTTTCTGTCTCTGTGATAAAACATTAACCAAAACAACTTGGAGAGGAAAGTTTATTTTAATTAACAGGTTAGTCCATCATTGAGGGAAGCCAGGGCAGGAACTCAGGCAGGAACCTGGATGAGGTTTATTCAGTTTGCTGTCTCCCACAATCCAGGACTACTTGCCTGGGGGGTGGCACCGCCCAAAGTGGGCTGGGCCTTCCCACTTAGATTATTAAAAGGGGTGGGGGGGGGGAAGGCCCTACAGCCTGTGGGTCTCCGGCCCCTAACACAGTTGCATATTAGATATTTACATTTCAATTCATAACGGTAGCAGCAAAATTACAGTTATAAAGTAGCAGAGAAATAATTTTATGGTTGGGGGTCACCACAACATGAGGAACGGTGTGAAAGGGGCACAGAGTTAGGAAGGAGAACCACTGCCCCACAGACATGCTTCCCTACAGGCTAATCTGACAAAGGCAACTTTTCAAAGAGGCTCCTACTTCCCAGCTGACTCTAGTTTGTGTCAAGCTGACAAAACAAGAGACAGCACAGAGGGTGAGCTGAGGCTTTCAGGCGGAGCTTTTCTTGGTAAATAGCAGGCAGCGAACACAGCATGCTGTTCCAACATAACAGCGGGAATGGGGAAGGCAAATGGCTTGTGAATGTCTTCTGGTTTGCATTTAGTAGTTTGCATCATGTGTGGTGGTTAGGTGTTATGCTTTAATTACTGTCCTGATTGGTACCAATTGTCCATGTCTTGACCAGCAGAGGGAGCCAACTGGGGGTAGGCCTGGGTCAAGAGAGTTAAGGTGACAGAAGCAAGAGGGCAGTTGTAGCATGGCAGCCTCTCACACGTGCTAGGAATAGGGTTAAGAATTGGTCCAGCTCTGCTGTCTCCTTAGCTACTTCCTTTGTTGTTCAGATAAGGTCTCAGGTCTCATGTTTGCTGTGTAGCTGAGGATGACCTTGAACTTCTGAGCCTCCTGACTCCACCTCCTAAGTGCTGGGATCACTGGTGTGCTCCGCCGCCATGTCTGGTTTATGCTGTGCTGGGGATGGGCCCCAGGGACTTTGTGTGTGCTGGGTACCCACTCTACTGACCGAGCCATATCTCCTGCCCATTTTGGGCCTAAGGTCTTTTGTTTGTTGAGATAGGGTGCTGTTAGGTGGCCCAGGCTGGCTACCTCCTGCCTCTACCTGGGATTACAGGGATTAAAAGTGTCAGTCACCAATATTCTCACTGTGTATACTTCCAGTCATTAAAGTAGGAATTAGAAAAACAAGGTGACCAATCAGCTGGGACTTGTTTTGCTTTTGTTCACAGTGCCAGGCACGGGCAGGGGCTCTGCTTCATAGCGGTGTATCCTGTGAGAGAGTGGCTGCACTCCAGTCACCCTCAGGTGTTCCATAACCGAAAAGGACTGCTGAAATTGTCCTCCCAGTCAGGGCACAAACATGCAAGCAAACAACGCTTGCAAAGTCTGTTGGCCCCTCCCCCTTCCTCCTGTTTGCCAAACACACACTAGTTGCCAATAAGAAGGCAAGGCTCACCCAGGAGAGCCCCTGCTGAACCAGGCTTCGTGGTCACAGGAAGTGCTTTCTTTTCACAGATCCGAGTATTTGCTTCATCAAGTCACCAGGTGAGGAAGCTATCCTGCTCTCTGCTCTCAGGCTGCCTCTGAGGAGGGGGCCTGGGTAAAGGCCACTTCACATCTGCCTGAAGGAAGGCTTGTACATTCTTAGGCTTGCAGAAATACCTGGAAGAGCGGTGCAATGACTCAGCAAGCACAAGGCAAGTGCTTCAGACCCGGTGTCTGACTTTTCTAATCATCTCTGTGCAGAGGCAGAAGCCTTCACAAAGAAAAGGGGCAATACATAAACATTAACTGAAAACCTACCCCAAAGTCCCATTCTGTCTTGTACTATTAATTTAAAACCAGAGGAGCACATTGTAGGCAGATTCATTGGCAGGATTAAGATCTAAGGGAAGTCAGTGCCCACCACATGATAAACACTTCAAGGGTTCCAGCACAGCACCCTCTATCTGGAGCACCTTCGCCCAAGGAGCACCTTCGCCCAGGGAGCACCTTTGCCCAAGGAGCATCTTCGCCCAAGGAGCACCTTTACCCAGGGAGCACCTTCACCCAGGGAGAGCCTTTCCTCGGGAGCATCCTCACTGGGGAGCATCTTTGTAGGACGGTTCCATAGTCACGATACAACCCTGAGCAAAACAACTAAAATCCTTACCCATGTAGACTAAGTATTCTCAGTGAACTTACCTCTAAAGCAGAGGGTCTCAGCCTTCCTGATGCTGTGATCTTTAATACAGTTCCTCATGTTGTGCTGACCCACAACCATAAAGTTATTTTGTTGCTAGTTCATAACTGTAATTTTGCTAATCTTATGAATTGTTATGTAAGCATCTATGTTTTCTGATGGTCTTCCGTGACTTCTGTGAAAGAGTCCTTCAACCCCTCCAAGGGGTCATGACCAAAGGTTGGGAACCACTGCTCTAGAGAGAGAGAAAATGTTCATAAGAAACACTAGAAAATGCTAAGTATGGAGAAGGACAAAGATGAGTGGGGACCTGGAAGAGGCTGGTGGATCATGGGACAGGAAGAAGCTCACGTGGGAATGGCAATGTCGTGACCATCAGAAATGTTCATCCACTTTGGAGTTTCCAAACTAATGGCTGATTAAATGGGAAGAAGTGACATGAGGGGCTATTAAACACATATAGTCCAATTACTAGAAACCCAGAAAGGGTGAGAAAGGCTGCAGGTGGAAACATCCCTTTCCTCCCCACTTTCCTCCCCCCTTGCTTCCTTCCTCTTCCTCTTCCCTCCTCTTTCCTTCCCACCTCCCCCCTTCCCTCTTCTTCCTCCTCCCCTTCCTCTTCCTGCCTTCCCTCTTCCCTCCTCCTCACTCTTTCTTCCCTCCTCCTCTCACTTCCCTCTTCTGTCTTTCCTCTTGCTTCTTCTCCCTCTCTTCCTCCTCACTGAGCATGTTAGGTCCACCCCAAGGGGATGAGTCTAGATGGCAGGCCCTCTGTCTCTTACAGGTTTTGTTTTGAGTCTAGGCCCTGCCCAGGCTGCAAAGCTCCATGAAGACCCCTCCACCTACATTTGAGTGTACTCTTACAAATCCAGTGTTAAAATGGCCCCATCTAGCCTGTTGCTCTGTCCTCTGGCAAAGGTAGCATGTGCCATGCCTGAGAGCTCTCCTCACTAGGCACCCGGCCAACCAAGCTTCCTGGAAGGGGACAGCTGGGTGGAATTCCCCTTGGGCCAGATGGAACACCAGCCATTCAGGAGATACATGCAAGATAAACACACAGGATCCCACGCATTTTCTTCTTGGCTAGAAGGACCTCAGTTTGCTTTGTTGTTGTTTTTTGGGGGGCAGTGTTTTGAAACAGGATTTCATGTAGAACAGGCTGGCCTTGAAATTACTGTGCAGCCCAGTGTGACCTTGAACTCTGGATCCTTCAGTCTTCAGCTCCCAGATGCTGAGATTATAGCCGATGACTTGTTAAGTTCCGGCTTAATTGTGCCCTTCTCAGAATATCCTTGGTCCTCTGGTGACAGGAAGACCTGCTGAGCACAAGTCTCTTTTGCAAACTATGCTGTAATAGCATTTAGGTTAAATTAAAATTATTCTCAACACTCACAAGGACCAGAATGGTTGAGCGTCTTTCCTGGGGGGGAGCTCCAGAATGCCTTGGCCAAATGACCTTGGCTGACCCTGCAGCGTTTACACTTACGCTGCCTGCTCAGTTGAAATGAAATCATATTTTGCTGGATCAGCCAATATTCATATGGATTCATGCCCAGAAATGAACTCATAAAGTTGAATAATTTTTTTAGGCCACCCATCTATGGTATAATAATAATTTATCCTTTAGCAAATGTCATGTTTTGGTTGGTAAAAGATTAAGACTTTATTGAAATGTATGAAATCCAGAGGTTAAAAGAATTATATGTTGAATTATATAATACCATAGGAAACTAAATGGGCATCACTAAGTAATTATTTTTAAGAAATTAAAAAGAACTGAAATGTGTTTCAATAAATTTGATTGCATATGTCATGTTATATCCACATGCTGCAACACTATGTAATTGTACAAAAGAATGAGAAAACAACAGGAAAGAAAGTGAATTGGTGATAAAAGATGTCTAAAACATATTGAAAATAAAGCAAAATTCAGAAAAACATTCCATGCTTTGATAAAGAAGAAAGAAATGGGAGGGTGCATATTTGTAATTTGCTTGCATACCCATGAACTAAATCTGGAAGTAAGTACATTTAACAAACAGAAAACAGTGGTTACCTATGAAATATAGGAATTGGGATTAGTGGAGACAAATTTGGTGCAGGTGTTGTCATGTTTTTATACATGTTGGTTTTAACCCAAGAGAATGCATAGCCTATTTAAAAATCTAAAAACAAACAAACAAAAAACCCAAAAACAAAACAAAAAAGCAAGAACAAAAAACAAAAAAACCCAAAACAAACAAACAAACAAACAAAAAACAAAAAACCAAAAAACCTTATCTGTATGTCAGAACCAAGTCCAAATCAGGCCTTCAAGGAGCCTCTGCATCCAGAATTCTCTTCTTTAGGCAGAAATATTTATTGCAAGCCCTGTCAGATACAGTAACCAGTAGGCATGGTTCTTGTTGACTTTGTGTGTAAGAAGTACAATGAGCTAAGCAAACAGACTACAGTCAGTCTACCTGGAAGGTCCTTCCCCTGAACTTCTCAAATGACCAACTCCATCTCATCATGCCCATCTGCCCATCTGTTTTCGCCTTCTGTAGACTCTAGTTCTGATCATTTCATGTCAAAGCCCTTTGCAGCGAGCCTTTCTCTGTCCTGACTGCCAGCTCCTAAAATGACCACATGGAGACTTAATAATGAAAGCTTAGCCAAGATTCTAACTAGCTCTAATAACTTAAGTTAGCCCATTTGCATTATCTATGTTCTAGCATGTGGCATCACCTCTCTTCCATCTTGAACTTCTTGGCTGTTCTCCATGTCTCCTGGCACCTCCCTTCTTCTTCCCAGTGCCCCCTCTGCCCCCAAAATCTTGCCTACTATTGGCTGTTTAGCTTTTTATTAAATCAATCCAAGCGACACATCTTCACAGTGTACAAAAAGGTTATTCTACAACAGCATTGGCAGTTATGTTACTTGTCAACTATTCATTATAGTATGCACTGTTATATGAGAGTACCATTAAAGTTTTAAATAAAAGTTTTAATTAACTGACATTTTAAACTAAAATATAATTGCATCACACCTCCCCTTTTCTTTCCTTCCTCTAGCCCCTCTGATGTATTTCCCTCCAACCACTACCATGTTTCCACCTACTCTGAAATTGATGGCTTCTTTTCTTTGACTAATATTGTTTCACACACACACACACACACACACACACACACACACACACACACACACACACACACCCCTTAGCAAATCAATTTTTGTTGTTTGTGTATATATGGTTCTGGAGCAGGGCACCTCATACAGGATAACCAGTCAGGGGGGCTCATTTGTTGGAGCCGCTAATTCTCCCTCTCTGGGCAGTCATTAGTTGACTATAGTTCTTTGTCCAGGAGTGGGACCTGAGAGACATTATTACCCTTACTTCTTAGCCTGTGTATGGATATTAAGTGATACATTGTTTCCCCTCTTGTTCATGCAGCTCACAGCAGACTTTTTAGTACTCTGGTGCCTACAGTCTTCTGCCCCCTCTTTCTCTCTGTTCCCTGAGCTATAGGTGTAGGAGCCGGAGTACTGGAAAAGGCAAAGGCAAAGGCAAACGTTTTCTTGAGCCAGCTGAACAAACACACTGATGAAAAGCATGGGCAGCAAAGACTAGGAACCAGAGTAGGAAGCCCGAGGGACACAAGCCTGTGAAAACAAGAAAGGGGCTTAGAAAATCCAGATACAACTCACTTCTGGTGGCCTGGTCACCATCAGAGGACAATGATAAGCTCTTGAATTTTTTTGTTTTTTTTAGGAACAGGGTTTCTCTGTGTAGCCCTGGCTGTCGTGAAACTAGCTTTGTAGACCAGGCTGACTTCCAGTTCACAGAGATCTGCCTGCCTCGGCCTCCTGAGTGCTGGGATTAAAGATGTGTGTCAACCCTTATGGTGTGTTACCTTGCTCAGACTTGATACAGTGGGGATGGGGATGGAGGGTTGGTTCTGCCTCAACTTGGTATGCCAAACTTTGCTGACTCCCCAAGGATGGCCTTAGGCACTCTGAGGAGTGGATGAGGGGGTGGGAAGTGATGGGAGATGTTATTCTGTAATATGTTTCTCATACTTGTTAATGAATAAAGCACTGTTGGCCAATAGGAAAGCATGCTAGGCGGGGCTAGGAGTCAAGGAGGAAAGAGGAAGGAGGAAGGAGGAGTCAACATGGAGTGACCGGAGAGGTAGAAAGAATGCCAGCTGCTCTGGCTGGTAAGATGAGACCACGTGGAAATACTTAGATTAGTAGAAACGGGTTAATAATTAAGACAGAGCTAGTCGATAAGGAATTAGTAACTGGCCAACAGAATTATATCAAATACAGAGTCTCAGTGTATTAATTGGGGGCTGGCATGGCGGCAGGACCAGACCGGCAGGGGTGGGGGGATAGGGGGTAGGCGGGTGAGGGATGGGGGGATGGAGGGTGGGGGGTGGAAACCTACTTGTAACAGGGAAGGGTGGGAGTTGGGGAGGAGGCAGGAGAATAGGAGGGATGGGGAAATTGGGGTTGGTATATAAAATAAAAAATAAAATTTTTTAAAGAAAAAAAAAAGATGTTGAAGAACTGCCTGGCAGCTCTTGAACATTTAATAAAATTATAAAATATTTTAAATGACTCTGGTGGTTTGAAAAGAACAGCTTCCATAGGCTCATATATTTGAATGCTTAGTCAAGCAAGTGACACTATTTAAAAGGATTAGAAAGATTATGAGGTGTGGCCTTGTTGGATACAGAGGTATGTCACTGGGGGTGGGCCTTGAGGTTTCAAAACTTCATGCCAGGCCCAGTAAGTCTCTCTCTCTCTCTCTCTCTCTCTCTCTCTCTCTCTCTCTCTCTCTCTCTCTCTCTCTCTGCCCTCCCCCCACCTCTCTACGTGTGGATCAGCATTCACAACTCTCAGCTACTTCTCTAGTACCACATCTGCCTGCATGTGACCATACTTCCTACTGTCATGCTCCCTTTGATAATGATAAAGGACTAACCCTCTTAAACTCTAAGCAATCCTATAATTAAATACTTTTAAAATAAGAGTTTCCGTGATCCTGGTGTCTCCTCACAGCACTAGAATGCTGACTAAGCCAATGACCCACCTGGAAGGTATGGCCAGTCTGATGAACTAAATTAATAATTCTTATCTTCAATGATGACCATCATTTATATGCAAATAAATATTGCTGAAAGTACACTAAATAAATGAGATCATATTCCGATGCTGGTATGATGGGTCAAACACCATTTTAAGTACTATCCACATGCTGAGTTGGTCTTTACACAGTCCTATGAGATATGGATTGCTTCTCCCTCTTAGGGATGGTGACTGAGGCACAGAGAGCGTAGAGTATCATCTGTAATCTGCTGTGAATAAGATGTGGAGCTGGATGGAATCCTATTTTCAATCAACACCAGGTGCTGTGCTATGGAGAAATGGATGCCAGAGTCTTTACGGCAGGTAATACTGGCACCCATTTGTGCAGTGTTTCAAATTTTGGATCAATATTTCTAAGGAATAATTGGACTCTGTTTTGTGAAATGTTATCTATTAGTTATGGAAATGTACTTATGAAAATGTTATTAGTAATAAAAGCAAGGCATAATTTAAATTATTTGAAATTATTTAAATTATTTAGAATTAAATTTAAATAAGGCTTTATGTGGTAATACAAACTTTGGTTACCCAGGTCTTACTCATGGGGAATTTGTGGTGGGTTGTGCATATTAAGGCTGGAGTGTCATTTATTCTGTGGGGAGAGAGAGGTAGGGAGTCCTGGGAGAGAAGAAGCAGCCCTCTCCTCCCATGTCCCAGGCTCTTTTGGGAAGAGATGAGGAGTATTGGTATCTGTCTTCTTTTCTCAACTTTATCTTTATTGCTGTGGCGATGGCAGGGCACTATGTGAGGCAAAAGCTTGGGACCAGCAGAGACTGCATTCAACAGGCATTTACAAAGTACCTGGAATGAGACTGTCAACACTGATAATCATCAATCCCACTCCTGGTGGTGGTGCATGCCATAATCCTAGATTTTTGGAGAAGCAGCTTTGGGTGAATCTTTCTTGATGAAACATGAAGCAATGACACCAAAGAACCAATTGTGCCTAAATCTGGCGCAGTGAACCAATGAGCTCAACTGGAGTTACTTACAGGGCATTAGTGAGAGATGCCTACAGGAGTGTGAGAAATTTAGAGGCATCTACACCACTGAGGAGAGCACTCCATCCTAGCAATTGTCAACTACTTACACATCCTCAGGGATCAGAGAGACATGGTGTAAGCCATGCTTGAGGCCTTGTGAACCCTCTCTCCCATGAGGCAATATTATGGGTTCAATCTTGTGTGGGCCTTGTGTGACCAATCACAGTTGCTTGTTTTCAAGACACCAATGGCCATGTCATTCTTGGAAGACAATATTCCACAACTGGTAGGCAGAAGGGTCCTATACAGATCAGCCTGAGCTGCACAGTGAGACTCTGTCTCCAAATATTTAAATAAAAGGATGTCCAGAAAAACTATAGTCCAGAAGTCAAGAGCAAGAGAACAGTGGGCCTAGCAGAGTATGTGCAACACCCTATGTGGACACAGAGACTGATGCCAGCCTGGCGAGGTGGGTAGCATATGGGGGGGGGTGAGGCATCTTAGTTAAGGACAGACATCAAAGAATGGGCCAGGTTTTGAAAGGCTACCAAGAGTTAGGCAAAAAGGAACATGGAAGAAGACTCCAGAGAGAGGACCATACAGTCCCTCTGGTATATGATATAGATGAGAAGAGAGAGCAGGAAGCTATTGATTGGCAGTGATGGTGTAGGAGAGCAACAGAAGGCTTTGAACATTGGGCTGAGGAGCTGAGCCTGATGGAAGGCTAAGGGCACTTAGTATTAGGTTTGAGTGGTGGAGAGGTGAAGATGGAGCTGCTGAGAACTTCTAGGTACCATTAGAGGGAGATGCATTAATTGGCCTTGACCTATGGCTAGTGAATGCTATTGATTGTTCTAAATGTATGACTACTCACTGGGGTGTGGGAATAACAGCATTTGCTGTCATTGCTTGCAAGCATGACCATAAAACAATATTGTATTCTCCACATTGCTAATGGGGAAACAGATGGTGCTTTCAAAGAAGAACAGTTCCAGGAATGTTCACTTGAGAAGGACAGTACCAAGGTGTGGGCCTAGCACCTTTACTGGGGATGCTGTGGTAACCTGGGTCTGGCACTGGCAAACTAATGCCACACTCCAGGGGTCTCAGATAATGGCAGGGCATGGAGCTGGGAGTCCAGTATAGAGGTATAGAGAGCTGTGAAGTGCCGCGCCTTAAAGATGGCGCTGACTTCCGCCTTCCACCTCCAGAGGGTGAGCACTCTCTGGTGTAAACAAGCCCTTATTTGGTTAAGTCTGTTCAGCCTGTCTGCTTCCGCGTTAGAGTAGCCTATCTGCAGGGTCCACGTAGCTCACTGGGGTTGGTTAGTGCAAGGGTATTTAAGCCTGTGCAAGGGTCCCCTGGGCTCCCGTGGGTGAGAAGAACATGTTTCAAGGATCCTGATTAAAACTGCATGAAGAAGATCTTCCCGGAGTAGCGTCTTCCTTGCTGGCAGGGATAGGCGGGTACATAGAGGGGGCCACATAAGGCAAGTCCAGAGGAGTTGTGAACAAAGGCAGGAAGCCACCAGACAGTGCGGTGGCTCACTCTTGTAATGCCAGCACTCAGTAGGTTGAGGCAGGAGGATCATGAATGGGAGGCCAGCCTGGGTTACATAACAAGGCCTGTGTCAACCAACCAACCAAAGAAAGGATTGCACTTGTGTCCTCATGCCTCAGGCAGTCCCAGAGCGGGTCTATGAAGTATGTCAGTCTTCAGGATGCAGTTGGAGGTGAGCTTTGAAGGACAAATGAAAACATCTGGCACAAACATTATAGTTAAATTTCCTCCATGTATCCTCTCCAAAATGCCCAAGAGAAAGAGTTTACTAGAAGATGGTTGACCTCACAGTGTGTAATGGCTCAAATACCATCTGCTTTGCTTCTTACTCACATAGCAGTCCTAGGGAAGTTCACAGGTCAGTGTGGGGTATGATGGGGGTGGCTACAGTGACACACTTCCTCCAACAATGCCACATCTTCTAAAGTGTCACTCCCTATGGGAGCCATTTTCCTTCCTTCCTTCCTTCCTTCCTTCCTTCCTTCCTTCCTTCCTTCCTTCCTTCCTTCCTGTTGTTTTTGTTTTTTTGAGATAGGGTTTCTCTGAAGCTTTGGAGTCTGTCCTAGAACTCACTCTATAGACCAGGCTGGCCTCAAACTCACAGAGATCTGCCTGCCTCTGCCTCCTGAGTGCTGGGGTTAAAGGCGTGTGCCACAAACGCCTGGCTGGAAGCCATTTTCTTTCAAACCACTGCAGTGTTTTAGCATAATTGGTTTGTGATAAGTAAGAAACTTAATGCTTCAATTTTTTATTTATTTAGTTTAATTTATAATTATTTTTGGACGTGAGTTAGTGTATTCATGTGTGGATTCCCCTGGAACTGGGGTTTCAGGCAGTTGTGAGCTGCCTGACACAGGTGCTGGGAACCAAATGTGGGTCCTCTGCAAGAGCAATATGAGGTCAGCTGAGTCATCACTCCAGCCCCTAACCAAGACCTTGATCAGACTGAATGACTCCGAGCAGCCTTGTGAACTTTGTGTGTAATTCCTAAGAGAGAATATTGTTAAGTGTGATGAAATGCCTGGAGCAGATCCTGTGCATTAGTTGTGAGTGTGTGTGGGAGCCTGTGTAAGAAAGCTGTGAACTTACTGTGAACTATGGATTAGGCGGAGTGCAGAGAACTCACACCTACAAGGAGGTCTAGGAATAATTTCATGAACTATGATAAGTGGGTGCACTTAGAAGGGAATACACCAGCATGTCCATATTATCTCTGTGGGATAAACAAAGGCCTGGGGGGAGAATTCTTGGCTCTTTTCACATGACCAATGATGAAGAGATGCAACGCCAGGTGTATTCCCTGGCTGTATTTGTGTTTGCTATAGCCAACTGTAAATGTCACTTCATGTTTTGCTTGCTTTAGTAATAAAAACGAGACATGCTTTGTTTGTACTACTCTTTAGCTGGAGTGCCTGGGGACCCTTGGTACTCCATGCTGGTCTTTGGAATAGACTTCAATCATGGAAAGTTAGCTTTGCTGGCCACAGAGTGGGTGGACAGGCATACAATTCCATTTTTTAAAGCATTGTAAAAATTCTTTTTAAATTTTTTGCATATTTTTTATTTATTTACTTGTTTTATCTTTTTTAAATTTTAATTTGAAACAAACTTGTTTTTCATGCCAATTCCAGTTCCCTCACCTCCCCTCCTCCCCTATTCTTCCCTAACCCCCATCCCATCCCCTTTCTGCTCCCCAGGGAGGGTGAGGTATTCCATGGGGAGTCTTTAAAGTCTGTCATATCATTTGAAGCAGGGTCTAGGCCCTCCCCCTTGTGTCTAGGCTGAGACAGTATCCCTCTATGTGGAATGGGCTCCCAAAGTCCATTAGTACACTAGAGATAAATACTGATCCACTACCAGAGGCCCCATAGACTGCCCAGTCCTCCTAACTGACCCTATGTCCTATGTTGGTTTCCCAGCTATCAGACTGGGGTCCATGAGTATTACCTGCAGTTTTCCCACTAGCCTGGTCCCACAGCCACATCAGTCCCAAATAACATGCAGAAATGCTGTATTAGATATAAAGTTGTTGGCCAGTTACTAGCGATTCTTATTGGCTAGCTCTATCTTAAATATTAACTCATTTCTATTCATCTAAGTGTTTTCATGTGGTCTTATCTTACTGGAGATAGGGTCCGGACTTCTCTCGAGTCCCTATATTTTGACTATCCCACTCCATCTCCCAGAATCCTCCTTGTCTCCTAGTCCTACCTATCTTTCCTTCTTATTTGCCAACAGTGCTTTATTCATTAACCAATAAGAGAAACATATTTATAGTATGACATCTCTCATCACGTGAGCTCCCAACTTGTTCAGGTCAGCTGTTTCTATGGGTTTCTCCAGCCTGGTCTTTGCTCATTACTCCTCCCTCTCTGCAATTGGATTCCAGGAGTTTGGCTCAGTGTTTAGGTGTGGGTGTTCATTTCTGCTTCCATCAGCTACTGGATGAGGGCTCTAGGATGGCATATAAGGTAGGCATCAATCTCATTATTGGGGAAGGGCATTTAAGGTAGCTTCTCCACTTTCTTGCTCTCCTCTATTCTTCCCCTGACTCAATCTTCCTGTATCCTCATGTCCTCCTTTTCCCTCCTCTTCTCCCCTTCTCTTCCTCCTAACTCCCTCTCCCCTCCCCCATGCTCCCAATTTGCTTAGGAGATCTTGTACCTTTCCCCTTCTCAGCGGGAACATGTAAGTCTATCTTAGGGTCCTCCTTGTTTTTCTGGCAGTGTAGATTATAGGCTGCTGATCCTTTGCTCCATCTCTAAAATCTATATATGAGTGATTACATACCATATTTGTCCTTTTGTGACTGGGTTACCTCACTCAGGATGGCTTCTTCTAGTTCCATACATTTGCCTGCGAATTTCAAAATTCCATTGTTTTTTTTCTGCTGATTAGTACTCCACTGTGTAAATGTACCACATTTTCTCCATCTGTTCTTCAGTTGAGGGCCATTTAGATTGCTTCCAGGTTCTGGCTATTACAAATAATGCTGCCATGAACATAGTTGAACAGATGTCCTTGTTGAATGAATGTGCATCTTTTGGGTATATGACACGAGTGGCATTGGTGGATCTTGTGGTAGACTGATTCCCATTTTCCTGAGGAACCACCATACTGATCTCCAAAATGGCTGTACAAATTTGCACTATCACCAGCAGTGGAGGAGTGTTCCCCTCTTTCTTCAGCATAAACTGTTTTTGATTTTAGCCATTCTGACAGGAGTAAGATGGTATCTCAGAGTTGTTTTTATTTGTGTTTCCTTGGTGGCTAAGGATGTTGAACACTTTCTTAAGTATCTTTCAGCCATTTTAGATTCCTCTATTGAGAATTCTCTACTTAGTTCTGTACCCCACTTTTTAACTGGATTATTTGGTGTTTTGGTGACTAGCTTCTTGAGCTCTTTGTATATTTTGGAAATCAGCCCTCTGTCAGATGTGGGGTTGATGAAGATCTTTTCCCATTCTGTGGGCTGCTGTTTTGTTTTGTTGACTGTGTCCTTTGCCTTACAGAAACTTTTCAATTTCAGGAGGTCCCATTTATTAATTGTCAACCTCAGTGTCTGTGCTATTGGTGTTATGTTCAGGAAGCAGCCTCCTGTACCAATTTGTTCCCACTTTCTCTTCTAAGAGGTTCAGTGTGGCTGGATGTATGTTGAGGTCTTTGATACATGGTTTGTGCATGGTAATAGACATGGCTCTATCTGCAGTCTTCTACACACCATCATCCAGTTGTGCCAGCACAATTTGTTGAAAATGCTTTCTTCTTTCCATTGTATAATTTTAGCTTATTTGTCAAAAATCAGGTGTTTGTAGGTGTGTGGGTTAATATCAGGGTTTTCAATTCTATTCCATTGGTCTACCTATCTATTTTTGCACCAATACCAAGCTGTTTTCAGGACTATAGCTTTATAACAGAGCTTGAAATCAGGGATGGTGATGCCTCAGGAAGTTCCTTTATTGTAAAGGGTTGTTTTGGCTATCCTGGGTCTTTTGTTTGTCCATATAAAGTTGAGTATTGTTTTTTCAAGGTCTGTGAAGAATTGTGCTGGAATTTTGATGGGGATTGCATTGAATCTGTGAGTTCTTTTTGGCAAGATTGCCTATCCAAGAGCATGGGAGATCTTTCCATTTTCTGATACCTTCTTTAATTTCTTCCTTTAAAGACTCAAAGTTCTTATTATACAGGTCTTTCACTTGTTTTGTTAGCATTACCCCAAGATATTTTATGTTGTTTGTGATTATTGTAAAGGATGATGTTTCTCTGATTTCTTTCTCAGTCCTTTTGTCATCTGTATATAGTAGGGCTACTGATTTTTTTCAGTTGATCTTGTATCCTGCCACTTTGCTGAAGGTATTTATCAGCTAGGAGTTCCCTGGTAGAGTTTTTGGGTCGCTTATGTAAACTATCATATCATCTGCAAATAGAGACATTTTGACTTCTTCTTTTCCAATTTGTATCCCCTTGATCTCCTTTTGTTGTCTTATTGCTCCAGCTAGAACTTCAATACAATATTGAAGAGATATGGAGAGAGTAGAAACCTTCTCTTGTTCCTGATTTTAGAGTGTGATGTAAAAATTAATATAAAAGGTATAAAATTATGGCTTATGGCAAGAAGGGAAAATTAGAGAGAACAAGAATTTCTGCCAGTAGATAACTCCCTAATTACAGAGTACAGAGCCCACATGCTGTTCTCAGGAGATAAAGAAGAAAGCCAGAGCTCACCACCAGCATCCTCCCTGCCCCATTATCTTAAAATCAAGGCCACTGAGTCTGCCAGTTGAGAGGAGAGGGAAAGAAAATCCCCCTAACCTTGCAGGTTTGCTAATCAAGCTAGCTTAAACGAAAGACAATTACTATTCACTTTGATCCATGATGATCTTGTAAAGAAACTTTGTACTCTATAAAATGTCTGTAACCTTGGAAAGCCTCATGAACTGAGACTAGTGGTCTCAAGCCTTCCTATCCCTTTTTCCTTTAAAAAACATTTCACAGTTGTAAGCAGGTGCCTTACTCTTCTGATAGAGTGAGGTCCCAGCCAGTTTGGTTCTTAGCAATATAAACTTTTCGCTTTTACAGTAGGTAGTCACTTCCTTGGAGGTTGAGGAAACCCAGTAGGCACAACAAGAGGAATCACATTGAGTTTCTCTTTATTTAGTTTGATGTTGGCTGTTGGCTTACTGTATATTGCTTTTATTATGTTTAGGTGTGTTCCTGTTATCCCTGATCTCTCCAAGACCATTATCATGAAGGGGTGTTGGATTTTGTCAAAGACATTTTCAGCATCTAGTGAGATGATCATGTGGTTTTTCTTTTTCAATTTGTTTATATGGTTGATTACATTGATGGATTTTCATATGTCGAACCATCCTTGCATCCCTGGGATGAAGCCTACTTGGTCATGGTGGATGAATTCTCTGATGTATTCTTGGATTCGATTTGCCAGTATTTTATTGAGTATTTTTGCATCAATTTACATGAGGGATATCGGTCTGTAGTTCTCTTCCTTAGTTGTGTATTTGTTTGGCTTGGGTATTAAGGTAATTGTAGCCTCATAAAAAGGCAATGACCCTTCTGCTTCTATTGTGTGGAACAATTTGAGGGATATTGGTATTAGCTGTTCTTTAAATTTCAGGTACTGAAATCATCTGGCCCTGGGCTTTTTTTGGTTGGGAGATTTTGATGACTGCTCCTATTTCATTAGGGGTTATAGGTCTATTTAAATTGCTTATCTGTTCTTGATTTAATTTTGGTTAGTAATCTTTATTCAGAAAAAGTGTCTATTTCTGTTAAATTTTTGAATTTTGTGGAGTACTTTCCTCTTAGTACTGCTTTCAAAGTGTTCCATAAGTTTGGGTGTGTTGTGTCTCCATTCTCATTGAATTTTAGGAAGTCTTTAATTTCTTTCTTTAGTTCTTCCTTGACCCAGGGATGGTGCAATTGCACATTGTTCAATTTCTATTAGTTTGTAGGATTTCTGTTGTTGAATTGTAACTTTAAAGCATGGTGGTCTGATAAGATACAGGGGGTTATTCTAATTTTTTTGTACCTATTGAAGTTTGCTATATTGCCAAATATGTGTTCAACTTTAGAGAAGGTTCCATGTAGCACTGAGAAGAAGGTATATTATTTTGTGTTTAGATGGAATGTTCTATAAATGTCTGTTAAATTCAATTGGGTCATAACTTCTGTTAGTTCCTTTGTTTCTTTGTTAAGTTTCTGTCTGGTGGTCCTGTCTAGTGTTGAGAGTGGGGTTTTGAAATCTCTCACTATAAGTGTGTGAGGTTTTATGTACTATTTGAGTTTTAGTAATAATGTTTCTTTTACAAATGTGAGTGCCTTTGTATTTGGGGCGTAGATGTTCAGAATTGAGACTTCATCTTGATGGGTTTCCCTATGATGAATAAGAAGTGACCATCTTCATCTCATTTGATTGATTTTAGTTTGAAGTCTAATTTGTTAGATATTAGAATAGCTACACCTGCTTGTTTCTTGGGTCCATTTGATTGGAAAATCTTTTCCCAACCCTTAACTTTGAGGTAGTGTCTGTCTTTGAAGCTTAGATGTGTTTCTTGTATGGAGCAGAAGAATGGATTCTGTCTTCTTATCCATTCTGTTATCCTGTGTCTTTTTACAGGTGAGTTAAGACCATTAATGTTGAGGGAAAGTAAGGACCACTGACTGTTAATTCTTGTTTGTTTTGGATTTGTTGTTGTTGTTGTATTGCTTATGGACCCCCCTTATTCTTTGGCTATTGGTAAAATGGGATTATCTATTGCCTATGTTTTTGTGGGTATAGTTAACTTCCTTGGGTTGGAGTTTTCTTTCTAGACCTTTCTGTAGGGCTGGATTAGTTGATATATATATTGTTTAAGTCTAGTTTTGTTATGGAATATCTTGATTTCTCTATCTATAGTGATTGAAAGCTTTGCTGGGTATAGTAGTCTGGGCTGGCATCCGTGGTCTCTTAATGTTGGTAGAATATCTATCCAGGACCTTCTGGCCTTCAGAGTTTCCATGGAGAAGTCAGGTGTAATTCTGATAGGTTTGCCTTTATATGTTTCTTGGTCTTTTCCCTTTTCTGCTCTTAATATTCTTTATTTATTCTGTACATTTGGTGTTTTGATTATTATGTGGCAAGGAAACTTTTTTTTTTTTTTTGGTCCATTCTATTTGGTGTCCTATAAGCTTCTTGTACTTTCATTGCCATGTCATTCTTTAGGTTGGGAAAATTTTCTTCTATGATTTTGTTGATTATGTTTTTTGCACCGTTGAGGTGGGTTTCTTCACTTTCTTCTATACCTATTTTTCTTAGGTTTGGTCTTTTCATGGTGTCCCATATTTCCTGGATGTTTTGTGTCAGGGGTTTGTTGAACTTAAGATTTTCTTTGGTCGATGAATTTATTTCTTCTAGTGTATCTTCAATGCCCGAGATTCTCTCTTCTATCTCTGTATTCTGTTGGTTATGCTTGCATCTGTAGTTCTTGATCATTTAACCAGCTTTTCTATTTCCAGAATTCTGTCAGACTGTGTTTTTCTTATTGTCTCTATTTCAGCTTTCAAGCCTTGCAGTGTTTGAATTGTTTCTTGCAATTTTTGGTTTGTCTTTTTATCTATTTCTTGAATGTTTTTGTTTGTTTTTTCTTCCATTTCTTTTTTTATCTTCAAAATATATTTTATTTTCTTCTCATATGCACTTTGCAAAAACTATAAGGTATATGATTAGCTTCACTCAGAAACAGTAGTCCTTCCAGAAGAAACTGAACTCATCTCTAGTCATCAATTGGCATAGAAAGCAAGCTTGTGTTACCAAAACTAAAGCACCCAGGAATTCTCCTTATTTCCCACTGCCCAGCCTCCTGATGACCTGTGCTAGCATGGAGGCGGCAAAAACATCAGCACAGCGGTGGTGGCAGCAGCCTGTGGTCATAAGGAACCCTTCCATAGGAGCCCAATGTTTGCACTGGTGACGTTCATGTCAGTTGTGTTTAGTTAAGAACATGTTCTCTTGGAGATGCCATACAGAAATCTTAATACTTAATACTTAATACACCATTGGAGTGAACTACTAAGCAGGTGAAGACACCACTCTACATCTCTGCGTCATCTTTGTCCTTATCCTCTTTGGCCCTAAAATGCATTTTTCTGAATTCTCATCTGCTCATGGAAGGACAAGATGTATAAGCTCAATATTCCTGAAGAAGTGACTCACAGGCATGGGCTGGTTGCTGTCATCATCGAGAAAGATGGTGCTATCCATCTGAAGCACAGGTGCCCCCTCATCCTCTGTCCTGAGCACAGGCTCAGCCTGTCTGGCAGAACTATCATCAGGCTCCTGGGCTCCGGCAGCACTGCTGGGTTCTGCCATGGGCAAGCCATCTTCAGTCTTTGCTGAGAGTTCCTAGCTCAAGCCTGGGAGTAGCCCTGGGGATACTCTCCACTCTCTGGCACAGGGACAGCAGCCTTAGCACTGTCCTCTGCAAACTCACTTTCACAAGGGGATACAAGGGACACTTCTGGCAAAGAAGAAATGTCACTTTTTAGGGTCTGCTTTCTGTAATTCTGCCTTTAGAAGGTGACCTTTGTTGTATCGTGCCTGCCCTCGCCAGCAAGGAAGACGCAACTCCGGGAAGATCTTCTTCATGCAGTTTTAATCAGGATCCTTGAAACTTGTTCTTCTGACCCGAGAGAGCCCGGGGGACCCTTGCACAGGCTTAAATCCCCTTGCGCTAACTAACCTCAGTGAGCTACGTGAACCCTGCAGATAGGCTACTCTAACGCGGAAGCAGACAGGCTGAACAGACTTAACCAAATAAGGGCTTGTTTACACCAGAGAGTGCTCACCCTTGGGGAGGTGGAAGGCGGAAGCCAGCGCCATCTTTAAGGTGCAGCACTTCGCAGCTCTCTACACTTTGTCATAATTGCACTTTTTGGAAGTGCATCTGTCTGTAGTCTTGTGTGACGAGGAAGCCTGCCATGCTGCCTTGGCAGAAGTGGAGCTGGCTGAAGAGTAACTCAGGACCCGAAGGCATGCTGAGGATCGCAATCCACCTGTGAGCTTCCTGCTCCTCATGAGTGAGCACCCCGGGCTAATGCTCCTCCGCAGACTCTCAATCCCACGGCTCTCTTCTTCCATTTCTTTAAGGGATTTTCTCATTACCTCTTTGAGGATCTCAATCATCATCATAAAGTGGTTTTTAGGTTTGTTTTTTTCTGCTTCATCTGTGTTGGGATGTTTAGATCTTGCTGGTGTGGAGTTTCTAGACTCTGATGGTGCCATACTGATCTTTCTGTTGTTGACTGTGTTCTTCTACTGTTGTCTACTCATCCCTTCTTCCAGTGCATACCAGTGGGGTCTGTCCCTCTCCTGGTGGGTATAGGACCAAGGTTCTCTTCTGGTAGGTGCAAGCAGGTGCAATACTTCAGTGGGCTATACCTTTCCAGTAGGTGGAGGTGGGACTAGGAGGCTGGCAGACTCTGGATGGGCTGGTGGGTCGGGATGGGCTCCCCTGCGTGCAGTTCCCAGTCCTCAGGCAGGAGGCTCCCAAGAATTCTTAATTGTACAACTAAGGATTGTACAATTCTAAATTTTTATAGCACCTTTTCTCTTTCTTTACAGCAAGAACTCTGCTTCCAGTTGCGTCCTCTCTTTGCATGGCTGTAGTCTTCTGTAAGATGTGGGGTAGGCCCACTCAGGTCTTTGAAAATGGCTAAGAGCCCAACAGGGTTAGATGCTGACAATAGTCAGAAGAAAGTGCCAAGGTAGGAGAAAGCCTAGACTGCTTAGATGGCCTGGGGCTGCAGAGGGAGATGTGAAACAAGACCACCAGGACCCACTGTCAGAATCAGTCATCACTGGCTTGTCCTCTGTTAGCATCTCTGCTCCCTCCTCCTCAGCTCCATATGCATAGTCCCTTTCCTGTGGGCCCTGTGGCCCATCAGAGTGACTCACACAAGCATACTCCCACACAATTCTGACCCCATTGTGACAGTAATTTCCCTGTGTGATGGGCTTTTTCCCCAGCCTCTAACAGATTATAAAGCATAAGCAGGCAAGGATTTGAATGAAAGAAAGAATGAGCCATTGTGTATGTAGCTTTAGCTTGAGTCTCTCAAATTATTTCCTGGCAAGTGTAATAATCATTATCTTTAAACTGGCATTCATATGTAAGTCTGCTTCAGATTTTGTGTCTAGGAAAAAGCCCAAACAAGCCCTTTTTCAGTTACTCAGGATGTTGCTGTGGCAAAATGCATGGAAGACAAACTTCAGGGAAGAGGGCTTGTTTTGGATTAGAGTTTCGTGGGTACAGGCCATCCTTGTGGGGATGATGGCCCAAAAAGTAGGTTGTGGGGGCCATGGGAGGGTGAGGCAATTGGTGATGTTTCAGAGGCAGTCAAGGGACCAAGGCTAGATCTGGGGCCCAGAGGCTCGGTCCCCTTTGGCCCTTCATTGCTCAGCTAGATTACATGTCCGGCCCTAAAAGGTTCTGTAACCTCCAAACACAGTGTGATAGCTGGGGCCAACTGTTTAAACACAGTGTCTATAAGAGACATTCCACATTTGAACTAAAACCATCCCGAGATGCCTGTGTCCTGGGGCCATTGTCCACCCCACTGCTTTTATAAAAGAATGTACCTGTACCACTAATTATAATCGGTGCCTTCTTAGTGCCGGGAACCACACCAAAGGCTTTGTACACACTGGTCAGGCAGTGTGTCACTGAGGGACACCCTTAGCCTTACCAAGCACTCACTTTGTACTAGGCTGGCCTTGAACTCACAGAGACCCCCCAGCCTCTGGTTCCTCAGTGCTGGCATTAAGCATCTATTTTGCCATGCCCAGCATCTGTCCTTATTTTCATTTACTCATATTAAAGAAGAGGAAAGTACAGCTCTACAGTCCAAAGTTATTTAACAAAGATTAAACAGCTTTGTGTTATAAAACATAAGACCCTGAAGGTGCATAATTCTTGTATTCCTAATCCAGCCATGGGGTCAGAACTACTGGCTGCCAGCTAGAGAAAGTTGGATTTACATGCTGGACATAAAATAGTCTTCAAGCAGAAAATGTTAGGGACTATTTTCACACATTCAAGAAAAATATTATCTAAGTGCTAAGTTTTCTAGATGCCAATATTGGGGCTCAGAGACTGGTACCCCAAAGCATGGCGCCTTCAGGTTTAACTAAAGTATTACCAGGGCCCCACTGCCCTGCTGCCCTGCTGTCCTGTGCCATCTTGTCTTTCCTTCTTTGCATGGTAGGGGAGGCTTGTTGCAAGTTTCCCTGTCTGCCTTTAGATGGGCTCTGACATGATGAAGTCAATGGCTCTGCACGTCATGGAACCTCATTATCTCGGGAGACTGCCTCATTTCACGTGGAAGAAGAACAAAGATGACCAAACAGACAGTAGTCACAGGCTGTCACTTGTGATCAAACCCTGCTCTTCCCAAAACTGCCTCATTTCACGTGGAAGAAGAACAAAGATGACCAAACAGACAGTAGTCACAGGCTGTCACTTGTGATCAAACCCTGCTCTTCCCAAAACCATTAGAGAAGGCAATTTGTCATTTCTTGGGTTATTAGACACTTGCTTTTCTTCCCTGCGGTCCTATGCATGGAAGCACAGAAGGCTTTTCTGCTGCTGTTTGCTGTCGGTTTACTTTGGAGTCAATTTCGCTGAGTGATGGGACAGTTTCTTTTGCCCCATGCTAAGAATGAGAAGACAAACTCAATGGCATAAAACAGAACAAAACTTCTTTATGAACTTAATTCAGAAAGTAGGATATAAAGAGAAAAACTGGAAAACCTCCAATATTGCCATTGACAAAGGACAGTTTCCTTAGTAGGTAGTGTCCAACCATGAAGTCAGTAGGCAGAATCCACATCTTACAGGACAGAAGATGCAAATACCTCACATTAGAAACCAAATCAAAACTGCAATGAAATGTACCTTAACATTGAAAATTACACGTCCTTACTCATGTTATGGTCCCTCCGTGCTGTGTGTGCACATTCTTGAAATTTGCCACTGCACTCTCACGGAGGGCAGAGGATAGTTTGCAGGAGTAGGTTCTGTCATTCCACCACATGGTGCCCAGTGGATGGAACTCAGGTTTCACACTGCAGTTTGGCAGCAAGTGTCTGTCTTTATGCACCGAACCAACTCCTGGCCTCTGAATACCTTTTGAATCTATCAGTTGGCAAACGCTAGTCTATCCTGTGATAAAGGATGGGAGAGAAAGATGCTCCCCTGTATGTGGTTATAATTTGGCATGAACTCAGTGTAAGGCAATGTGTTAGAAGAGCTGTGAAAATACCAGAACTGAATATCAGGTGTAGTGGTGCCCACCTGCAATCTCAGCACTAGGGAAAATGAGGTAGAAAGGTTGTCTCACTTCTGAGACCAGTCTGCATTACACAGCAAACACTAGGTCGGCTGGGGGACGTATTACAAGATCTTGCTCTTAATAAAAAAGCAAAAAGAGTTAACGTTTGCATGGCAACCTCCACCCCAAGAGTATACCCCAACATAATATATGTATAATATACATTCAAAGATAGTTGTACAGGTCTGGCAAGATGGCTCAGCTGGTGAGGTCACACATGGTCAAGCCTGATGACATGAGTTCTACCCCCTGAACCCACAGTGTGAAGGGAGGGAACCTACTCCCCAAAGATACACCCAAGCACAGTTTTTAATAGAGAAAGACTGAAAATAGTCAACACATGTAAACAAGGTCCTGTTTAATTCTTCAGCTAAAATGAACAAACAAGGCAATTCTATTTGTGCTGATAGGGGTGTTTTCAAAGTGTGTGTGTGTATGTGTTTCCAGAAGGCAAAGTGTGATATTTTTTTATACTTGCACAAAAATCTGACACATTGTAGGCATACTTGTGTACTCAGATAATATATCTTATAAAAACAGGTGGGGAACTAGGAGGCACCTTGTTTGCTTCCAGATGAGGGAACTAGATGCCCTGAGTGGGTAGACACTAGCTGGGAACTTATTTCTTATTTTACAGTGTTTTGATTATTTTGGTGAATGTTATGAATGAATCCCTTGTTAATGAAAATGGGTAATGTTTTGACACCCAAATGCTCTCTCTAAAACTTCAAAGGAGGGGTGCACTTTGGGGCAGACACAGCCAGTGAATGGCCCTCTGTTCTTAAAAAAGCAGAGAACTTCCCACTGTATTTAAACGCAGATTAAAATAGAGCAGTGCAGAGCTCCCAGCTCAGCTTTGCTGATTGCTGGTTACAAGGCTGTTAGGGATCATTTTCCAAAAGCCAATTTGCAATTTGCAGTTCCCTGCAACCCAGAAGAAGTTTGCATTTCCTGTGCAGATATTTAAGCTCTAGGGAATGTGGTAGGCTAGTGGGAAGTTCGGATCCCTGATCCGCAGACAGCTGCTTCCTCATTGCCCTCGGCTGGTTCCCATTGCCACTCTCCTTTCTGGGTCCAGCCTGTGAGGGTTGTGCAACTGTGCGTGCTGTGCCGACAACCCCGCCCCTCCCTGTAAGTCTGTAACAGCCCTAGCTGGCACTTCTGCAGCTGTGAATCATTGCAAATGCCTGGCATTCCGGGATGTTCTGTTGGGTTTTGGGTCTCCCCTGTGGCTGGAAGCACTGAGCAAATTGAAAGGGAGGTGAAGTTGCCCCAAAGTTGCCAAAACATAGTAGGGGTAAAGGGGAAACTGTTAGGAAAGCCCAAAGTGTTTGTCTGTGCAGGAAGAAACCCAGCCAGTCGGCCTTCTCCTTCCCTCAACTGGTCGGCTGGTAGGTAACCGAGCCAGGAACTGAGCCCACTAAAGATCCACTCACAGACTGGATCCCCACCCTCATCTGGACACCATCTAGCAGTCAGAGATATGGGCCTCCTTTGTATTTAATAGATGTGGTGTTTGCATCCTCCACTGTATTGGTGCAATACAAAACGCAGGCCTAGGTGTAAGCTACGCATGCGCTCTGTTGCTAAGCTTCACCTCAGCCCTGGTCAAAGCCTCTCACATACATTCTCTTTACGTCCTACATCTCTAGACTGTCAAATGTCACCAAGAAGCTTTTTAAAAAGGGAAGTTATGAGCCGGGCGTTGGTGGCGCACACTTTTAATCCCAGCACTCAGGAGGCAGAAGCAGATGAATCTCTGTGAGTTCGAGGCCAGCCTGGTCTACAGAGCGAGTTCCAGGACAGGCTTCAAAGCTACAGAGAAGCCCTGTCTCAAAAAAAAAAAAAAAAAAAAAAAAAGGAAGTTATGAAGTTATGAGTGGTATGTAAGTGTGTCCAGACTCCTTTCATGTTTGTTTGGTGACTTAGGTTTCTGTTAGGATGATAGAAACAATGACCAGAAACAATTCGGGGAAGAAAGACCCATTTGTCCTGATCACAATCCTCCACGGGCAGGACCTCAAACAGGAACCTGGAGGCAGGAACTGAAGCAGAACCACGGAGGAAAGTTGCTTACAGAGTGTCCTCCAGGATTATGTTCCACTGACTACCTTTCTTTCCTTATTTCGTATCACATAGGTGCAGTGCCAACAGCGGCCAGAAGAGGGCATTAGATCTCCCTGGGTCCGGAGTTACAGAGGGTTGTGAGCTGCCTTGTGGATGGAAATGGAACCCAGGTTCTCTGCAAGTGATCTTAACTTTTGTCAGCTACCTTTCTTATTCCTCCCAGGGCCACCTGCAGGGATGGCACCACCCACAGTGGGTTGGGCCCTCCTACATCAATCACCAATCAATACAACGTCCTAGAAACCTGCCAACAAGCTAATATGATGGAGGCATTTTCTCAATTGTGGTTCCCTCTTCCGGGATGACTCTAGCTTGTGTCCCACTGACAGTCTGAGAAGGTCTGTTTTGCCTATCCCCAAGACTTATGTTTATAAACTACCCCCAGTGTCAGTCAGCGTCTCTCCACTGTCTTTTGCCATTGAGCTCTGACAATTTGATCTGCCTGAGGGTTTGCATTTTTTCTTTCTATACCAAGATATGTCTCAAAATTGAATGTGCCTCAGTGACTTTTAACATTGTTATTTATCACATGTGTGTATGTCAGTTCTCTCCTACCTTTACATAAGTCCAGAATTTGAACTCATGATCAGCATCTTTACCCACTGAACCATTTTGCCTGCCCTTTCCATTATTATTATTATTATTATTATTATTATTATTATTATTATTATTATTTTGAGACAATGTCTCACTATACAGCCTAGGCTGAACCTGAAATCATAATCTCACTGCTTCAAGCTCACAGTAAGCATGTTACTTTTGGGGGATGCTTTTTAGATATGGTTGCTCTGTAGCTTGGACTGGCCTGACTTCATGATACCCAGCCCCTCGAGTGCTGGGTTTACAGGTGTGAAGTACTACGTCTGGCAGACAATGTGTTCTTTATTTCTTCAGATTCTCCTGCCTGTTTTGGGGATTAGATTTGTGTATTTCCATTGCTGCAATAAAAACAAAGCAAAGTAAAAGGCTAAGGGCGAGAAACATACTAAGAAAAACAGAGTTTATTTTAGCTCAAGGTTCTGGAAATTCAAGGGTGTGGTGGTGGCATTGGCTCAGGGCAGAGACATAACAGTGCTGGGGGAACAGGAAGGAAGAGGCTGCCTGGAAAGACAGGAGGCTGGAGTGAGGGGAGGGGCCGCCAGCCCTAACTCTTTTTATGGCTTCACCACCTGTGATGACTGATCTTGGGTGTCAACTTGACCACATCTGGAATTAACTAAAACCCAAGCAGCTGGACACACCTGTGAGGGATCTTCTTGACCAGATCATTCTGAATGGAAAGACCTACCTAAATCTGGGCCACACCTTCTGGTGGCCACCACATAAAAGGATGTGGGAAGTTTTGCTGTTTGCCCGCTGGCCCTCACTCTCTGTTCATCTATATTATTGCTGAGGCATTTTCTTCCTAGTAGTAGCACTTATTTCTTCAGGTTCCATCACAGACTGAAGACCTGTGGCTCTCTAGGAATCCTCTAGATCCAGCACAAAATTGGAGCTGCTGAGCATGCTGTCTCATGAACTGAGTAACTAAAGGTTCTTTGCCATTCTGTAAGAGACAGCTGTTGTTAGACTATCTGGACCATAGTCTGTAAGCCATTCCAATAAATCACCCGCACACACTGTAAGCCATTCTAATTAACCCCCCCTCTCTCTCTCACACACACACATACATTCTTGGAACGAGTTGAGTGGTCCCACAAGAATTACCTCAACTGCTTCTGAGGGCAGGCCCTTCATGAAGGACCCCTCTACAAGCACCTTCTTTTTAAATTTTTGTTTATTTATTCAGTGATCATGAATGCTCTATTTGTTTTATGCCAGTAGAGGGCACCAGATCTCATTACAGATGGTTGTGAGCCACCATGTGGTTGCTGGGAATTGAACTCAGGACCTCTGGAAGAGCAGCCAGTGATCTTAACTTCTGAGCCATCTCTCTCCACCTCCATCTACTCCCCCTCCCCCCAACAAGCACCTTCTTACAGGCCTCACTCAACATTTCCCTCATGTGACCTGCTAGGGGACAAACCATATCCACTGGTAGCATAATGTCTGCCAGAATGTGTGAGAAGAAAGTTTTTCAGGCCTTCATGGTTCTTAGTTGGGGCAAACTCGTGAACAGAAGACAGAGGAATAAGGGCAAAACAACCTAGGTACAAACTTGGGAAACCAGGCTTTGATCCCAGCGTAAATAAAACCACCCACTTTAGCAGAGTGGTGTGGAAAAGGCTGGGAATTGAACTCAGGACCTATATAGGAGCACACAGTGCTGTTAACTGCTAATCTACCTCTCCAGCCCCTCTCCCAGAGTTTTGAGGATCTAGACTGATGTGAAATCTGGGTTCATGGCTTTGATACTGAAAAGAATATGAGGATTATCCAGTTTATGAAGGAGAGTTGGAGTTTTATTAAAGACATTTTAATACAGGTATAATCATGAAGATTAGGAGGAGAAGAGGGGGACACTCAGAAGAGAAGGACACACTTGAGTGGCACACCTGAGTTCTAAGAGGGTCACAGAGCCTTTACAAAGTCCTGTCTGACTTTTGTGCTTTTGAGGTTACTGTTTCATCACTGGGTGCTTCCTGAAGGGTGCAGGTAGGGTTTCCATCCAGGTGAGAGGCAGAGAAGGCAGAGGATCTCCATTGTGATGGTCTGTGAACAAGTTCAGTTTCATTTGAGATTCTCAGGCCATACCTGGGGAAAGAACTGAGGCCCAACCCAAGGCCATATACACTGAGGCCTTAAGCTCTCTCTGAACCTGGAGCTTACATTGTTTTGGCTTGGCTGGTAGACAGCAAGCCCCACTGGCCCTCTCATCTCTTCCCTACTCAGTCCTGGGGTTCCAGGCATGTGCAGTACCACTCTTAGCTTTTCTATGGGTGCTGAGATCTGAACTCTCAACCTTGAGCCATCTTTTCAATGAGTTTATTGCTTTTTCTTTTCCTTCCTTCCTTCCTTTCTTAAATTTTGGTTTTTTGAGACAGGGTCTCTCTGCGTAGCCCTGGCTATCCTGGAACTCAAACTGTAGACCAGGCTGGCCTCGAACTCATGGAGATCCACCTGCCTTTGCCTCTCGAGTGCTGGGATTAAAGGCATGTGCCACCACCCCCTGTCTGTTTATTTCAACAGACTCATATCCAAACCTTTCAAAAATCTAGGGCAAATTCCCTTTGCTTCCACAGAGGGTACTTTCACTGAAAGAAGAAGTGGCCAGGATATCTAGCTCCCCCATCTAGAAAGCCATATTCAAGATATGAAGGAGTAAGTGCAGAGCTAATCCCAAGGTGGATTAGCTAACATCTAGCTCCTGCCTTCAGGGACATCCTACCCTTGTGGAGTGCCTCATATAACTTCTCAACATTACACTATGAAGGCCCCAGACACAGGAAATGTGAAATGTCTGTCCTGATGTGCAATCTCCTGATATAAAGAGGCAAATCCAAAATAGTGGCCAGCTTGGTAAGTCAGACTTCCAGTACTACGATGGATGCAGCTATGGAGTTCTTTGAAAACAAGAAGAAAAAAGAATGAAAATCAATAACCCTGGCCTAGGAAATTGAGCACTTACAGACAGACACAAAAGCATGACCCTAAAAGTAGCTTGTATCCTGTCATTTGACACTGCTGTCTGCAGAGCCTCCTCTGCTGGTTTCTGTATATCTGCGGGTACAATACGCAGGACATGAGGGAACTAGAGAGTTATAAGATCCTGCCCTGACTCCAGCATTCTCCCCAGATGGTACCCCTGCTTCTGTGGGACAATGTCTCATTAGCTGAAGGTGACAAATGGACAAATGAGGGGTCACCTCAGAACCCCTCATCTGCACATCAGCTGCAGGGTCTTGAAAAAGCATAGTTACTCAGAGGACTTCTCTGTGACTGTCAGGACATCTCGGCATCCTCATCTCGCCCACCCTGCCTTTCTAGTTTCTGAATCCTTAGCTGCACATCTTTCAGTAGAAAAACTGTAATGTGTCTGTCAGCACACCATGTCACGAAAAGGGGGCTTTTATTCTCAGTTATGAGGACAAACCTGAAAACGTTATGTTGCCTGATGGAGACTAATCTTGATTTGGAACCTGCCCAAGATGATGTAGCCTTAAAAGATGCCCCTAGGTCTCACATGCATGTGATGTTGGACTGTGGAGTGCAGAGCTGTGGCCATCATCAGGGAGGTCCAAACCCTTTTCTATCAGCTGCTATGTACCCTTTCCCATCAGATAGAGTGGAGGGTAGACTCTTACATGGCAGAATGCTCTTGTCTTCTTCACCCTCCAACACAATAAGCAGGTTAGTAAGAAGAGAGAACCGACTCAAAGAGAAACCAAATCTGTCAATTTGCACAAGATCTGAGAGCCATAAATTGATTCGTGATTCCTTGCCATTTCACAGACCCTAATCCAGCTGCACTGTTACCTTGATTCCCAGTGACACAGTAGGCCTACAGTAATCGGCTTCTGCAGTTTTATTTACTTATTGAGACAGAATTTCATGAAATCTAGGATTTCCTCAGACTTACTAAATAACCAAGGAAGACCTTGGGTTCCTGGTCCTCCTGCCTCCACCTCCTGAATGGTGGGATTACAGGTGTGCACTATGTACCACTGTCTGTGAAGTGCTGGTGGGCTGGACCAGGCTCTCCTGTATGAGAGACCAGTGCTCTAATGACTGAAGTGCACTCCCAGCTCCTTGATTTCTCTTGACTCTGTTGCATCCAGACTCACAATTTGTCTGCATTCACATTTAAAGGGAGCCAGCACATACTCAATGTGCTTCAGAAGTAGGGTGAGCATCCTTCAATATTTGCCAAGAAGTCTACATCTCACTTAGACAATTTGGGCTTGACTAAAGATCCCTCTTGCTCAGTATGCAGATGATATCTTACTCTGAGAAAACTAGGAAGGCAGAATAGGCAATCAGAGGCCTGGGGACATCTGGGGGCCCAGCAGTATGAGCAGACTGGGAGCCAGCTCTCTGAATGGATGGAGAGAAGACACATCAGCATGGGTGAAGAGATGCCATTGCCCATCCTCAGCATTAATGATGGGTTCTGAGGTGTGGATATCCAGGGCATGCTAACAGACGCCCTCCCCACCCCCACCACCTTGCTGAGCACCTCCTCTGTCTAAATTTCTTCTTTAATATTGAGTGTGTGTTGAGACAGACTCTCACACAGGCTAGCATGGAGCTCACAACGTAGTCCAGGATGGCTGTGAACTTATGTGATCTTTTAGCCTCAGCCTCTTGAGCACTGGGATTATTACAGGTAGGAGCCATACCCAGGCTCCTTATTTACTGCTGGCGCAGTGGCAAAGGAAACTGTGTGTCACTTCCCCTGATCCCAGCTATGCCTCTGCATCTGTCATTCTGTTGGGCATGATCTGGCTCTTCACTTCAGCGAGCACTCCTGTGACAATGAGTATCACCATAACGGGTATTGCTCAGTGTTCAGCATTGTGTGTGAAGATGGCTGCTGCATCTCTAGAGGATGATAGGCATCAAACACCCCACCTGCACAGTCCAACCTATATCCCTCCATCCTTCCCATTTATAGGCTTGCATGCAGTGGATTGTACATGGTTTGTCAGCCCAGAGCTCAGCACTGGATGGTTGGTTCTTAGAGTAATCATATTTATAAGTGGTAGGACCTTTAAAAAGTAAGCTCTAGTCATGCGGTGGCCCATACCTTTAATCCAGCACTCAGGAGGCAGAGGCAGGTGAATCTCTGTAGGTTCTATGCCAGTCTGGTCTACTGCTGAGTGAGTTCCAGGACAGCCAGCAGCCAGGGCTACACAGTGAAACTCTGTATCAAAAAAAAAAAAAAGTCTCATAGGAGATGATTAAGTCATTAGGGACATGACCCCCAGAAGAGACAAATAGAGTTCTTTTGAAGTCCTGGTTAGTTCTTCCAAAACAGTTGCAGACTGGGCCTCTCTATGTTCTGGCACCATATTTCCCTTTTTAATTCAGTCCTACCACGATGCTATTTACTGTGTGGACAAGCCCAGGGAATCTTCACCAGAGCTGGGCAGGTCTTGACACTGTGCTCTCAAACCTTTAAAGTTATGAATTAGATAAATGTGTTTTCTTTATATATTATCCCAGCTCAGATATTTTGTTATACATGCTGAAAGTGTGTGAATCCATCCTCATGATCCCTACCTGGTGTGTGTGTGTGTGTGTGTGTGTGTGTGTGTGTGTGTGTGTGTGTATTTCAAGCATTTTTCCTATATTTTTACATTATGTGTATGGGTGTTTTGCCTGCATGTGTGCCTGCCTGTGCACCATGTACATGCCTGGTCCTGCAGAGGAGGAAAGAGAGTGTCAGATTCCCCTGGAACTGGACTTACAGAAGGTTTTGAGCCACCACATAGTTTCTGGAACAATCAGCCAGTGCTCTTAACCTGGGAGCCATCTCTGCAGTCTCCTTCAAGACTTAAAATAGCCAAACAGCTGAGTCACATCTGAGAGGCTGAGAACCCCACAGTTGCTTGGTCCTCAAGGCTGGGTGCCTCAGTAGTCAGGGTAGTCCCACAGTAGCTGTCTTTCATCAAAGAGGCTGATGGCCCTGCGGGTACTCAGTCTACAAGGCTGTCCCAATCTGGTGCCACAAACCTGGAAGGTTCCTGGGGAGCGGCTGGTGCTTGGTCCATGATGGAAACCTAAAATCGCTGGTTCTGCTACCAGCAAAGGAATCAACTCCTCAGCAAGAGGGAGGAGGCCAAGTGAGCCACAAACAGGCAAGCCTTCTCTGGCCACGCCCTTTCAGGTGGACGAAAATTAGATGCTGCTCCCTAATGGGGTGGTCTCCACTGGCCAGTTCTCCAGGCGAGGCTTCCTACTCAGGTGATTCTAATCTGTGACAAGTTGACATTAAAACCAACTGTAATAGGGAGCACCATGTTCAGCCCACAAGCACCACAGGAAGCAGGTGAAGTGGAAGGCTCAGCGAAGTGAATATTTAAGCAACAGACAACTCACTTCTATCTGGAGATAAGCATTGACTAAGTGGCCCTCCCAACTGTTCGTGGCTGGCCTCTTGATTAGCAGGAGATTCCAGAGAAATGTGTGGTACCACCAAGAGGAGGATGTGCTGGCTGCAGCAGCAGAGGAGAAGCTTGAGAATTATATGATGCATTAGTCCAGAGGGTATAGGTTATAAATCCACTTATTACATATCAACTAACACTATAGGTTATATAGTAGAAAGAATATTATAAAAAAAATCTATCAAGAAAGTGGAGTGGCCACACAACTCACTGAACACAGAGAAGTCAAGCTGGTGTCCGCCTACAGCCTTCACCCTGTGGACTAGTGTTCACAGTACTGGAAAGGTAAGCACCCAACCAAGCTACAAACCCTTTGATCTACAATTGAGACCTACTCGAAACATACACTGGTGCAACAGGGTCAATCTGATTGGATTTAAGGTCTACTCCATGAGATAGAACCCATGCTTGACACTACCCTGAGACTCAATAGGCTACAGATCTAGGGGAAAACCAAATACAACTGCTCTGCTAAAGAAACACAGCAATTAAATTACTTGTAAAGACATCCTGCTATACTCACAGACCAGTCTTGCTCAGCCATCATCAGAGAAGCTTCCTCTGCTGTAAATGGGAACAAACACAGAGACCCCTCTCCCCCAGGCAGTCAGTGTGCAGAGAGACCTTAGAACATTCAGTCCCAAATGGGATATGTTCATCAAATCTGTCCCTTAAGAGATCAGGGAACCCCATGGAAGAGGCAGAAAGAGGGCAAGGAGCAGGATGGAGGACATCAAGGAAAGAAGGCCTTGTAAACTCATATGATGCACATATGAACTCAGAGGACCTGTAGAGGTCTGCACCAGATGGGGTCCCAGTGCTGAGAGAGGTGGACACAGGCCCCATCCCTACCTGCCTAACCCAGAAGCTCTAACTGTAGCCACTTGCTTAATTTTCTCCAGTGGAGTCTCACTGAGGAAATAAACCACTCTTAAGGGCAGGCAACACAAAGTGTACTGAATGGCATCTTTGGAGGTTGTTTGTCTGTTGTGGAATATCATTTTCACTAGGTAAGATGTGCTTTCATTTGTTACTTTACGCATTAACTGTGCAAAGGTGTTACATTTGCTTATGTTGTATTTCTTTAGTTAAAAAAGATGTGTTGCATTTGTTTCACCTGGCCTGCCTAAGGCACCTGAGTGGTCTAATAAAGAGCTCAATGACCAATAGCCAGGCAGGGAGAGGATAGGCGGGGCTGGTAGGCAGAGAGAATAAATAGGAGAAATCTAAGCCGGAGAGAAAAGAAGAACTGGAGGAGAACGAGGCAGATGGGGGTAGAGGACTGGAGGAGGTGGGCAGAAGCCAGGCAGCTCCAGCCAGCTGGACACAGAAGCAGTGAGATTAAGATAACAGAAGAAAGGTAAGTCACGAGGCAAAGGGTAGATAAAGAGAACCAGGTTAATTTAAAAGTTAGCCAGAAATGTGCCGTAGCTAGGCTGAACATTCAAAACTGGTAAGTCTCTGTGTGGTGATCCGGGAACTGGGTGGCCACCTAAAAGAAAAAGGCTGGCACATTTGTCTTAGGATGTTTGAGACAGGGTTTCTCTGTGTAGCTCTGGCTGTCCTGGAACTCACTGTCCTCAAACTCAGGGATCTGCCCACTGCTGCCTCCCGAGTGCTCAGACCAGAGGTAGGTGCCACCAAACACAGCTTTTTTTTTTTTAACTTACAGGTCCTTTGTGTTTATATTCTGGCTTCCAGTTTTGCTTTTGAGATTCCTGTATGTGAGAACATGTGTCTCTTTGTCTATATGTGTTTATTGTACTTTTTCTTTGGTTTATTTTTTTCCTATACCATATTGTTTTTATTTCACTTTAAGTGTTTAGATGCCTATTTGTTTTCTAATGAGAGAGAAAGCATGTGGATTGTGATGGGAGAGGAGGCAGGAACTCCTCCTGAGATGAACTGGGGGAGGGGAAACCCTAATCAGAATGTATTGTATGAAAAAAAAATCTATTTTTTAATTAAAAAAAAAATGAAATGGGTTGGGCCTATGAAGGAGGGTAAGGGAAGAGGATTGCATGCTGGAAGCCAGCCTGGGCAACTTAGTGGGACTGTCTCAAAAGGAAAGAAAAAGGTGTGTGGGTCAGGGAAACGGGGATGCAGCTCAGTGTGAGCACACTCACCGAGCATCTGTGTAAGGGCCTGGCTTCAATCCCAAGTATGTCCACCATTGACTGAAAAGGCCAGGAGCATTTCCTCTGGCTAGTGTGAAGACTTTGTTTTCACTATTTCTTCTGTGGTGCTGGATTGAATCCAAAGCTATACACATGCTAAAAATGTGTTCTGCCCATTACGGACAATAGTAGGTCGTTTGGACAGTGTGCATGTATGTCACCTACGATTCTTTCTCCTATCTTCTATGTGGAATGTGACTATGGAAATAAAGGGTATTTTGTATTTGTAAGAAGTCAAACTCTCATCAGGTGGTGGCCCATGCCTTTGTTCTCAGCACCCAAGAGGCAGAGGCAGGTGGATCTCTGTGAGTTTAAGGCCAGCCTGGTCTACTGAGCTACTTTCAGGACAGCCAGAGATATTACACAGAGAAACACTTGAAAAAAACAAAGAAATTAAACACGCTGACAGTAATTAAACCTTTTTTTGTACAACTCCAGGTCCACCAGTATCAAGAATTGGGGATGTTGTAGAGAAAGGGAGGCCTCTAACATTTGACACTCCTTGGCAGTGCACTAAGAACCAAGGCACCCCTGGGGAATCTAATTTGGGGATTGGGTCCTGGCAGGATTTGGACTCAAACAAGAGCATCATTCAAGCCAATGAGGGTGGAACAAGTAACATCTCAGTGAGGATCTGACTACGGAGTGTGCATATTAACCAGATTAACTTTTGCTTCTTGCTTTTGCTGGTTTGTCATTGTCCTTTGACACACATCTCTGCAGTTTGAGGCTAGAGGAGCTGTGGGCTGTGATGGTGGGGGTGGCGAGGATGGTGGAAGGAAGCCCAGCTTACTCAGGCTTTTCCTCTTCAGCATCTAGGAGGGGAATGGAATTGATCCAAAAGAGAATGGAACGAACTGCTTTGTATCAAGACCACCTACAAACAAGGGTCGCTGCTATATATTCATACAAAGCATGCATTGAGCAACTTTTTGGTAGAAAGAGAAGATGTGAGAGTTCATTTCTTCAATTTTTACATTACAGTTTGAGCTACTGAATAAAAACTAAGAATTAAAGAAAGCCAGGGCTGGAGAGATGGCTCAGAGGTTAAGAGTCTGGCTGCTCTTCCAGAGGTCCCAGGTTCAATTCCCAGCATCCACATGGCAGCTCACAACTGTCCTTAACTCCAGTTCCAGGGAACCTGACACCCTCACACAGACATGCAGGCAAGCAAAACAGCAACTCATATAAAATAAAAATAAATACATCATTTAAAAATTAAAAAAGGAAACAAAAAAAAAAAAAGCCAACAAAAAGGAAATGAAAACCAAACAACCTCGGGTAGACTAGGTTTGTTGCTTAGGAAAGCTGAATTATCAACAATTCACAAGTCAAAGAACGAAGGTAGATGAATTGATAATTACACTCGAGAGAGTCAGGATTAGGATTCCACTCCCTCTTTCCTCACTACAGTTAAACGTTCTTAAAGATTCTGCCATCTGAGAAGAGGGCTCAGTGTGTAAAGCACTTGCTGTGCAAACTGAGAACTAGGGTGCAGAATTGGGGTGCATGACAGTCAGGCATGCACTGTAATGTAGGCATTTGGAAGGCTTGAAGATGCCCAGAGAAAGCCAGTTAGCTGGATTAGCTGGAAATGGGAAGCCGTGGATTCCACAAGCAACTCTGCCTCCATAAATAAAGTGGACAGTGATCAGAAAGACCTCCACATTCACATGTGTGCATGTACTTGCAAACACCATGTGTGCCAACATACACCCCCACAAACTGCACATGCAAATGTAAAATTCTTTGTAGAGCATGATAAACACGGCTTATCACTTCAATTTATTTAAATGTTTTGTTACAACTGAACTGGCTTCATTACATTTTATATAGTAAAAGGAAGAGATGCACAAAGATTAGATATTAAAAATCATAAGAGGCTGAGGGTGCAGCTCTGAGACTGAGTTCCTGATTCACATTCCTGAGCCTCGTCTTTGAACCCTGGCATAGGAGGTGGGTGTGTAAGATAATTAAGTACTTGGTGCTACAAGTTTAGCCCAAGGCCTCAAGCATCTTGGGCAAGTGGTCTAGCACTGAGATGCATCCCCAGCTTCTACACAATGGTTTAAAATTTACTTACTTATTTAAAAATTTCCCCTTTTGTTTGACAAAGTTTCTTCGTATCCTTGGCTGTCCTGAAATTTGCCCTGAACATTATCTTGGCCTCAAACGCAGAGATCCATCTGCTTCTGCCTCCCAAGTGCTAGAAGTAAAGGTGTGTGCCACCATGCCCAAACAATTTAAAGAGTTTTGTTACTAGTATGGTGTGTGTGTGTGTGTGTGTGTGTGTGTGTGTGTGTGTGTATGATCATGTGTGTGAGCATGACTGTGCACGTGTACAACACAGGAGAGCTTGCAGTGTTTAGTTCTCTCCTACCCTGGGTTCTGCAGATGGAATACAGGTTTTAGGCTTATATGGCAGATACTTTTTCCTGATGAACCATCTCACTGAATCCTACTGGATGTTTTTTTTTTTTTTTTTTTTTTTAAGAGATCTAACAATAAAAGTAGGACAGGGAAATGGATTAATAAGCACTACAGACAGGAAAATTGAGACCAACTCCCAAGCCCATCCTTTCTTAACAGATTCAGCTGATAATTTTCACTCCTCCAGTCTTAGTCTCGAGAGGGGCTTGGACTGCCATGTCCAACTGAAGGGTTTTTAAAAGCTGCTTTTGCTTAGCTCTGTGCAAAACACCTTTAAACATCCACTAAATGGATGGGTTTCTAGTAAACATCAGCTGCCAATGTTCTTAGAAGAGGACATCAGTTATGAGAGGTGGAAATTCCTACATCCCTAACATCCTGGATACCCCAGCTAAGGAGTCACACCCTGGCCACAGATGTTCTTACCAGGGAATTCTATCAACTCCTAAGTGACAGGCTGTACCAAAACTTCATCATGAAAGCAGTCTAATAAACACTAAAATTCAACAAGGGGAAATACATCAGAGAGGGGAAAAAAAATCCCGTGCACCATCTCAGATTTAGGGGCAGTTACAATGTGAATACACAATTGTCAATGCATCAACGAGAGAACAGGCATACACATTTTATTGATGGGAATATTTTAACTACATAAAAGAAGAGGAAACTTAGAATCAGACTTATAGCTCAGAATCCATTTTATATGTGCACTCGGTTGTGTGGGTGCGACAGAGGTTGACATTAATGTCTTTATTGCATTTGGGTTTTCATTTAACCACATGGCATAATGACTGTTCCACAGCTGTAAGTATATGCAGAGTTCCTTTAATTTTAACATTTAAGGTGCCAGACAGTATCTGTGTGTCAAGGCCAGAGGCTGATGTTGAGTGTCTTCCTTGATTGCTCTCCACCTTAAAGGGGGGTGGGTACACTATGGTAAGTGGCACTAAGGAAACAGGACATTGCAGTAAGATTTGTTGATACTTACTCACCTTGGTGATGTTTCCGCGCCCCAAAGTCTTTTCCCATTATGTTACCTCTATAGGGGACACTATAATCTATGCCTGACTTTTAGCAGACCCCCCCCCCCACCAAGGCTATTCAATGAAAACCAAGGATTGACCAGACATTCCTTTTGTTCTATATCCCAATGAGCTATAGACCAAGAGATGGAGAGGAACAAATCAATTCATAAATGACCTAGATAAAAACATTGGACGATTTTGATGAGTAAATGTCCACCAAGTTCTTTGGGAAAGAATTCAGGAAGCCCTTTGGTGGAGGCAAATCGCAGGTTTCTAGAGGCTCGATTAAGCTAAGCCCTGTACAAATGCCTTGGTGCTTAAGATGCTTAGGAGGTAAGAGGACTGCTGGAGCCTAGGAGCTGAAGAGCTGGAGCATCCTAGTGTCATCCTTACTAATAATAAAAGAAAAATGGCAATGGAAGCCTGGATTTACTAATTAAGACTTGGAGACTGGGTTAGCTTAAACCTTTGGAAATCCCATTAGAGGGAGAGGATACCCCTGCCCCTATTCTGCTTTAGCAGGGTGTCTACACAATGGTACTGGTAAGGTAGTCTGTTTTGTGTTGTGCCTTGAGTGCTGGGAGGTACAACTCAGATACCCAGATGCCAGCTAGGTTACCTTTTCCTTTGAAATTCCAAACAAATTAAGTCCAGCCTTTTGTACTTCTTCAGAAAAGCCTGGCTGGTGCTTATTTCCAACTATCACCTCACAGTTTGCAGAATTAATTTCACCTTTAATTATTCTGGGGTATTTTATTAATTCCACCTTGGCTATCTTGAAAGTTGCTCTGTAGACAAGGCTGGGATCAAACTTGGAGACCTGCTTGTCTCGCCTCCTGAATGCTGGGATTAAGGGTGTGCACCCCTCCACCCGTCACTTATTTAATCCTAGTTAACAGATATTTACATTGGATTAAATTGTGGGCATCACAAATTTTACTTTATACACAGGTCACTTTGCATGGAGAATAGTTGAAGGATTTGAGAATACTTGAACTTTATAGAAATAGAATTTCTCAGTTACAGGGAAAAGACACTCTGATTTCCTGAATTTTCTTACTTTGTATGGCCATTTTGGCTGCCTGTATGCCTGTGCACCATGTGGGTGTCACTTGGTGCCCCTAAAGGCCAAAAGAGGGTACTGGATCCTCTGGGACTGGAGTTACAGATGGTTGTGAGCCACCATGTGGGTGCTGGGAATTGAAGCTAGGTCCTCTGGAATACCAATCAATGAATGTTCTTAACTGCTCAGTGTTCTCTCCAGCCTCTTGTTTACCTTTATAAAACGATGAAGAACAGTTTGGGTTCAAACCAATTTCAATATATTTTTATTGGGACAGCATCCCGCTAATAATTTAGGGAGATAATCACTGCCTAAGACTTATTGACAAAAGCTTCCAGTTTCTTCTTGGTATCTTTTGAATCAAATCTTTGTGATTATAATAATGCTTTATTATTCAGTATCTTCCAAGAACTAATCATGGCAGATAGGGCTAATGCTCAACTTACAATATCACAGAAAACCATAGTCCAGTTTTATGCCCATTTGGTAATACTTCAAAAGTAAATTTTATGCAAATTTAAAACTCCACCAAGAGTTAAAACTTCCTACTGAAAAAGCTAGCCACATACAAGCAATCTGCAGTGTATTTCATGTGTGATGCTTTGTAGCCACTACTATGAGTCCAGCCAATCCTCCGGAGTTCTTGTCAGCTGGCTTGAATGTTGCACAATGACACCCAAGGTTTGGGCTCTCTTCCCAGCTATTCTCATCTTGGTTTTGCAGCAAGTTTGGTCATGCCTGGAAACTTGCTGATCACAGTACTTGGAGGGTCAGTGACTTTTTGAATGTGGCACAGCTTCCACTGTTATGTGTCCAAAGGTTTTAGGATGATACTCTTTAGCCATATTGCAGTTGTCAGTTCTCTACTGGGTTGGTGTTAGGAGGCTTTGGCAAGAAAGTACAAGGAGGAAAAGGAGCTTGTTAGCTGATAAGGGAACAGGAAGATCTGGGGAGAGTGTGCAGTTGCATATCCAGAGACATGCTGGAGTTGCAGTTGGAAGACCCTTATCTTTAATAAGTTAATGGACTGAAGTCTTCTCTGGCAAATGGCCACTCCATAACAGTCAGTCAAAACTTGATAAACTAGGCACCTTCCAACATGATCCAGTTCAGTTACCAGGGAAAAGCTGAAAGCCCGTCTTAGTTACTGAAATATTTAGAACTCAAGTAGGTGTTGACACACGTGAGGTTATTTTTGGATGACAATGTCAAAACAATTACTGTATTTATCTTCTTGCTTCAGAAATACTTTCTCAGGGACACGTGCAATAAAGAGCTAATTGAAACTGTTTTTTTAAAGATGTGCAGCAGTGTGGTAACATTCCCAGGTTACATATCTTCTGCTACCATAAGCTTAAGAACATTTTTGAGCTCATTTTTTTCCTGCAACAAAAGACCCTGTGTTCTAAACTTGAACGCTATACAAGAATCTGGACAGTGTAGAGTGATGAATGCTTCCCTTGTTTAGTGCAACCAAAAAGTAGGACAAAGGCTAAAAGCAAAAACTCAGGAGAAAGTTCTAAGTAAATTACAGGAATATGGAATATTTAATCATCAAGGCTAAGACAAGGCCGCACAATTTGGTTAGTGAAAGGATAAAGATGAGCTGTGACTGAGACAGCTGTTTAATCTGATGCTCTCACTGGTTTGTTGAGGAGTGAGAATGTGGCCAAAATCGCTAGTTAGAATTCCCAAAGCATAGAGATGGCATGGTGGTGCTGATTGTGGCATTCCTTTTATTCCCACTATGATGGCGACACTATGGGCTCTAACTAAAAGCACTCAAAAGTGAGAAGTTAATGACAGGTGAGGCAAGACCACCAACAAAAAGAAACTATTAAAATAGGTTAGGCAAAAAGCATGAGGCATTCAGAAGGATCCTGTCTCAAGCAAGTTATATAGGTGTCTTAGATTTTTTTTTTTTTTTTTGCTATGACAAACACCATGAACAAAAGCATTTTAGGGAAGAAAGGATTTATTTCATTTTACACGTTATAATCTATCATGAAGGGAATTTGGGGCAGAGACTCAAGGCAGGAACTGAAGTAGAGGTCACAGAAGAACACTTTACTGGCCTGCTCTCAGGATCAAGGTCAGCTCCTAGGACCACCTTCCCAGGGGTGGCACTGTCCACAATGGGCTAACACTTCCCTTCTACATCGATCAGTAAACAAAACACAAGGCCAATCAGATGGAGGTCTTTTCTCAATTGCGGTTCCTTCTTCTCAATGACTTTAGCATGTGTCAAGTTGACACAACCCAACTAGCACAATGGGGAATGCTTTCTGAAAACATGACTGTGCCTTTAAGTCTTGGGACTTGCCCTCTATATTCTTAAATACTATATTACAAACTCAGCAAATCTCAGATATATTGAAATCTAAGTGTATTGAGCTTCTCAGAGAAAAGTAAAACATGATTTAAATAAAAGGGATTTTGGTTCTCTTTTCCGCCAGTTTTAAACGTGTGTGTCTGTGTGTGCATGTGTTCACACACATGACATGGAAGACAGAGGACAACTTGCAGGAGTCACTTCTCTCCTTCATGTGAGTTCTGTTGCCCAGAACTCAGCCAGGTTGGCAGCAAGAGCCTTTACCCATAGAGTCATCAAGCCTGCCACGGTTCCTCTTGACAATATCTAATTGAAAATTTGTACTCCTTAGAGACTTCTAAAGCCTAAAGTATTAGTAAAGTGCACGCTTGCACACAGGCATGCCGTTATAAGTAGAAAATGTTAACAGAACTGAAGGATCGAAGTTCTGGAAAAATTTTTATACTGAACACAGCTTAGGCTGAGGTGGCATTGCCAGCTCTTCCCTGAGCTGTTAACTTATGTAATTCCATTCAGATGCTGTGCATAGTGACAGGATCACAGAAGATGGGGAGGAGGCATGTACTTAGAACCCAAGCCAAGCCAATGCAATTGCCGAACACACTGTCAATGTGGCTTCAAAAGCAGGGTTTCACTTCATCCGGTTCAACCAGAAGACACAGGCTTCAAGAGACACATCCTCAGTGACAATTTCCAGCAGAGATGTGTAGGTTGTTTCTTGATGGAGCAATGCTAATTTTAATTCTTCTAGAGCAAAGAGACAGCTTCACTTAAAAACAGGTGTTAAGTTTTATTAACAGGTCTCCATTCACTTGGGAATTAGGGCCAACAACTGTCAACAGGGACCTCATAAAATTAAAAAAAAAAAAAAAGTTTGCAGAGCAAAATAATTAACAGAGTGAAGAGGAAGCCCACAAAGTGGGAATCTTTGCCAGCTATGTACATGACAGAAGACTAATAATTCAGAACTTACAAAGAACTTGAAAAACAAAGTCAAGAAAACAAAAGTCTCAATTGAAAAGTGGGCTATGGATCTGAACAGTGAGTTCTCAAAAGAAATAAAAATGGCTTTGGCTCCCCAGTAGCTTGACCATGCAGGTGTCACTTTTGCATGGCAGATGGCCATGACCTGTCTTTCAAGGACACTGGGTGCCACTGGATTATGCTTATTTGCTACGGTAGATTATCTGCATTTTGGGGTGGCCAAATAGTTTCACAAAAACCTCTGTGCATCTACTCTGGGTCATCAGTGTGGTTCACAGGGTTGGAAATGAAGTGTGACATGAGACATGAACTCTTTTTTAGGCCCTGACATAGGCCTTGCTGATTGTGGCTATGATTTATGTGGGGTTCACACAGAGGAAACAATTTTAACTGGAGATTAGGGTATGGAAGCTCCCTGTTGTTCAAGCTGACTCAGAACTCATGCTGCTCCCTTTCTTGTTCCAGCTCCTGAAATCCTGGAATTACAGGCATGTGCCACCACCCTGACACTTTTTTGGTTCCTGACAGAACTAAGAGTGGGCAGGGTTAGTGTAGAGTGTTGTGTGGGAAGGAACCAAAAAGAGGCAGAAACAGTAGCCACCATAACAACAGGAATGGTTGTTTGGTTTGCTATGACAGAAACAGGCTGGCGATGACAGTCAGTGGAGAGTGAGGCAGTGGTGAGGTTGGCCTGTTGGAGCTCTAAGTGATCAATTCACTCTCAGGTACAAGGATGCTGGGGTCTTTCGCTATTCTCCTGGATCATACTTACCCCTCCCATATTATTACTTTCCAAATCCAAAACATGGTGTAACTTTTATCCATTATTGAAATTCTGACTGAAAATAAGCTATACTTAAACAGCACATTTTAGTTACAATGGCACCAACCAGAGGGCAAGTGAGTATGAACATGGCAATGGTTGGTACCAGTCTGCACAGGTTTTTGGGGTTATCCTCAAACTGGGAAACTATTATCTTTGAACCTGCAGTCTGTAAGATTAGAATGTATCATATGTAGACTTTATCATCTTTTGTCAAAGAACATGGTGGCCACAGTATCTTGTAGAATAGGATGTGGCGACCATAGCTTATAATTAATTAGTGGACTAATTCCACTGCCTTTCAATTTTCATAAATGTACTAACTAAATTCCCGTTGAGAAAAGGCAGAATTGAATAATGACCTAAACATCTTCACATTTTTGCCATCCAAGTTGATCATCAGAGAGATAAACAGAAATCATGGATGAATCAACAAACTTGAAGAATCTGAGAAAATTTGCCAACCTTTAACAATGAGGAAACAGAAGCCCTCTTCAGAGTCTCACCATAGAGAAGGTCTACAGTGACAAGCCGAGGACCAAAAGAATATAGTTAGACTTATCTTTCATGAAGTTTTGCCAGTTCATATTTTTAGAGGCCATGATGATGAAAGAGGGTGTGGTCATCTTCAAGGGAAGTTTGAGTGATACTCCTAGATATTTTCATCTTCAAGGGGATAGCACTAAAGGCTGAGGCTTTTATTCCCCATTTCTTGAATACAGCTATTTGCAAAGTATGTGCCTTGTGTTATATATTGCACGTAAACTAGGAGATGCTCAGTGCAAACTCTCTGACATGCTATGCATAACACCTGAGACTCTTCAGCAGTTGGTGCCTGCAGATGATCCCGAAGCCAGTCTTCCCTGGCTGAGGACTACATCTGTTTTATCTTACCCCAACAGAATTCTGGTTAGGCATAATCTTCCTAAGGATATCGCTTGACATATCCGGAGAACTTCAGGGTGGGGAGGAAGTAAGCTACACTGTTACGTATAAGTGAAAAACCACAAGGTGGGAGACAATGCTCAGCACAGACACACCCTTGTTCAAACAAAAGCAGAGGGAGGGTTCATGCTGACCACCTACCGTGAGACTATTTTGGGGAGCACACCCGCCATCAGCAAAAATGCTCCTCCTGGGTATAGTAACTTTTATCAGATGCTTTAGAAACAACCTAGCTGTTGTCAAAAAAGATGGGAAAAACTGAGGGGCAAACACCAATCTTATTGTACTCACTTTCTTCCTTATCATGTTGGTATGTGCCATCAGAAAGGAAAACTAATGAACAATTCCCAGGATTTTTGTGTCCCTTGTTCCCAGGTATTGTGAGTCTCAGACATGCAAGGCAGTCTGTTTAGTTATGTTCAGACTCTCTCATGAGGCCTGAAGGAATAACAGATCAACTCCGGATACAAGTCATGGATGGTTCAGCTTATATCTTGTAAGCAACGCTTAAGAGGGGTGTGCATCCATCCCACAAAAAATGAAGCCACTTTCAACCCTGAGAATTTCCTAATAGCTTTTGAAACAGGCAGGCTGGTACAAAATAGGATAGGAGGCTCCATTGTTCCTTATTGGACTTATAATTTGAACAGGGTAGAAGTCTGTTTTTTAAGATGAAAGTGAAACTGCAGGATGAAGGAATTACCTGTAATCAGTTACTTCCCTAGCTATAGAAGCAGGTCATGGTAGCTAAGTTTGCATCCCTCCCTCTACCAGCAGAACATGGCAGATGTGAAATGCATTGAACACAGCAGACTCCTATAAAGACTCTTTTCTTTTTTTATTTTTTGAGGCAGGCTCTCAGTGTGTAGCCCTGGCTGGCCTGAACTCTATGTAGACCGGGCTGGCTTTGAACTCTCAGAAATCTACCTGTTTCTGCTTTCCTAGAGCTGCAACTAAAGGCATGTGCCACCACCCTGCCTTGAATTAAGGAACTTAAATCTGCCGCTGTCATTATTTTCTGGATGATATACTGACACTGGGCAGCCCATGCTTTAGGAAACTGGTCTTTGTGGTGGCTCCGGTTTTACGACCCCACTCATCTTTCCTTGGAAACCCCACTGCTTCCCTCAGTCACTGCATGGTCTCCTGTCAAGCCTGCAGCCTCTTCTTTTCATGACCTTTGCTGCCACGTGAAACTAACAGATGACTCTAAAATCTATACAACCTGGGAGTGGGATGGGGCTGGAGAGACGGCAAAGTTGTTAAGAGCACTAGCTGCTCTTGCAGAGGACCTGGGTTTAGGTCCTGGCACTTACCACTTACACAGTAGCTCATGGCCATCTGTAACTCTAGCTCCAGGGGATTCAGCACCCTCTTCGGATCTCTGCTGGCACCGGGCACACATGTAGTGGTTTTGCACATGCAGGCAAAACACTTGTAGACATAAACTGAAATTTGAGGGTTCTTTGAAAATACTCAAGACCAAGAAGGATATATGCACTCAGGTCACCATCATCATAATACTAAGGTTTTCTCAGGGGCTGTGTTCATCTAGTAGGTCCTAGCACCATAGGAGTGATGAGCAACATGAGTTTCATGGTTCAAATTCAGTCTGAGCACCACCAATTCCTGACAGAAGCCAGGGGTCAGGAAGGCAATAGAGTAGGGACCTGAGATATGAAATAAGAATAAACATCACAAGTATTTCACACTCAGTTTAGTAGTTTTTTTTTCTCCAGACACTATTGGTACATTATCCTTCTTTAGCTCTGCCTTGACTATTAACATCTCATCATTCTTTGGCGTGTTTTCATAAACAGTCTGAGATTCAAAGACACTTTAAAGATCTTAAGGCCAGTTTCTCAAATTTCAAAATGTCTTATTCATTAGAATCCGAAAAATAGTAAATGGATGAGAAGGAGGGCCAACTACGTATCTTCAACAGGTGTGCCAGTAAAACTCTTTTGGCCTACAGCCAGGCACACACACCTTTAATCCCAGCACTAGGGAAGCAGAGGCAGGTGGATCTCTGTCAGTTCAAGGCCAGCCTGGTCTATAGATCAAGAGTTCCAGGACAGGCTCCAAAGCTACAGAGAAAAATAAAACAAAACAAAAAACCTTTTTGGTCTGATCCCACTTCAAGGGATTCAGGTGTCATTGCTGTATTACAGTGTCGCAGTTGCTGACATGGCACTCATTTTAAATATTAAAGGGGGGGTTGCATATGTGAGAGCATGCACATACTATCACATTAGTGTGTGGAGGACAGAGGACAACCTACAGGAGTCAGGTCTCTACCCTGTGGGTTCTGGGAATTGAACTCAGGCCATTATGATGGGAGATGTTATTCTGTATATATGTTTCTCATACTGGTTAATAAAGCCCTGTGGCCAATAGGAAACAAGATAGGCGGGGCTAGGAGACCAGGAGGAGGAAAGAGGAAGTAGTAGGGAGGGGTCGAGATGTAGCCCAGGGAAGAAGCAGGATGCCTGCCGAGGCTCCCGGATAAGACGACCACGTGGAAATACTTAGATAAGTAGAAATGGGTTAATAATTAAGACAGAGCTAGCCCATAAACAATAATGGTAATTGGCCAACAGGATTGTATCAAATACAGAGTCTCTGAGTGTTATTTGGGGCTGGTGAGGCTGAGGGCCCAGACTGGCGGGCTGGCGCCGGCGGGAACAACCTGCCGTAACACCATTAGGCTTGGCAACAAGTATCTTTAACTACTGAGCTATTTCTGTGGCTCATGATTTCTTTCCCATGTCACTGGTTTGTGTATAGTAGCCCAGGCTTGCTCCAAGCTCACCATGTAGCAGAGGACAACTAAATCTGCTCTTTCTTGCCTCTACGTCCCAAGTGCTGGGATTACAGGTGTGCTCTGGGTTTGTGTGTTGACAGGGATTGAATCCAATACTTCATGCATGTTTGGTAAACACTCTATTAGCTGAGTTACAACTCTACCGTGTCCCACTTTAACCTGCCCTTAGCCCAGGGTAACTTCAAACTCATGGCAATCCTTCTGCCTCAGCTTCTCATGTGCTAAAATTACAGATGCACACTACCATGCCCCATTTGGCTATGGTGTTAAGTGCTTTACACAGGGGTTGTTCTGCCAATGAGGACATAGAACAGAGAAAAAGACTGATGAGAGGTTCTGGGTCTGAGGTGAAGAAAGCACAAAAGCTAACTTTTTTAATTGAAAATTATGCTGTAGTGTTTTAAAATGCAATTAATATTGGATTATAAGAAAAGTATGATTACTGCTGAAAATAATGGTAGGAATAAAAAGCCTTAGAAAGACCAATTTTAAAGGAAAAGTAAGATTTAATTCCAAACATTCTCCTTCTCCAGCCTAACTGGGTTAAAACTGGTATGAACAATACTCAAGAGATTCAACATAAACACAAATTAGAGAATAGTGTTTTAATTAGTATCAAAATCAGGACTTTTGGGGGTCAATTTAGTACTTGCTGGAATAAAATTGCAAACTGTTACTTGGTAACTGACTTGGCTTCTAAATCAAGTCAGAATTACACATATTCTGTGTATTACTTTAGTATACGCCAGCACATCCCATGAATACATGCAGAGATGGAGAGATGAGCTGTAGAACCAAAATCACCATCAGTACTGAAGAAATTATGAACCGGAAACAGCTGTCCACAGGTGCAGATGATCTACTTTTCACTGAAGGAGTGGTTTGAATGGTGTTCTTTCCAAGAGTTGACATAAACTCATGCAGTGAAATTCCAATGCTTTGCAGTGAGGAAAAGCAAGCAGACATACTCCTTTGCTTACCGAAGCAACTTTTCCTTTCAGCTGATATTCAACATATGCTCAGACACCTTTAACGCCAGCCGTACAACATGGGTTAATTTTCCTGAGAATTAAATGAGAGCCACTAAATACATAGGCAATGAAAATGACCTGAGTTCACAGGAATCTCCAAACTCAAACGGTGATGCTCAGCTCTGCTAAGATTCATGAAAAGCCTTTACATCAAGGTCTTTATGAGCCACTCACTCAGTCACGCAGCCTTGGCTTAAACACTACAAACAAGTGCTACATGTTCAGCAAATTCAATGGCAGCAAGGAGCCGACAGCACTGAGGGCAAGCACTAACACTCATAAAAAGCCATGGGCTCTGCCACCTTGTAAAGAAAAGGGATGTAGGCTGACTGGCTCTGCTCCCAGCAGCTGCAAAACCCCTTACACATGAGAAAGACAGCACCATGAGTGGAACCTAGGAAAAGCCACTGGGAAGCGAGGGATGGCCATGGCAAGGATAGTTACTATTGCCCCAAGTGAACCCCCTTCTGCAGGAGTCCAGAATGTATCTGCAGGTAACGCTGGGCTACGAGGCCACTCTTTTCCAGCTTATTAACATCTGCAGACTATTCAGGTTCACACATCAGCAAAGCCATCAAGTAGCACAGAAAAGAGATGGCCTGGCTTCAATCCAAACTCTTTCCGTTTGCAGTGTAATCTAATGCAAGGCACTGCAAATAATGGTGCCTTAGTACATACATGAGACATGGTAACACAAGTTCACTTACCTCAAGAAGCTGCTACAAGATCGATGAATGCACACTTCAGATGAACAGCACTGTTGAAACAATTATATCCCAGAACCCCTGAGCTCCCTGGCTGTCCCCAGTTCCCTAGAGCTTTAAATAGCAATTGTGGGTGGCATTCCATCCCTTCATGTGTGTTATTTGCTTGGCACACAGGTGTTTATGTATTTCCAGTCATCATAATCTCTACTCAAAAGTTGTTTTCTACCTTTCTGACATAGCTAATGAATGCAGTATACCCAATGTGGAGTCCCTCTGTTGAAAACTCAGCTTGCTCTGAGGTACATGGGACATCATTTAAAAAAAAAAAAAAATTGGACTGGTGCTGTGTGAAACCATGTTTTTAATGAAAAACAAAACAAAAAATGGAAAACAAAAAACCTGACTATGCCACAGCATCACCTGGTCGTCTGTAGGTACAAAGATGGATTTTGGTAAAAAGAAACCTCAACATGATACAAAATAAATGTGGCTCAACAGAAACATTAAAAATGTAATGTTTCATACACTGAAATACCTTATAATAAATTATAAGTATAGTTGAAATATTGCTTTTTAGCATTAGTTTTTTTTTTTTTTTAAACAAGTGAAATTTAGAACATTTTTATACTTGTTATATTCTTCTTTCAAAGGAACTGTGGACATGGAAGCCTTCGCAGAATCAAAAACCATGATGCCACCTTGCAGTCGTCACACAGAAAGCACTGGGCTCTGACCACCTGAGAGTTAGAACATCTTTAGAGTAATACATTATATTAGACTCCTGTGGAGAACGACCATGACAGCCGCCTTCCCGCAGTTCTCCTAAGCCTGCCGCACTTTCACGCACGCCTGGTGATTCTCAGCAAGGGCTTTGCTAGACTCATAATTAAAATTACAGAAACAGTAAATAACTTCTTAAGAACTGAAAATGTGTTTTTGTTCTCTTTTAAAAATAAAATAAAGTGCTTAGAAATTAAAGTATTTCTTGCCCTAAACAAAACTGGAATCTTGAAATCTCCGTATCTTGACACATTTTAACAGGGAAAAAAAAAAGTTTTGGGCCAGTCGTGTCCTTCCAGAGTTCAGATTGGATCTAGGCTGGGCTTTGCGTCGTCGTCATGCTCATGTTTGTACATGAATGTTAAAAGAAAAAGAGCGACATCCAAGGATGACCAGTAGGCAGTGTGCGATGTGACGGCTGACCAGTAGCGGCTCTCCACAAGGCCTTCTCGGAGTTCAAAGTCAATCCTATGCTCCAGCTCCACTGAAAAGACAGTGTTAAATGGAGATTATGAGTCTGGTGCAGGCTCAAGACTGCTGGTGAAAAATCTATCGAATGGAAATGACTTTTAAAGTGTCACCCCCTTCACTCTAAATTTATGGGACAGTAAAAAAAGCCAACGCTGTCAGGGTTCTGCTGGTGAACTCTATTCCTACTCATGTCAGCAAGAACAATAAGGAAAACAAACAACAAACAAAAAAGTCCACTTGCTATCATGACATATTGTTGGAGTTAGAAGACTATCCCCTTTCCTTGAAGAATTTCCTGCATTCTCAGGGAAGTGGTGAGGTCACCTGATGCCTCCTCAGTGGGGAGGCCCCACAGAACACGCGCTTCTGTGGGGAAATGTTCAATTACCATTCCTAAAAAAAATTAATAATTATTACTATTATCTCATAGCTTAACAGTGTTCTTCCTAATTGGGATAAATTCTTTAGAGACAGCCGCCACACACATATCAGACTACATTGATTTAGTAGGGTCGAGCCTGTACCTGCGACATTCAAGTACTTAAAAGACCCCACTGTGTGGTGGGAAGAGCCCTGCAGTAGGAAGGACTTTAACTATAATTTCCTGTGAATACAATCAAGCCTTTCCAGAACCCACAAACAGTTTGGCAATACTGGAGAGAAATGAACAGATCAAGGGTTTTGTCAAATCCGAATGAGCTAATGTAATAGACTCTCAGAGACAACACACTTGGAAAAACAACATCAGGAGGGGCTGGAGGGATGGCATAAGTCTGGTAACCTAAGTTTGATTCCTGGAATCCATGTAAAGGTTGGACGAGAGAACCAACTCCACAAGGTGTTCTCTGACCCACATATATACAACACACACACACACACACACACACACCACTGACATTCTGGGTCTCTTTTAAAATTGCCCATGATCCATACAATATTTTGAAAGATCTATCTCACAAACAAAAGCACTCAGGTCACTACCACTTATTAAATCTCTGAGCAGAGTGAAGGATGTCAAAAGGAAAAAGTGGTAAAAATGAAGGCTAGAGAAAAAGAAACAGCTAGGTTTTGCTTTATATTGGGAATGTGGTAGTCACACATAAGAAATCATACCACTCTAGAAAAATAATTTTAAATAAATGTTTGTTAATGCTATTTTGTTGTTGCTGTTTTTTTTGGGGGGGGGGCAGGGCAGGGTTTCTCTGTGTAGCCCTGGCTGTCCTGGAACTAGCTCTATAAACCAGGCTGGCCTCAAACTCAGAACTCAGAAATCTGACTGCCTCTGCCTCCTGGGTGATTGGATTAAAGGCGTGAGCCATCACTGCCAGCTGCTAATGATAATGTTAAATAGGTCTTGTTTTGTGGTAACAGCGTTTGGCATTTTGAAATGCAAACATAAAGTAATTACCTTTCTGATTTCAAATTTTTTTATGTATCTGCTCAGGGAAGATTTATACTTGAGAGGTAGAATGCTAACTAGGCTAAAAAAAAAAAATACATGTACAAAGAGCCAACATAGAACTTTAAAAGTTCTTGTAACTCTAAATTTTTTACTTAATTAAAATAAATTAATCCAGAAATTGCTGAAATCCATGTGCATTTAAGTAAGAATGGCTCAGTCCTTTATTTCTGTACTCCATGGGCCCTTACATGAGATTTGTAGATAAAATCACCCACACCAGACCAGAGTACAAAGACAAGAAAACTGAATTCTCAGACATGGGATGTGGAATCAGGATGAAGTAGGTCACAAAGGAAGAGAAGAGGCGAGTGTGGGATCTGGGAGGATGTCATCTTAAATGCTGCCACATGTTCCTGTTTAGTACAAAACTCTTCCTTAGGTTTTAAAATTATGTTTTAAAAAGGGACATTTTCTTGCTATAGGAATTATTTGGCTCCACTTTGATTTTAAGGTCCTGAAATTAATTCCTTTTTGTTGTTGTTGTTATTGATTTTTGTTTTGGAGACAGGATTTCTCTTTGTAACATCTCTGGCTGTCCTAGAACTGGCTTTGTAGACCAGGCTGGCCTGGAATTCAAGAGATCCACCTCCTTCTGCCTCCTGAGTGCTGGGAGTAAAGGCGTGCACCACCACCCAGCCTGACCTTAATTCTTGATGTGGTACCAATGTCCTAATGGCCTGCTTTCATAAAGTAGTTACTCTACTTTATTATGGGCTCTTGTCATTCTTGTCACCTTTGGAGGCATCAGTTATGCTGTTACCTACACTGGCTACATCTGTGCTTTCCTTTTTTATCACTGGGCTTGGGCTAGGCAGCCAGCTTCCCCCACAAACCTGTTCTGGCCTCTCAACTTCTGTTGAGTTTGCAGTCCAGTTACTGCACATCTTGCCGGCTTTGTGGGAAGATGGGGAGAGAAATGAAGTGGGCTTGTGTTTCCTTTCTTCCTTTTAAGTGGCTCACAAAACCTCCAAGGGAGAGAGGCTCTACATGGCAGTACCACTTTGCACTGGGGACCTGCTGTTTCACGGTTATCTTACTGAGATTTGTTAGAACAGACAACACAGGTGATGGACTCTCCTAGTTTCCCTAGCTGTCTGGGGTTATGGGGAAAGGAGAAAGTAAAATTACCTTTTCTTCTTTTCCTATGCTTCAAGTATATAAATGTAAAATCTGTTAAAACAATCAAACAGAAACCTGTTCCTGAGGTGAAGAGCAAAAACTGAGAAAGTAGCTGTAACAGGGACGAGCCTGCATCCAGGCCAAATGACAGCTTGGGAGTCACTGCTACCACTGTGCCCAGCTTTTATTAAAGAGTGGGTTTTGAGGCCTGAACTGAGCTATTTCTTCAGGCCAATTAAGGTTTTGTTTTGTTTAAATGTTTGATAATATGACTAGCAGCTGGAGATACATATGTAACTTTTTGAGAGGAATCCACTGAGTTACGTCAATATAAACTCTTGCTCTGGAAGCAAAAAAGGACCCAGCTTATTATACTCAAACACCGTTTGGGAACTATATCAAGCATATGGTTTTGATAATTGAAAAGATGTACAAAAAAGCTAAAGGTGGCCAGAATAACCAAAGGAAACCCCAAATACATTTTTTAACATCAAAGATTCACTATTAGTAAGAAAAAGATAGAGAGAAAGTACAGAAGGAATGAGAAATCCGTCAGTAGAGGGATTTTAAGTTCTTAAGATTAGTCCGTAGTGACAGATTCAGAGTGTGCTGGGGGGGAAGACTGAGAACAACCCTGTATCAGTATCACAGCATTAAAACAGAGTCCACCCTGGTAGAGGACATTCTGTGTTTTTGCTGGAATGAGCTGTCAGCTGTGGCAGACCCACAACCCAAGCACTAACGTCAGACTCAGGAACAACTAAGAGTGGCACAGTTCTTTGAACCGGGAAACCTTTTCATACTTAAGTATAGACATCAAAAGAACAGTGGAAATGTCTGAGGCCTTGAGGGCAATAAAGAAGACAGATGGGGGTCTAATGCCTTTCTCCTGTCTCTGAAGTCCTCCTTTGTAGGAGTGCTGTATTTGTTAGCATCTCCAGTGGTCGTGAATCTACCATTGAAGAGAGAAAATACACATATAGTCTGAAGTGGTAGCATTGAGGCTGCGCTTCCAGAGGCTCTCCCAGTTCTCACTGAGCCAATCTCTAAGCAGACCGCTTGCACAGTCACAGAGTGCTGAGTGCCACCCTGACATATACCATACCGAGGCTATCATCTTTACTCTGCATTACATTTTCCGGAAAAAGAAGTTGTGGGAGATAAAAGAACGATTCTTGAAGTCTGAAATCTGTGAAAAAAAACAAACAAGATGCTGTAAAGGCAAGGCTGACAGTTAAAAATGGCCTTCAGTGTTGCAATGGCCAAAAACATTAGAGCAACCTTCTAAATAAGCTGATTAAGCCTAGCACACAAAGAAGCACACCCCTAGCTTTCTGTGAAGAGCTCCTTCATAGGAAATGTAAGCACAATCAGTTCTCAAGTGTAATGTCAGAAACTGTTGATAGCTCAGTTCTCCTCAAACTTAGTGCTAATTCAGGTTGTAACCTAGAGGGCAACAAAACAAAAACAGAAACAAACAAAACCCCCCTAAAAGAAACAGGTCCTTTCCTTTCAAAACATGTTGCAAACACAGGAACACAAGCAATGAAGCCGTAACATGCTTTAAAATAAGCTGGTCTTTCCAGAAGAAGTTAAGGCTAGCTACATAAGATGTGTCAACTTGAAAAAATAAAGGTCAACTGACAACACTTACTCTTCAAAGAGAAAACTGGGTCACGAATTCAGCCTGTGTCCTCCTTACCCTCAGAAAATGAGACTCAGACAGTGGCGTCAGAATAGAGGTTATCCTGAAGAGCTGAGGCAATCAATGTGAGGAGGAGGAGGGAGGAAGGAAGCTCAGTCCCCTGATCACAACAGCCAAATTCCAGAAAGATTCAAGGAAGAGAAGTTTCAGGATTGCAAGATAGCAATTGTGGCATACAAGTCAGGATTACACAGAAGGGTACATTACTGAGGCAAGTCAAAGAATTACTAAGACAGTATCATAGTCATAGGTCTGATTGTAATAGTCCTTTCTCTATTGAGAGATGACTATAGGAAACAAAGACTCATGATTATTCTCAGATATAGTTGAGACTAAGGTTAGGATTTAACATGCAGACTGCTAAAGCATTTACATGTAAGCCTGACAAACATGGCTGGGGTGTAGCTCAGCCGAACTGTAGGGGGCATGCAGAGCACACGCTAGGGCCTAGGTCTGAGGAAAGACATGGGAGTCTGTCCAGCTGGGTAGGAAGAACTGTTTCTATGCTGCCATTCGAGACATGTTTGGTAGTAAGTTCATACAAAGAGAACAGGTTCTGTTGTATTCACGCCCTTTTCTGGGGTCCTCATCGTCACTGTGAGTGTCTGTTTCTGGGTAAAGCTGGGTGAACAACAGTCTAAGAACTCAGAGGAAAATAAGTTCTATACAGACTCAAAAGTCTAAAAAGAATAGTCTATACATGGTCCCAAGATTCACAAACATACATTTTAGCACTCAAAAGGAATGAAAAGTGCTGTTGGACTAATTAGGAACACTCAGCCCTACTGCTAACCCGCTCTGGAGGGGACTGAGTGTGGAGGCCTAATGCAGCCTCTGGGGTGCCATCTTGATGTGTTCTGGTTGCTGGTCACTTCAAAATTCAGGGTGGCAGACACAGCAAGAACACAATGCCAAAGTAACTGCAATGGGGTCTACTTCTTTGTGCTTGCGTCTGAAAGGGAGCAGCTACTTTAGAACTTGCCTGACTTATCACCAATGGGACTACCCAAAGTCTTAGTGCCATTAATGTTCACTGATGGACTAGCATTTTGCAGCTATGTAAGATAAAAAAAACATTTGAAGTCCATTGTAAAAAAAAATGAAGTTCCACCTTAATGCTACGTGTACCGTCACAGAAATCAATACTATACACTAGGTAACCAGGGCAGGAAGAGAGGACATACACAGGGACACAGTAAAATGCCTCAGCTTTGGGGGTCATAAAGCTCGAGGCCAGTGTGCTTAGCTACAGGGCAGAGCACTGGTTCAGAACTCTCAAGGCCAGATATAGGACACAGCTATAGTGACAATGTGAAATTTGAACCTTGGTGACTATTGTGAAAATATGCTTTGTAAAAGCTAGGGGCACTTACCCCACAGAGATAGTCTTGTGTTGGGTAATTTAGACCTTTTGCTGAAGAGCCCTGGCTAAAATGATCTAGTAACTTGTCACTACAGACACTAAAACTGCACTTACTCTTTTCAGACCTGAACAAGGACCTCCAGTACATCTGCCCTCCCGCCCTCGAAGCTACAGAGGTAAGCGCATAAGCTAAGAACCATAGGAACTAACATGCAGAGTCAAGGAAGCCAGAGCTGCTGTGCGGCAGGGTCTGCGTTGCCACTGTGGTGGTAGAAGGAGAAGTGACAGGCTTCTTTTCGTCTTCTGTTGTGTCTTTAGATGTCTCAGATGGCTGTGATGTTGTTGAAGAGCGTCCAAATCTTGAGAACAGCATTCCTCCAAGCCCCTTTCCAATGCTAGCAGCCCCTGTGTGTCACAAAATAGGCGGTTACTCTGTTGATTCATCTCACGGCACACTGTAGAGCACCACCCATAATTACAGCCAGCTGGCAGAGGGACCAAGCCATACTCATTCTTTTCCAGGGAGGGGACCTAAAAAAAAAATTGTAATTCCTATATAGATTCCTAAATAAGAATGATGTTTAAAAGAAGGGAAGTTGTATAAATCCTAAGAGTATAGATACATGAATATACAACCAAGATGGTATTTTATCTAAATGTCCATAGTTACAGAAGTATTTGGCAAAATGAAAACTTATAACAAAAGACCCATGCTGTTGACACAGGCATAGAGCTACTATTAACAGGTATATGTCTTACTAAATTTATGGTATAAAAAGGTGTTAATAACCTTTGAGTATGAAGTCAAACAGGGAGCAAGTTTGGTAGGTAAGGCCTACTTACAGTGCCATCTGGTGGCATTTACATTAAGGACACTCAACCAGAAACAGGACAAATTCAAGTGGTGTGCTATTGAAATGCCCAATTTCTGTGCTGACACAAGAAGTCACTCAAACAGAGATGAAATATCCCCATTGCTCTAAGAAGCAAAAGCACTAAATGACTTGATGGGGAGATTCTCCCAGAAGGAATACAACAGTAATCCTCAGGATTCCCCAGCAAATCACAGGGCAGACTATAATGAGCAGAATGCTGTTTCTTGTTCTTCAATGTAACTGGAGGACATCAGAGCTTCTGCTTTAGTCAGCAAGAAAGCTAATTCCAGGAGATCAACAGCTGGAAGTTTTCTAACAGCGTATTTCCAACAAGCCCCCAACTTCCATTTACAGATAAGAAACGAGAGAAATTACCCAATATGCTTGCTTTGCCTATGTTAGTTATGGACTCTCCATAGTGGCGCCGTGGTAAGACTGGGGAGGTCACGGGGCTCGGGATATTGGCAATGCTTTCACTCTCTGAAGATGAGGTAGGTTCTTTTGCTGGGTTGAGAAAGTTTGGCTTCATATGCTCATAAGGTAGAGGATTTGAAGTGTTGTACCAGTGGATCTGGACCGGTGAAATGTTGCTGTAGTGCTTCAGAATCAACGGTTCTAATCTGTAGGCCTAGATATTAAAAAATGCAAACAAATAAAATATTAATATACAATGTCTAGATTTTAGTAAAATGTTTACAAGTAAATCTTATAGCAATAATTTAAAAAATGGCTTAAAAATTTACTTCTATATTTTTCACTGTTAATATATGTGGTCTTAGAGTTACATATCCCTAATGATGAGATTATAAAAACAACTGGAGTTAGTTTTGACTAACAGTGTCTATTAATTCATTTACAGAGAAAAAGACTAAGCTTTACCACACTCTGATATGGTCTTACAAGATTTAGTGTCAGACTCAAACAGCAAAGTGGTGGATGACAGCCCAAGACATAGTCAATAAGGACAATCTCTAATATACAGATCTTTTACTATTCTTGATTTCAAACATGTGACTCCAGTAAGAGCCTAATTTGAAAGTCAACAAAAGGCTGCTGTCTATAGCAATGAGTCAATCATCAGTTGTATGCATGGCATCAGAATCCTGTAGCACAGATTCTCACCTCCATCACTAATTGTCATTAACTATTTGCTACTTGCTAGGTCAAAATCTCAGGGCTGTCTCATAGGAGGAAAAAAGAATGTCTGCAAAACCTGCCTAGCAAAGGTCCACAGGAGGCATTAAAGAAAGTATTAGGAGACACAATGCAGCTTGGTGCATGCTTAGGACATATGAAGGTCTGGGTTCAAATCCCAGAACCAAACACATAAAAGGCAAATTGCAAAATTGGTGTGTGCAGAAAAACATCTGAACATACAGACACGCTGGTCTCTGGGTGACTGCCGTGACTGTACTCTGTATTCCTCTAACAGACTGGTGGAAGCTTGCTTTCAGCTCCTCAGTTTCAATTGTAGCTTTCTCTTATGTATGACATGGTTGTAAGACATGGGGCTTCCCAAAATTCAAATAGTCCGTTAGTGTTTATTTGGTGCTAGTTAGTGATCTTTCAAAAGACTTACACAGTTATAGTAAAAGCTAATTTCAGATGTGTGTGTGTTATCCCTAACAAGAATAAGGACACGTCTTCACTGTGTGGAGGAGAATCGAACCAGGTTCCTCCTGTAAACTAAGCACTTCACTGCTGAGCTACACTCCAGCCTGAAGTACGTGTCTTGTCTAAAAACCTCTTCTTGTCTTTCACTATTTACAACTGAATGCACGATCTTGCAGTGTTTATATTTAAAAACATTTAAAAGAACAAATATAGTAGAAAAAATTTAAAAATGAGTACTTGATACTTTTGACTCAACTAAACATATGGTTTTCCCTTTCAAGAGGATATGTTAGATCCTATCTCAATTTTATAGGATATTTTAGAAAAACAGAACTTGAAGCAGGAAAGTTTTTTTTAATATATATATATATATATTACATATTTACTTTTGTAGCTGTATACCACGCCATGCATAGGACAGAGGACAACTTATGGGAGGTGATTCCCTCTTCCATCACGTGGGCTGCAGGGAGTACGCTCAAGTCATCAGGCATGACTTCTCCCGTCAGCCTTCAGAGCAGGACTTTGAAGACTTCCTGTTCCTAGGCCACTGGAGTTACTACTGGTTAAGATTTGAAACTCTAGTAGATTCTTGTCTCTTGTACTGATGTGATGGAGCCAAACCCAGGTGCCATGCATGCATGAGTGACAATCACTCCTAACAACTGAGCCACCTCTCCGGTCCCTGATAAGGACATATGAGACCTCTCTAACATTTTATTTCATGAACTCCGAATGAACAACACAGTGTTAAAATATAACCTTTCTAACCAGAAGATGACTTCTCTTGTTAGTGCATGGGCCCTGGCAAGGTTTCTCACGGAGCAGCAGCTCAGCGACTAGGAAGCTCACAATGAAACTCACCACTGGGTCTGTAGGATGAAAAATATTTAGTAAGCGGTTACAAATTTCTCTAGGTAAAATGTGGTCTTGACTTCCAGTATTTCCTGGTCGGATGCCACGCAATGCCAAAAACACTGCTAGCGGGGATCCCATACAGAAGAAATTCTCAACCTAAAATGAAAAAAAAAAGCCAGCCAAAATTTAAAAAATGACAAAATGTTACTTTCAACAGAATCTAGAGATAACATGTTACATAATAAAACACTAACAATAAAATTACCTCTAAGTATGTTTTAAGTAAGCTTTGTGTACATTACTTGTCAATTACATACCAGCCATTAATGATTTCATAATTTACTTCCAGGAGGGCTTTCATTATTTTAAACTAACAGAAATTAAAACTGTTGTTTCTATTTACTAGTCAGGGGACCACGACTACATCAGTACACTAGGTCTTGTGATGGGTTGGGACCAGCAGGGTAGAACCACTGTTCCCAGCTGACAGTGCTGGGTGGGAGGTGCCATGGAAGGAATGTTATAGAAGAATGGAGCCCCTAACTGTGAGGGCTTTGCAGAGGGTGGGGCATGCACTGTGGTCAGTACAAGAGAGTAAGATTTCTACAGTAGAGACTGGGGTATCAGGGCTGGGAGAACGATGGATAGATAAGACTGCTACTCATGCACTAAAGTAGGGAGAGAAACGTAGTGCATGACTTTTGAGAAAAGACATAGGTAAGACTGAAAAGCTGTGTGTGTGTGTGTGTGAGAGAGAGAGGGGGGGGGAGGGAGAGAGACAGACTGACTTGGGATGGTAACATTCAGATCTCTGACTATCAAGGAAGACAGGCTTAATTTATATTTTAGGCAATAAAGAACAGCACTTATTAACCCATACTCTGGGAAGGTTAACCAGAAAATAGAGAAGCTACTGATTTGAGGGAAAAAAATCTCTTGAAATAAAAGAGGCCAGAGAGAATCTTGAGTAGGACAGGCCTAGTTGTCATCCACAGTGGGAACATTGGAGGGTAGAGTGGGTCACATGCTTGGATGGAGACGATAAGGAATGGGTCAGAGACCAACAACAGTACCACTGTCAGAGGAAGCTGTTGCCAAATCTTATTTTTGTTCTCCATTAAGTCTGAGAACACTGCAATGAGTGGCTGCGGAGCTAGAGCAGGGGATACAGAACTGTGCCTCCTGCTATCCCAACTATACCCACCATCGTCACTGTAGTCAAAGCACGTGAGGCCAAGAAAGCCAACCAGCTTGCCTAGGGTGTGCTCAAAACATGGATAGCTGGATACAGATCTACATTTAGTCAGCAGGAGGAAGGGGAAACTCTAGAAGGGAGAGTGAAAGAAAGAACCAGAATAAAATGGCATCTGTCACCCAAACAATATTGTGACAGGGTCTCAACCTCCAGTTTTATACACCTGTAACTCTTTCCAAAAAGATGACAGAATGACTTTTACTTTTTAGAGTGAAAAAATATACATGAATATTTTGAACCTAGAGCCCTCCACACATGCTATCACCATGCTGTCCAGCCCAAGGAAAAGTACTGCAAATGTAGGGACAGCTGATATAAACCAGTTCTTCTACAAAGTGACAGAAGGAGGTCTGAAAGAGAGAATTAAGCTATACATGTGGCTCATGTCTGTAAGCACTTAGAAGACTGACACAGGACTGGGTGTGTGAGGCTAGCCTGGGCTACAGGGTAATTTTGAGATTAGCCTGGGATACTTGAGATTCTGTCTCAAAAAGCAAAAACAAAGGTTGAGGGGAATGGCTCAGTGGGTAAGAGTACTTAGTCTTCAAGCACAATGGCCTAAGTTCGAATCCCTAGCACTCGTGGAAAGAAGCTGGATGTGGTTATGCATGTCTGTCACCCCAGGATTGTGGGGAAGATAGGATTCTGGAAGCCTGCAAGCCAGCCACCTAGTCAAAGTGGAAAGATTCTATCCCAAGGCAATAAGGCAGAGTGACAGAGGAAAACATCCAACTTTGTACTCTACCTCTGTGTATATAGGGCAAACTGCTGCATATTCATGTGTGTGCACCATACACACATGCATACACACACACATGTGCATGCACACACCCACTCATACCAGCCACCCAATATAAAAAAAAGAGGTTTCAAGAGGAAGCTATGACATTCCATACAAAATGCTTTCTGCATCGGCTAGTCAGTCACTCCATAAACATGTGTTAAGTTGTTTCTTCCATATTATTTTACGATGACTGCAGTATGACACAGAGGTACTGTTCTCTCAGTCTGTTATGACTGTCAAATAATTAAAAACATTAAAATACCGTGTGTGTACACGTATGATGTGTATGTGGGAGGGTATGTGTTACCATGGCACACATGTGGAGGTCAGAGGACAATTGTGTGAAGTCGAGTCTCTCCTTCTGACTTTCTGTGAGCTGCAGGGACTGAACTCAGGTCACCAGAATTGCACAGCAAGCACCTTTCCCTGCTGAGCCATCTCAACAGTCCCCATCAAAGAATTTCAAAGACAAAAAGGAATTTTAGATTATTTAGTTAAGCATCCATGCTCAGAGATGAGTAAACAGCTGAGTTCAGAAACATTACACGACTTGGCTAATATTACTAACTAGACAGGACAAAAATCACAACCAAGTCAAAGCTTCATTGTCCACACCACACTGATGCTTGTCACTGCTCTTCTTTTCCTGGTTTTGAAGGTCAAAGGTCAACTGCACAGGTTGACACCAGCTTCCTCAAGGTCAATCTAACTGCTGGCTATCCACATGGAAAAACTTCTGTCTTCCTCTGACCTCTTAAGTCCCAAATATAACTTACCAGGTTCTCAGATAAGCCTTAAATTCTCAACTCCCTTATTTCCCTCTAAATAACAATGAGGAGTCTGACTGCATGACTTGCATCAGAAGAAACCAAATTATATGCTCAGGTTCTAGTCATGTGGTACTGAATGTAAGATCATAATATGCTTGATGTGTTCTACCTAATTCTCATGTAAAAGTTTTCTTTGTCTTCCAGGTACATTTAGTATTAATTACATATGATAGTGTCAGCATTCAAATTCCAGATTAAGAGAACTCTAGAGACCATATTCTTGATATGCATGTTTCAACTTCACCATCTCAACATGCTCCTTGCCCCCACACCCCATGCATGCACAGTGCCTTGTGCACATTGGCCAAGTACTTTGCCACTGAGTTACAAGCCCAGTTCAAAAATTTGTATGGTTTAAGTTTTACAAAAAATCAGTCTGGGAAGCCTAGTTACAGGAATCTGGCATCCTCTTAAGGCCTGTGCAGGTACCAGACACCACACATGAGTTATATATATTCATACAGACATTCACCCATACTCAGAAAAATGAGAAATAAATACCAGTTAAAGAAGAACTGTGCAAGCCATAGAGTCAATACCTTTTTTCTCTGTCCCCCACACTTTAGCTTCACACTAAGCTTGGGTGTGAGAAGAGATGCGCCAGGATCAGGCGATGTGGTTCTACACATGCAGACAGCCTGTTAGAGGCTCGCGCCATCTTCTGTTTGCTACTGCAGCCGAGAATGATTCCAAGAGTGCTGCCGGGGCAGTGTCTCCTCCCTTACGCTTTACTAAAGCAGTTTTAACTAGTCTAAAAGCTAGTTCCGCTCTGTCCCTCTCAAGCACATGGCAGTCAGTTCCTCTTCTCTCACAGCCCCTCCTTGCCAAGTCCCAAAAGCTCCAGTCAAACTGACTCTGGGAGCCTTGTCTGGGGCTTTTGTTCTAGACTTGATGAACTCAAGCACTCCGCTTCCTACCCTGAATCCATGCCTGTCCTCTTCCTTTCATTTTCTTCTTGCTGCTGACCACACGTTTCGTTATTTTTAAACAGTAAACATTTCACACATCTGTCTCATTTTTTTCTCCTCTCACTTGCCAAGTGTTCATCCTTTCAGAGCTTTCTGGGCAGAAAGAAAGTCACCCTTTTCTAGGACATTACTGCTCTGCACACTGCTAAAGGGCACCAAGGTACTGACTGTTATATGCAGGGGCTGGAGAACCATCCTGCCCATGCTGTTCTCTGAAGCAACAGTGTCTGAGCACACAGTACATAACCACTCACAACTAAATTTCCTTTGTTTCATGACACCATACTCAATCAAATGCTCAAAAAGTACCAGGACAGTGAGAAGCTGATCCCTTCCCTTACCTTAAATTTTAAGGCAGGTGTTTGTGTTATGGATGATGCCTTCAATCCATGCAGCCGTTCTTCTATTTCCCTCAGCCTAGGAGGCAGCATGAGATCACACATACATATATTTATAGTTTTACTACAAATCATCATTGTATTAGAGACTTACAACTTTATGCAGCAAATGCTGGCCCTCACACTAACATCTGTGACAATGTTTAATTCATGTTCCTGCTGTTCTGCTTAAGGACTGCAAAGGTACTTCTTATGACACCTGTATGTACATAATCATTATTTACCTACCTACCTACCTACCTACCTACCTACCTACCTATGTCGCTTCAAAAATTATACTTTATACTCTCATCCAATCTTTATTTAAAGCTGTCTTTTCCTTTTCCATTATTTGTCCACCACATGAGAAACCACCTTCAACCCTTTTCTGCTAAGGGTTGAGTAATCTGTGTTATCACACTCCAGTTTTGCTCACATCGAATACATTTGCTTATTTTTCTTTCTCAAGAAAGCTATAGTTCACTTTCTGGGACAGACTCACTTATATATCTATGTATTTCCTTAGTTTTTCTGAGACAGTCTCATGTGGCTTGGGCTGACTTTGAATTCTCAATCCTCCTGATTCTACCTCCCAAGTACTAGGATTATAGGCCTGTGCCACCATGATTACATTTTAAAAACAATTTTAAGTGTTTTTGGATTTCACTTTTAGTCATGTGTGTGTACATGTGGACAATGAGCGCAATGCCTGTACAAGCCAGAAAAGGGTTTGGGGTCTCCTGGAGCTGGAGTACAGGTGATTGTGCTGTCTGACCAACATGCTGGGAATCAAATTTAGGCCCAGTGCAGTCTCACTAGATTTATACAGCTAAGAGGACACTCTGAGGACTGTCAAACTTCTTTCCTTTTTTGTTTTTATGAGACAGGGTTGGTTTCTCTGTGTAACCCTGGATGTCCTGGAACTCACTCTACAAACCAGCCTGGCTTCAAACTCAAAAAGCCACCTGCCACTGCTTCTTGAGTGCTGGGATCAAGCTAAATGCCATTTTCTTCCAAGACTGATAATCGTTTTGCTATTGTGGCATTTATGTATATGGCACCTAATTCCTGAGATGAGTACTCTAAGAGTAAAACAAAGCATATACTTCCTGAGTAAAGATTTTTCCATTAACTCAGCTGTTTTTATAAGATGCTAAACTAGCACAATTAGCGTTTTTCATTGTAAACTTGCATCAGTAAGAGGTCAAAGAAGATGGAGAATTCAAGTACAAATTAAGATAATAATGTTGCAAAGAGTTAAAAGATATTAAAAAGGTCTTGGATGGTTATATTATCATTAAATCTGTTTATAATTGTATACTATATAATTGTTAATAAGAATAACATTTAAAATAATTTGCCAAGAATAATGAAGTTTTAATACTATTCTCATAATAATAATAATAATAATAATAATAATAATAATAATAATAATAATAATAATAATAGTAGTAGTATAGACCAACCTTTATAACCAGCAAAACAAATGATTACACATTGCAAACACTGGGAACAAACTGAGCAAGGATGGAAGGAAGCAAATCAAACTATTCTGTAGAAAAGTGCATGTAATAAAAGTAAAAAAAATTAATAACCTATAGCTTTGTTAGGTTGTTATCTAGTAATCTTTACCCTGAACAAAGCATAAAGCTTTCTCTTTCTTTTTTACTTAACATTTTAATTTTAACTACATATTTGTGAATACAGAGAAGGGCACTAGATATCTTGGGAGCTGGAGTTACAGGGAGTTAGCTGTGAACAGCCCAACGTGGGTGCTGGGAATTGAACTCTGGTCCTCTGAAAGAGCAGCCACCTCTCCAGCAATTTTGTAAAGAGTTTCAACTCCTTCAAAAATCTAGGGTTGTTTACCGTCGTTTCGTTATATAGAGTTCGTCAAGGAGATGCCGCTCTTCATAGCTCATCCAACGTTCATCTGGCAGCTCTCCTTCCTTCTGTAGCAGCTGCTCATAGAGTCGAACTGGATTCCAGCCCGTCATGATGTCATAAGTAATTACACACCCCAAGGAATGGGACACTATTGAGACTTTACCCCCTTTTTCTTCAAAGTCTGGATTCCGAGAACAGAAAAGGGAATATAATCGGTTCAGCTCTTGCTGAAGGCCTTTAACTAGCTGTTCGAAATAAGAAAATATATTCATATTAGATTTTTCACCAAGGCTATAAACTTTATTTCTAAATGTAAGTGTATTAAGAAAACAAACATGACTGATGAAATATAAACAGGCTATTACATTTACTCAAGGTGCTTTAAAAAGGTACAGGAATGGAGGTATGTGTATATGCTACAAACCCTACCATCACCACAGAGTACAGTACAGGCAGATACTATCCATGAGGATCCTTTTGGAGCCTTTCAGTAAATTACCCTAGCCAGCTGTCCCACAAACAGAAAAAAGAAATTTCCTTTTAGATTCTAATAAGATGTCCAAAGACCCCTGGAAATTTCTACTTCATTACAACTTACTGTATGCCAATTCTAAATTTTCAGTGTGTGGGTTTTAGCCATGGTAACATTTTTAAAAAGAATATAAATTTATAATATATATTAAATATATATTATGTCATTAAGAGACTATAGTAAGAGCCTACTGTATGGAAAAACCATCATGTTGGTGACAGAGAAAAATAAAAGATGACTTCTGTGACTGGGCTCAACTAATAAAGCCACTGATGTGAAGCAGCTCAGTACTTCGTCTTTGTGAAGCTACTGAAATAACTAACCCCTCCTCCAAACCTACAAGGCTACTTTCTCTCCAACCCACCCTAGACTCTGATCTGAAGTTCAGCACAGACCTCTCCCCTTACTGTTTCTACTGTATTATAAATTGTCAGTTTTTATTCATTTTATCTCATTATCTTAACAAGCCAGCTGTTGCTCTGACTGATTTTTTTTTTATAGTTCTATTTTAAAATCATGTTGTATCAAGAGACAACCCAACTCCATCAGCTGTTACTGCACGTTCTTCACCTGACGGCATAACCTGGCATTCCTTCTTGTACTTCATGACTGGTAGGCTTGGTGTTGGCACATGAGGCCTGGCATCCTCTGTTGACATCTTAGAGTTCAATAAAACACTGAGGCTAATTTGAGCTATTGAAGCTATGTGATATCTGATGTAATATATTCTGGCAATGAGACACAGAGAGGAATCTTGCTTTGGTGGCAATTGTTCTCCAAGTCTCTATGTATCAGGATCACTTGGACAGACCGCTAAAAGCAGACTGCTGGCTTTGAGTTCTCGACTCAGAGGCTCTGCAGAACCTGGGAATTTGCATTTGTAACAAGTTCCTGGAAAATGTTGGTGCTGCTGGCCTGAGAACTCTATTTTAGGAACTAGTAGTTCAAGGAAAAAATGAATACAAAAGCCTTTTAAGATTTGGGCCTAGGTAAAACCCAGGTCTAAGGAGTATGCAATGCGATGTCTCTGCGTGTACTGTTCACTCTGCGTAAGTTGTAATTCTTTGGAGAATTACAATACCAACAATCCGTACGATTAAAAACTTCCTTCCTTATAATTCTTGCAGCAGGCACAGAAAAGAGTACAGTGTTTTGCTCGGGATTGAATCCAGGGTGCTGTGTGTGCTTGGCGGTGAGACACTGACACAGGTGTTTTGCTTGGGATTGCATCCGGGGCGTTATGAGTGGTTGGGCAGAGAGACACTGACCCAGCTCTGTGTGATGATTTACTTCTGAAGGTCTTGATTCTAAGGTTTATATTAGGTGAACACAGAAGTACTTCAGAACAGGACAAAAAGCACCACATTTTCCTGTTCCTTTGTTTTTTTTTTTTTTTTTTTTTAAGAAAGTGATTGGGAAGGACTAGCTGGCACACGGCCTTGTCCCTCTAACACTGGCTTATCTATGACCATTAACACACTTAGGGATTTTCCCTGAGAAACTCAGAGTCAAGAGATCAAGGGGTGACCTATAACTGCTGTGGAGAGCACCTGCTGTGGCACCGCTAGCTGGTGGTGGCTCCCTTGATTCCATGCTGAAGGGAGTGTGCATTCATCAAGGCAGCCTTGCTACTACAAAGGTCTTCACCACAATAAACACACACGCTCCTCCTGCTCACTGATTATTTTACTCCCCACGTTAAGAGTAACATGAGGAGTCACACCTTTTCTGATTTTTATGGATGGTTTGTCTGCATACACATCTGTGCACTACAGGTACTTGGAGGGTGTCAGAGAGGGGGTTAGGATCCTCTGGGACTGGAGTCACAGTGGCTGTGAACCACCATGTGGGTGCCAGGAACTAAACCAGGATCCAGGGCAGGAGTACGCATGCTCGTAACTGCTGAGCCACATCCCCAGCCCAACTATGAGGGATTTTACTTTACAGACTGTCCTTCTGTAAAGGAGCGAGCGAATGAGCTAGCACACCTGTGCCCACCTCTTCCCATGCACTCCTTTTGTTCTCCACAATGCTTTCAGAAGCACTACCCAGAATCCCCTGTGGTATCACCCAGGAGAACTGTTAATTTAAATATAAACACGGGCTCCATTTCAGACCAAGTGAATCACAACCTCCAGGGATGGACCGAGGAAACTGTTTTCCCCTTAAATATTTTCTTTCCTCAACTTTTTATTTGAAAACATAAAATGTTACAAAGCAAAATTAGTAAAAAAAAAAAAAAAATATCAAATGCCTGGGCTGGAGCTAGCTCAGAGTTATGAAAACACACTGCTTTCACAGAGACCCGAGCTCAGTTTTCAACACCCATTGTAGGGTGGCTCACAACCATCTGCTAACTCCAGCTCCGAGGGAGCCCATGCCCTTTTCTGGACTCCATCAGTACCTGTACTCAATGTGCAGATTCACCTCTTCACCACACACACCACACACACACACCACACACACCACACACACACACACACACACACACACACCACACACACACACCACACACACACACACACACACCACACACACACACACACCACACACACACAACACACACACCACACACACACACACACACACACACACACACACCACACACACACACACACACACCACACACACACACATACACACACACCACACACACACACACACACACACACACAACACACACACACCACACACACACACACCACACACACACACACACACACGTCTTTTATTCAGATTCTCCTTTTGTTAGCATTTATCACATTTGTGTTATTTATTCTCTCTACTTCTGTAAATGTGCAAATGCACACCTTCCCAAATTTTCTGGTAATTACTTGAGGGATATACTACTATACACATTGTTGTCTTTTATCCCTGGATACATCACTGTATATTTCCTAATACTAGGGAGATTTCTAGTATAACTACTTTGATATGTTGTATCTAATCTATCACCACAACTCAGCTCTGTCCACCATTCCGGCAGCTTCCTCATCCATTATACGACAAGATGGGATGTAGTATTTATAAGATCGCTTCACCTCCTGTAATTGGGAATGGTTCCTGTAATTACTGTCTTTTATGACATCGACAGTTAAAAAGAATACAGCACCAGCCCCATTCCTTGTTTGTGTTTCCCAGGTATTTATTTCCTCAATATCATGATGCTGCACAGGGGATGTTGCATCCTCCACTGGGTATCATATTCAAAGGCTCACAATGTCCACCTACCCATTGGGAAAACGCAGGATAGACGTTGCTTGATTTCTCCTGTGTGTAATTAGTTTCTCTTTTATGGACCAGTAGGAAGTCTGTGGGGATGCAGACAATTAGCCTGCTCCTAAACAAAACACTGCCCTCAATTTCATATTAACCGATGATTCATGTCCAGACCTCCTTATACCCAATACTGCCACAACACCTGTAAAGCGACTTTCCAACGCCAGTCAACTTTATCGTTCTACTAAAAGCAAGGGACCTATCTGCTTTCCATTTAGTTTTTCTAATTATAATCAATACAATGAAAGATTTTAAAAAGTGGTTTACAATTCTTTATTGCATTATCATTATTACATCCCACATTAAAGCACTAACAATTCTTGTAGTATAGTGAACCACTTTGGTGCCCAAACAGTTTCAGATTCAGCCAGCTGGAATGGTGCTCTAGCTCTTATCCTTATGACCTGCCATTATTCTTTTGGACATTTCTTTAGCTTCTGTCACAAATTGCTTTGACCTCTAAAACAGCTATATTCACAAGGAATTGTAATTTTTCTTTATGGGGAATAACCATCTGGATGTTAGGGAATAACCATCTGGGTGTTAGTGTGCTTGGTGTGATAAAGGGGATCCTTGATTCTTGCCTATTTTAGTATACATGGCTGGGAAACATATGCCTGTACATAAACACACACATCACACACACACACACACACACACAACACACACACAATATATATATATATAAAATACCTGTAAGCTTATTTTATAAATGAGTTCAGAATGACCCTTCATTTCTAGTCTCCATCTCCATGAGGCTTATATATATTTATTTATATATACTAATTATATTTATATTACTTGTCTGAAGCTGATAAAATTCAGTATTAAAAGGTTGCTGTTACAATGAAGCACACCTAACAGGACAAGATGGTCATGGTACTTACCTCATCCCTATAAAGTGGGCTGGTATAGTACATTATGTCCATCGCACTACTGTTCAGCATGTCCCTCAAGCCGCGCACTTTGTCAGGAGTAATGGAATCAACAGTGTCTACAAGAAAAAATAACCAAACCAAACTTACAGAAGGTTCCAGGGGGAGGGTGGGGAGGGGGATATCACATTTCTAAAGTAACTTAAAATTTAAATATTAAACATTAGTGGGGATTTTTTTCCTTCTTGCAAAATATCCAAAACAAAAGGTGAAAGACAACAAAAAGAAAAGGAACATTAAAGAATGAAGGCCAGTATCAATTTTTTGGCTCTATTTACCTTGGGCCTGACTATGCCTATTTGGCACACCTGGGCACTGCTAACAACAAACCAGCAATAAAAAAGACTTCCCATGCTTCATATCTATCTCCTATGAACCAATGACTCTATGGGCATGTGTTGTCAAATCACCAATAAACACAAAGGCAAACAAACTAGTGATGGGCTTCAGTTAACAGGACAAAGTTGGTGTAGCCGTCTGAACAAAAGTCTTAGCTAATAAAATTAAGAGATGCAGAGAAGCATCTGCATTGCTTACGTAAGTGTGAGAATGAACAGTGTCTTGTGAAAGCACAGAGGGGCACAAGCCTTACGACCTCTTTCAAGGACAAGTACCTTGACTCTGATTATTTAATTCACATTTATTTATTCTGTAACTTAGTACAGTGTAGTAAAGCCTGAAATGCACCACGACAAAGACTAGGCTTCTCTCTACTCTGAATGTGTTTGTTGGCCTTCATGTCAAGCCTCTGGTCCAGCTGGTATATAAAGCAGACATCATTTTTAACAGCTTCCCCCATAGGATAACCGGTTTCCAAGCACATTCAAAGTGCAACCCTTTCACCACTGGGCTGCAATACATACTGCTTTGCTACGCTGCACCGGTTTATCTGCCCAGCTTTGTCCCAACATTAAAGTGTTTGAACAACACAAGTTAAATCACTCCAGCAACTCAGGAGAACATAACTCCCCGATTCCATTCTTGGCTATTCTGGGCCCTCTGTTCTACAACCAGCTTAGAGGAAGCTCATAAAGTTCTGTGAAAATGTACAGATCAATTTGGGAGTTAGCATCTCTAGACTACTCAAGCATTTAATCCGAAAGAATCTTCTTTCTATTAAGTTTTCCTATATTTTAATAGTTCTTGTACTTTAAAATCTAAAAATACATGTTTAAGTTATTTAAAGTTACATGTTTTTAAAATAAAGTTGTATATTAAGCCATTTTTTGGGTCCTTGCATTATTTGATGTTGTTTGTTTCTGTTCTACAGAGAAGCAATCTTTTCTGCACAAAATTCATCCATGTTATGACCTTGATAAGCTGATCAGTTCTACTGATTTTTTCCATCTAGTTTTGTGTTTTCTGAGCAGAAAGTATGGGACCTGGAACTGGTCTCTGTATTCCTTATTCCTACCATTCCCTTTTCATGTCTTATTGCACTGTCAAGATAGTAAGTCTTTAGTTTCTTTTTATCTTTTCACTGCCAGTGAGTACCCTGATATTTGCTGCAGCATGCTTTAATTTTGAAATTTACACAGAGTACAGCTGATTTTGAGTGTTATATTAACACAGTTTTGTGTAACAATGGCTGTGATTGGACACAGAACTGTCCTCTCTGACTTCAACATTTTGCCTTCCCTTCCTTAAGTTCTGGCTCTTTGTGACTGTAGTTTTGTTTCTGCCAGTTATATGAATGGAAGCATAAAGTACAGGGTTCTTCCTGGTTGGCCTCTTTCAGTTATCTTAATACCTTCAAAACTATTATCAGTAGGTGATACCCAGAGCCCCAGGGCTCAGGAGGCTAAGGCAGAAAGACTGTAAATTCAAGGCCATCCGGGCTACAAAGGGGAGACTGTTTCAAGAACAAATAAGGATCATGACAATGTAAACTTAGCCAGAAACAACAGGCTCAGGGGTTCAGTAAATGTTAATTCATCCCGTTGTCTACATTTCTGAAATTTGCCTGGGTGAGCCAGAAAAGACCACAGAAAAGCCAATAGGGCTAGTATACAGAACTTTACATATACCATTGCTTCTCTGTCACTAGCATCTAACTACTCTGTGGTGGTTTGAAACAAAAATGGCCCCCAAAGGAGTGGCACTCTTAGGAGATGTGATCTTGCTGGAGTACATGTGGTCACTGGGGGTGGGCTTTGAGGTCTCACATATATGCTCAAGATACCATCTAGTGTTGGAGATCACTTCTTGTTGCCTGCAAGTCTAGATGTAGGACACTTTGCCACTTCTCCAGCACGATGTCTGCCTGCACGCCACCATGTCCCACCATGAAGATACTGGACTAAACCTTTGAAAATGTAAACCACCCCAAATAAATGTTTTCCTTTCTAAGAGTTGTCATTGTCATGGTGTCTCTTCAGTAATAAAAACCCTACATAAGACTGACTCATTTCTTAAAAGCACATTACACTTTTGGATATTCTAGCTGACATTCCTAATTATGAGACAGTAACACAGACCTGGGAGACTACATGGCTGCACCAGGGGCAGATACCACTGTGATGAAGGAGGGTATTATGTCACACAGACCTAGATCCCCTTCCTCTACTTCCAGATCACAGAGGACACACACACACACACACACACACACACACACACACACACACACACATGCACGCATGCACGCGCGCGCGCACTACCAGTGAAGTCTACATGGCAGCCCAAAGACAAAAGTCAATTTTGTTAATTTTAAAATCAGTTTTTTCCCTCAAATATGTTTTTGAATAATCTGGAACAAAAAGTAAATATATAAGACAACTAAAAGGATTGTGTGTGTGTGTGTGTGTGTGTGTGTGTGTGTGTGTGTGTGTGTGTGTGTGTGTGTGTCCAGCTGGTCTGGAACTTGCTGTATCAACTAGGCTAGAACTGAACTCACAGCAATCATCCAGCAGTTATCACCCCACCCCTAAGTACTGGAATTAAAGGCATAAGCCACCACACATGACCAAGATTTTGTTCTTAATAATAAAAATATTTCTAAAACTTCATTATTTACTTTAGTAAAAGTTTGTCATTGGCTAAAATCATTTAATTAAAAAAAATATATATATACCTCCATCAAGAGTAAGCTTTGATCGCCACTCAACAGGCAGAAACTCAACATGTGTTGCATGGTTGGAAAAATGCCTTTCTTCTATTTTTCTTGCAGCCTCTCTCATCCTAAAAAATAAACATCATAAAAATTTTTGAGAATAACTTGACATATGTCTTTACATGGTATAAGTGACTCTCATTGTAACGCCTCCATTTCCTGGCAGCTATGTCCAACTGTATCCCACTGACAGTGACACTAAGCTGGTTATACTAGCACAGCTTTGCCTCAGTTACTTTCCTATTTGTTACTCAGGACCAGATGCCCCCACCGACATTACATTCCAAATGACACAGTTCTTCAGGGATGTAAGGGTATAATGAACGCATCCGTGCTTCCGCTCATCTCCACACATCATGTATCCAGTCATGAATCATCCCATTTCATTTCCTTTAAAATTTTTATTTCCTGTTTTTTTTTTTTTTTTTTTTTTTAAGACAGTGTTTCTCTGTGTAGCTTTGGAGTATTTCTAATTAATACATAATTGCATCTTTTTCTTTCCCCTTTCCTTCTTCCCTCCAGCTCCTCTTAGATCCCTGTACTCGTCTCTTCTACTCCCTCTCAATTCATGGACTCTTTTTCTCTAATTACTCCTGTTACACACATACATACAAATTAAAAAAATATATATATAAATAGAGACTGCTGAGCCTGTTCAGTCCTGTTTATATGTATGTAATTTCAGGTATGACCACATGGTACTGGGTAACCAATTAGGGGGCTCATCCCGGTTACTAATTCTCTCTCTCTCTGAAGTAGTTAACTGCCTGTAGCTCTTCATCTAGTGATGTCTTCCCCCCTCGCCCCATGAGCTTTCCTCATCCATGCAGGCACACCTAGTGGTGGTGTCACTGTTCAGGTCTTGTTCAGGCAGCCATACTGTTGACGTTCCATGGGTATAGCTTCCCTGTCAAATCTAGGAGTCTAGTGTTGTTAATGTTAACTTATAGTTGTGTGCCCCCCCCCCGTCCCCTTTCCTACAGTCTGTGTACTAATTGCATCCATGTGATATTAGTCACACGGTCTTCTATTGCACTATTGCACAGCTCCTGTAAGGTGTGGTGACATACGGAGGGGCTGGGCAGGTGATGGTGAGTTTGGAAAGACTCCACAGGCTTTGGCCTTTTTTGTGTTAAGTTTTGCCTTACTCATACCTGAAGAAATTAAACTTCTGTTTTACTAATGATCTCACGAAGAATGTGTCAGCAAACCAATTCTCATGGTCCCTGATATTTAAACAGAGGATGCATCAGGACATAATTATCATGCCAAGTCATATATGACTCATAACCAAAGTCAGAATTGGAGCTATGAGATGCCTATAAGAGAAGCAAAGGGCCTGAGAAGAATTAGGTAGCCTGCTGGGCTCCAACAATAATACAACTCGAATTGTACTGCACTTTTACTTTAATTTCTCCATAGGCATGGCGACCTTACAGTGTGTAGCAAGCTCAACATCTGCACAAGCAGGTTACTGCACAAGCAGGTTCCTAGAGTCATCCATTGACTTCATGGATGGTGAATTTTGTTGGCTGTGTTTTCCATAGTAACTGCCTAGTTCTCAATGCATCAGAAGCCTGTGCCTCGTCAGCTCTGCATTAGCGTGGCTGCTGGTGAACAGCCAAATCTAAGTGGACCCTTCACCCCCAACTTCACTTAACACAACACTTAACTTCTGAGACACACGTCCCCCTACACACATCTCAATAAGCTCCTAAAGAGGTTTTAGAAAAAAGCTGAGTATTTAACAGTTAAGGAGATAAACAACCTGCCTTGTGTGGTAAATATCCACAGACTTCTGTGTACAGCCTACAGTTTTTCCTCTGGGAGCCATCAGTGGGCAGATTGGATTGAAAATTGTCAGTTTAAACAATTCTTAATCTTCCCAGAGATGGACAACTTTGAAGATTCTCAATTTCTGAAGCCCAGAGAGCAAGGAACAAACCTAAATCTACCTCTTTTCCTGCTGTCAACCCTAAACTAATTATGTTAATTAAGGATATTTTTTATCACTCCTCCTGCAAGGAGGGAAAAGTCACGCATCACAAAGATACAGTCACTCTTGGTTTCATCCAGAAACATCACTGATATTAGAAGCGTTGACACCAGGAAGACATGGAGTTGAACCTGTGGCTCTGCTTATGCCTTAGGCAGAAGTTGGTCTGTTTGCAAAGAACTCACATGGCTGTGTTCTTTATAATTCTTCCTTGGTCCATCTTCTGTCCAATGCCATGTACAACAAACACAATGTGAGAAGTCTGTGAAGGCTTGTCTTCCAGCGTGGCTTCTTCTACATAACCTCTGTGAAGCCTGGTCCCACTACTGGAGGCTGTGGGAAAATTATGGCCCTAAGCTTAGTACTTAGGAAACTGTACTTGCAAACATGTCTAAAGAAAGGCAAGGTAGTAATGTAAGAAGATAGTTCACTGGGTATAGGAAGGGAAAATAAAGTTTGTACTGTAATATATACTGACTGATTTATATAAAATGACATGAATACAATATAAAAGACAAAACCATTAGGAAAACATGAGAATAAATGGAATGTAGAAAAATAAATAAAAGCTTTTATATTAAAAAGTATACCAGATATGGTGGCACAATCTTTATTCCTAGCACTCGGGAGGTAGAGGCAGTTTGATCTCTTGGAGTATAAGCCTGAACTACACAGTATAGCCAAGCATACAGAGAAACTCTGTCTCAAAAAAAAAAAAAAAAAAAAAAAAAAGTCAGAGAGCTTACCAGTCAAAAAGTACACACATTCAATTAATGTTTTGAGCTGAAGATATAAAAAGGTACTGTATAAAATGAATATAAGTAACTATAAACATATAAAGTATTCAGGTAAATTTATTTATCTATTTTGTGTTTTCAAGGCAGGTTTCTCTGTATTGTTTTGGAGAACTCAGGTACATTTACAGCAAATAAATTAAAAGAATAACATAATAACATTTTATTAGAATGAATTTTCAATCTCATTAAGGATGCTCTATCTTCTTAAAACACTTAAACACTTTTAAAAAAGTTGTCTTTGCCTGTGTGTGTGTGTGAGAGAGAGAGAGAGAGAGGGAGAGGGAGAGATAGAGAGAGCGCGCGAACGAGAGACAGAGCGAGCGAGCGAGCGAGCGAGAGAGAGAGAGAGAGAGAGAGGAGAGAGAGAGAGAGAGAGAGAGAGAGGGAGAGAATATATGGGAAGCATGGACAAGGTCAGGGGACAGCCTTGGGTATGCAGTGCTCACTTTCCACAAAGCAGTCTCCTGTAAGGCAGCTGGATCTCAGCTTCCCAGGATTCAACTTGGGCCCTCTGCCCCCTGGAGCAGCTTTAGGGCTATAGATGTACATTATGCGTCTAGATTTTATGTGACTTCTGAGAATCTGAACCTTTTCTCTATGGAGCTATCTGCCTAACCCTTCTTTTCTCTTTTAGTAAAACTACTTTAGCAGTAGGGAGGCAGAAGCAGGTGGATCTCTGTGAGTTCAAGGATAGCTCTCTGAGGAGAGTTCTAGTACAGACAGGGTTGTTACATAGAGAAACCCTGTCTCAAAAAGCAAAAAACCAAAAAAAAAAAAAAAAAAAAAACAACAAAAAAAAAAAAAACCCAAAACCTCAAAAACCTAAAACCAAGCCCCCTCATCTCCCAAGAAAAAACAGAACAAACAAACAAAAAACCAAAAACCTACTTTAAACTGTCAAAGGCTAAGAAACAATTTCTTTAGCAAAACTTTACATAACCACCATTCCCTCCTGCCCTGAAACTGAATCCATGACAATATGGCTTCTGACCCAACAATTCCAGTTACAAATCCCACTGTCCCTGAAGGTAATGGGGACATTTTCAGCTTCCTCTTCCTTTATGGGAAGTGCCAAATGCCATGTTCAGTTTTCACTATCTCAAGGTAGGCCGCTTTCACACACAGGAGGGCATTTATTGTCCGTGTTCCAGCATTCTAATTCAGAGCTGTGAGTTGATGAGTGAAGACACAGACCTTAATAAAAGTTTTGCTCAGCAGGGTTCTTTCACTGAGTTTAATTTCTACTTAAAATACATTAAAAACAGAGTATGAATTATCTACTTTGGACTCCCAAAATTTTGACGAACCACAGTGATATGTCACAATTACCTTTAGAAAACCCCAGTTTTTGGGTAACAGTTCTGGCAATCTTGGATGTCGTTGCATCACTGTAGAGATACACTTCATCCATGCTGTGCCAGTCCACATGATTCCGACTCAGTTTGAAACTGTGAACAGCTGTGGTACAAGAGAGAGAGGTCTCAAGTTCTCCAAGGCAGACTTGCTTTGTGTAAAATATCCTAATACTCATGTTTGTGAATCACAATGACCTAACTCAGACACCATGTATTTTAGTTCAGTAGAGGAAATTTCATTAAAAACATTCATGTCACATAGGCAACGTGTAGAATTTTATAACAGTACTATGAGGAACAGCAGAGTGGCTGGCAGGACTACACAGTACTAACCTTTTGCACATAGGTGATTTGGTTGTGGATTATCAAGGGAGGGGCTGCACCCCCAGGGGTATGACACCTCTTTCTAGGGGGTATACACATATTTAAAAGTTTTCAATAGTCTGACACAGAAACTTAGCTTCTATTCCTTCTGTTGTAACTATCACGATATGTAAAAATTTTCACTTAATTACGAGACAAAAAAGAGACTGATGTGCTCAAAAGCTAGTGATTGGCAGGGTGCCCCGTCCTACCTAAGATGAGTTGTGTGAGACCTCAAATTAGGAGTATAGTTGTGTGTGTAAGGTTGTACAGTCCTGGAAAGACTGTAAGACATGCTGAATGACATGCTGAGCTAGCCTGTTCCCCATGAGAAGAATGGCACATTAAGAAAAACCGCTTCTTATATTAGAAATAATGTTTTATGAAAACCAATTACATTTCACTTACCTCTTAGGATAAGTTATTGGTGTGTGTGTGTGTGTGTGTGTGTGTGTGTGTGTGTGTGTGTGTGTGTTGTGAATGTACCTCTCACGGGCCTAACATTCAATTAACACAACACACACTAACAGCTTTAGTTCCACAGAAAGCAAAACTTTTTAAAAATGTTTTTCATAAATTAAAAGGGTTTAGTAACTTTTTCAAGGGCTTAATAATCATTTACAAAACAAATAATTGCTAATATAGTTTAATGTTCTTAAAAGATTGAAATTTATGAGCTAATATTTACAGAAAATATAAATCTAGCCAAACTTTGTTCCTCTGCAAATCATTTATATATTGTCTTAAACTGTAACATCTTAATATTCAAACATCTTAATGAAATAGTTTTCATATATACATAGTATAATAATGTATAACTAAGCCAAATAGCGCAACAGACACATTTTTAGAAAAAACTAGTACTTCTATACTTTAAGCACAACTGGACTACAGCTGGCGTAAGCTACACAGAGAACAGAACTACGGTTACTGTACCTTGGGAACGCTTTCGTTTAAGACCTGTCGCATCTGTACTCTCCTTATATCCTCTCCATTTGAACAGAGAAGGGAGGGAGAAGGGAGGGAGGTGGTAGACAACTAAGAAAGCAAAAACACTGAGCTTCAAAGTAAATTTAAGTGAGGTTTTCTATTTTGCCTTTTCCTTTTAGTCTTAACTTTTAAAAATGACATTTGACAAACATTATTCTAAGTGCTTTTTAAAATATAATTTCTAGTTAAAATCAGTAAACAAAAATTAGTTTAATGTCTGTCAAATATTTACTCTACTTTTATTGAAAGGAACAAAGGCAAATAATATCTACATTTATCAGTGACAGACAATTACATGATCATCATTTAATTCCTTTGCATAGCTACAAAAAATGCATGGCATTTTCAAATGCTAAGAGATTTATAAATTCTATGATACTCAGGCTATTTACTTCCAATTTGTGATGACACAGCAAAGAGGCTACACATAATTTGAGAATACAACCATATTTTGAACAGCTAATTCAGCAGGCATAGCACACACTCCACTGAATGCTCTTCACGCTAAGGTACGTTGACTTCAATTGTTTTAGAAGCAAGGCTTCCTTCCACACCCGAGAAAGTGGTTAAAAAGACTTGAAAGGGAAAAAACTTCTAAAGAAAATCATACTGGAGGCTTTACTTTCAACTCTCCCTTTTGGAAAGATTAATGATAACAAAAATAATCTCATTAGAAAAACATGCTATGATAGGCATTAAGCAGACAACACAGAAAAGACAGGCACAGACTTGATATTTGACAAATCAGTATATAACCTTAAAGCCAGCATGTTCCTTGTTCAATTTAGCTAGTTATATATCACCTATAACATTCCTTATGTTTTTTTAAAATAAATTTTATGTTCATTGGTGTGAAGTGCTGGGATTATGTGCTATGTGGGTGCTGAGATTTGAACCCACGTCCTCAGAAAGAGCAGTCAGTGTTCTTAACTGCTAAGCTTTCTCTCCCGCCCTCAACATTCCTTATATTTAAGTACATAATTATTTATATACTTGAAACTGGATCTTATAAATCAGTTTTCTACTTCAGCTAATTACCAAATTTTTATGATTTACCTAAAATTTGTATTTTAATATATCCAATTTTCACCGTCATTGGCTCCTACATGATTTTGACATTCACAGGTTAAGTACTTCTCAAATTAAAAAAAACAACCTTTAATTTCTGTTGTATATACAATTAAAGTTTATGCAAATATTTATGCAATAAGGTTTTTTTAGGGAAATTTTTACTAGGCATTAACAACTACATTTACACATTAAATTACTACATCTACATACAATTAGATAGCTTTTAAGACTATAAACTATGGCTAAAATCTGGGTGACAGCCTCTGAGTAGTAGAAAAGGGCATGGAAGCAGGCTTCTGTGCCTTGCTCCTTCACAGGCCTTCCGGTCAGTCATTCTGGAGCAGAGCTAAGACGTTAAACCAAATAAACTAGGAAAAACCTGCTAAGGGTCAGACCAACACCAGCTTGTAATTTACTACACAAAGACACAAGGGCTAGATTCTGTAGGTCCAGTGGTAATCTCAAACTGAAGCAAATCCTGTATCTACCAAAAAAGAGCTCTTGGGACACACATGGGTCACATGACATTATAAAACTACGTAAGTACTTTCAGAAAGCTGGTCAGACACAATAATGAATTCTCATCTTTAAAAAACAATAGCTTAACTCTAAGAAAACAAACACCATTACAAAGTTTTTACTCTAAAGAGAAAATTGCGCTATTTAAAACATTTTTATAAAATTAAATGGTTATGGTTCTTTACCTTTGCATCTTATTTTCACTTGAAAATCATCTGATAGGGAGCTTGATTCTTTTAACCCCAAACACAGAATTACATTTATTACTTTTAATAAGACAACTTTTTACATACTGTTATCTAGAGAATATTTACAGGGAAAGGAGGTTTAGGTTCTAGAAAGTTCTATTTCCTTTTATTAAAATAATAATTTTGTTAAACAAAGTTTAGTAGTTTCTATGTACTATTACAAAAGTATACACACATTCACAATACAGCTGAAGGTGTGGGGTATAAGCTGGTAACATTTAATAAGACTTTTACATGTTGAAGTCTTGCTTGGTAATGAAAAAAAGACAAATGCTAAATTATTAGAATCATTTCCTTACTAACCTCTCAAAGAAACTACCTTCACCATATAACTTCTGACTATAGTAAGTGTATAAAAAAATGGATAGGATAATAATTCCTATAAAAGAGACACACAGCAACTTTTCCCTTTATGAAAGTTAATTTTCTGGAAAATTAGTGTTTACTCTTTTTTAGACAGTGGTTGGGTCAGTCTGCCTGAAGTGATGCTGTGCTGAGTTTCCTTCCCAAGCAATCAGAGATCAGGCATGTGCCTAGCAATGATCTGGAAAATTCTTTCTCTCGGGGGAAAGCAGGTGGTTTTGTGTATCTCAAACTTTCTAACTACAATTAAACTGCAGCACTCTTTCTTGGACCTCAGGTAAATTAAGTTGAACAAATTGATAAAAAAAATCATAAAATCATAACCCCAAACTAGAAGATGGGATCCTCGGTCACCAAAGACAGAGGAGAAAGCTGGTTAAGGGGCCAGAATGTCTCCCCTTCATCTCTGCCCCCACCCCCTTCTCTGAGATAGGGCCTCATTATGTAACCCTGGCTATCCTCAAACTCATGGGTTTTCTGTTCTAGGACCCCACCAGCATACCAGTTTACACTGTGCTGCTGGGTCTGCTCCTGCCTGTGATGAAGTCTGAACCAAGCATGAACATCTTAGGTATCATGTGGTAAAACAGCCCTCACTTTTAGATTGTCTTATGTTTTTCCACTCTAAAACTAAGGTCGTGCATATTGTGGCAAGTGATTAATGCATGTAGGTCAAGTATATATGTTTGGCTAAATTGCAAGGGAATGAAACAACAGTCCATAATAAACGTGTTACAGAATGTTTTTCTCCAAACAGAGTAGCCTGTCTCAGTAGTTTCTTTGTGTAGCCCTGGAACTTGCTCTGCAGACGAGGCTGGTCTTGAATTTACAGAGATCCACCTGCTGAATGCTGGGATTAATAGTGTGTGCCATCACCACCTGGTAAGGATTATTTATTTGAAGTCACACTTTTATTTATATTACTCATCTTTAGTGAATGCATAAGCTGAGACTAGTTACTGTATTAGATAAAATTTTCCTAGCCTAGGGATTGGAGAGAAGGCTCCGTGGTTAAGAATGTTTACTGCTCTTGCAAAGAATCTGGGTTTGTTCCCAGCACCCAAATGGCAGTCTTCTGACCCCTTTGGGCTCTTGCACATAGGTGGTTCACATGTACACTCAGGCACATATGTACAGATAATTTTTCCCCTCTGGCTATTAGATGAGGTAGGATGGCATTTTCATTTTAGTTCCCAGAGAATGAAGTTAAGTCACAAAGTGGGTTATCTTTATTTGGATAGTTATATACCAGATGTCCATCAGTCTAGTTCAAGGCTCATTTTGAGATTAGTTAGAAAAATTAAAGGAGGTAAAAAGTTAAACACATCCAATCCATTTGTGACAACACTTACTATACTGAACAGATATGCTCAGAAGAGTGAGACATAGGACTTTATTTTAATGCTCTTAAGGTACAAATTTAATTTCTTTGGAATTTCCTAAAATACAAACGAGTTCCTGCTCCTAGTATTTGTAAACATTCGTATTTATTGGGTGAAATGCTACAGACAGCCTGCTAATAACCCCATGGCACTTTGTTCCAAACTGCCTAGGGCGACTGCCCTGCTGGCTCCCTCTTCTCTAACACATCCTGAAAACCCAGGAGCAGATGCCTTTATACTCCTCCACAAAAGTGCCCAGCAGGACTGGGAGGCATTGACAATCCTGACAAAGGAAGATATTTAGGTGGAAAAGGTATTTTTCACCCAAAAAGAGGGAAATAGAAAATTTCAGAGGTTATGAAAAACAAAATAATCAGGACTATATGTTTTTTGTTAAATATTTTAAGTGTGAGCTATTTCCCCCTAAATGGTGGCTTTTTGGAGGGTAAATGATGTTTTTAAAATACCAGTCTATGGGAAAGAGACCACCAAATTTCCCATGATCTTCAAAGTTAAGTGTCATACCTTAACCTCTGAGTATGTATTTATCATAATACTAAATAATAGATGAAAAGACTGAAAATGATTGAGGTAACAATATGATAAATCTTTATATACCAGAATAGAGCTAACGTTCTCATCACAAGCTGGGGGTGGTGGTATATGCTTATAATCTTAGCACTTGGGTGGTAGAGGTAAGAGGCTGTCACCCTCCTACTGGGGGGGACTACATGACACTGTCTCAAACGAACAACAACAAAAAAAAATCAACAACAACAAAAAACTTCAAGGGGCAGTGGCTATGTAGCTAGTTCTAGGACAACTAAGGCTACCAAAAATAATCCTGCCTCAAAAACACAAATCAACTTGTAGCCAGATGGTGGGGGTTCACGCCTTTAATCCCAGCATTTGGGAAGCAGAGCCAGATCTCTGTGAGATCAAGGCCAGCCTCATCTAAAAAGTAAGTTCCAGGATATATAGAAAGTGTGTGTGTGTGTGTGTGTGTGTGTGTGTGTGTGTGTGTGTGTGTGTGTGTGTTCATAAAAATAAACTGTGTTCTCTCTGTGTGTGTGTATGTGTGTGTGTGTTCATAAAAATAAACTGTATTCTCCCCTGCCCCCCACCCCTACCCCACAAAGGGTTTCTTTGTGTAGACCAGGCTGGCCTCAAACTCAAAGAAATCCACCTGCCTCTGCTGTCTGAGAGCTGGGATTAAAGGTGTCTGTCACCACTGCCCAGCATAAACTGTGTAATTACGCATATTAAGTTTGGGCACTTTGTTACATTTAATATTTAGAAAGAGTGTAGCGTTCACATGGAAATTAATTTTATTGTGAGTATAATTCTAAACAGTAAGTTGTAGAGACGATACCTGCTGACTAACTCCACAGGCTGCATCAGCGGAGAACAGCATGAAGAGGAGACAACTTCCTTCTAGTTTGCATATGCTCCTCCTTATCTATAAGCCTGGGGCTTTCACATACTAACAGTAAGGAAGTGGGGTGACAAAAACTATGTTTGCTACATGAATTGCTATTTTTGAGGTAGAAGACTTAAGGCAGAAAAAGATTGCCAAAGCCCATTTCCTTTAATAGCAAAGAAATTGTTTTATGACAAAGGTCCTGTCATTCAGACACTGCCAGGGGGAAGCAGGTTTGTGGGGATTCTGGTAGTGGTGGTGAGAGATTTTATTCCTTAACTCCAAATCACAGATAAATTCTCAATCCTTGCTGCACAGGAGTGCAATGTAATTTCTCTAGTTATTAAAGCACTACCTGCAGGCGTCAGCAGCCACTGCTCTTACAGAGAAGTGTTTGTCTACACTGAGGGCAAAACCTGTATCTGTCAGCCTATATCTGTCAGCAAAATAAGGACATACTTGACTCTACACGTTAATAAAATGAAATAATGTATTTAAAACTCAGAGTATGGTCCCTGCAAATTGCAGCGTATCATGTAAATGATGAATTTCATTGGTAATTTATGTGGAAATCACAAGCTTCCTCATTTAGCCAGACTTAACTGAATAAGGCACAAGAGCTAAGGTAGTGTTAGATTTCCTTTTCTTGTGACCAATGTATGTATCTCTATGTGTGCTCAGTGATGTGACAGGCAATGAAGAACAGAAGCAGAGAGGGGGAAAAGGGACTGAAAGAGAAGAAAGTGCATATAAGGCCTGAAGAGCTACGTCTTATGAATTACCGGATCAATGCTGGGATCAATGCTGGGCTTCTTGACTTTAGCCAAGAAGGTTTTATGGGGAAGGAAAATGATTACTCTTCAATTCACTAGGTTCAGCAGGGCTTGCCAAAAGGCACAAATAAAGGCAAGCAAGGATGAAGAAACACTCGGAGTAGCTACATAGTCTAAGCTCCTATGCGTTATACTCACCAGAATAGTTGATCCCACTGCCTGCATTAAATGGAATAGAAGGATTTTTAACTTTATTCTAGATCCAGACACATACTGAAAACATGGCAACCTTGGCTATTATATAACATTCTAACTGTTAAAACATATTTACTTGCTTAGCAGGGAAATGTAAGGAGAATACTGTTTTCAATTAAAAACTGGCATTTATTATCCAGAGATAGTTAAAAACACACACAAAAGCAATTCCGACTTTGAAAATTCAGAAAGAGAATCAACATTAAAATACTAATAAAAATGCTTTTTTATATAACAGTAAGGATTTTTTAAAATAAGTTTTATTTTCAATGATAACTCAAATTGCCCCAAATGACTAACTCGGAGTGTAATATAAACATTTTGTACCAATATTATAAATTTTGTTAGTATCATGCAATAAAACATATGTACTAAGTATAATAATCCAAAAATTCATAGTAACTTTAAATTCTAGAATAGTAGAATACTTAAAACAAACAAACAAACAAACAAACAAATTTTAGAGCTAGGGGATATAGTTCAGGGATAAAACACTTGCCTGGTATGCATAAGGCCTGATCTCTAAGCACATCAAAAAAAAAATGTCAAATTTAATAAATTCTAATCCTTCCTCAGCTCCTATTACCAAACTTACCGACTACTCTAAGATTTATCAATTACTTACTTTCACAGAACATATAAAGCATTAACTGGTCGTCTTACCGTCTTTTCCGTCTATGGATTTTGATACTTCAATATCAAAGTTTTCTTGCATCTGCTGACCTCTAAAACAGTTGAGATGTTCTTGCTCAATTAAATTACTTTCTTCTTCTTCTAGAGGCTGCCAAGTCCCATCAATAAACCACTGTCCACGCATTACTGGTATTTTATCAGCTTCTGAAAAGAGACATCACAAGACCAAACTCTCAAAAGGGGACAGCTACAATTTTACATTTTACTACTGTTATTCTCCAAATAGACTTTAATGACCCAATGTCATCATTTAAGGTAGAAATAAATCCAGATTTCAAACCAGGGTATAACTTTCCTGTTTGTTCTAGTCAGAGTCTTAATCTGGAGCCTTGGCTGGCCTGGAACTAAATTGATAAATCAGGCTGGCTTCATGCTTGCAGTTACTCTCTGGCCTGTGCCTCCTGAGTGCTGGGTTGGTAAGTGTGAGACACCACACCTGGCTAGAGTTTGTTTACAGATATCAAGACTAAATTATACTAGACATTACATATAAGTTGCTTTACCATTCAGTAGATAAGCAACCATCTATATATTCGAGACCCTAAGTAACCCAAGTTTGGAGTTAAAGGCTTTACTGTAAGACTTTGTTGGTAGTGTAAAAGCCTTTGTGGTAGTCTGAATGTAATCGATCCCCATAGTCTCATTGGGAGTGGCACTATTAAGAGATGTGGGTGTGGCTATTTTGAAGTGAGTATGGCCTTGTTGAAGAAGTATGTCACTATGGGGGCAGGCTTTGAGGGTTCCTATGTTCAGGGTCCCACCTAGTGACTCAGTCAACTTCCTGTTGCCTGTGTATCAAGATGTAGCCAGCACCAGGTCTGCCTGCATGGCACCATGCTCGTGATGATGATAATGGACTAAACTTCTGAAACCTGTAAGCCATGCCAATTACATGCTTTCTTTATAAGAGCTGCAAGGGTCATGTGTCTCTTCACAGCAGTAGCAACTCTAACATGATATCTCAGATGCGTGTTTAGAAACTGTGCATGCAATGCTGAGCTTCTTAAGGCCATGCTGGAACACACGTGTTTCCAGGTAGAACAGGAAAAATAAAGCAATTATAGTAAATTTCTCATCCATTTTAGAAAACACATTATTGGATAATACTTTTCCAATTACATACTGTTACCAAAAGCCTAAGACCTTTGTTTATTTTAAATAAAGCACACTAATAGTTATCCTGAATCCTAAAAATGCACACCAAACAAGTAAAAACAGGACTGCAGGCACTACAATAACACAATACTTGCAGAATACACATTAGGTCCTTAGTTTAACTCTCAGCACCACTAACAATTAGCACTACTAACAAAGTAAAAATCAGAATAAACAAAACCAGAATGAAAATAACACATGCATGGAAATAATCTATGGGCAAAACAAAAGTAACATTAAACTGTAAATGGAGGTTTCTCTGCCCCACCCCATTCTGCAGTCACTTCTAAATAACCACCCAGAGGCTTAATAAGAATTACAGAATGCTTGACCTACAGTTCAGCCTTACTACTAGGTCTTACATTTCTATTAATCCACATATTGCCACATAGCTGTGGCTTTTCCTGGTCTGCTGGCATCTTGCATCTTGGGTGGCTGGCTCACATCTCCCCCAGACTCCACTCTTCCGTGCATTTTCAGTTTGGCATTCCAGCCTGGCCTTACTCTGCCTTGTTGTAGGCCAAAAGCAGCTTCTTTATTAACCAATGAGAGGAATACATATTCACAGGGTACAAAAGGCTTATCCCACAGCATTAAACTTTCTTAATTAATTAAATTATTGCTATTGTGGCAATAGCCACAATTTTAGACACAACAATGCAGCTAATTTGATATTGTAGGCTTTGGTTAATGTATTGGCTTTGCCAATATCATTAGTGTATAGTGATGACATGAACACTCTGTGGTGTGGTAAGGTCTTATTGTGCATAAAAGAGAAAATGCCCATGAGAAAGACAGATATAGGCACCTGGAAGAGTCCAGAGCAAGAAAGAGAAAGCAGATAGTCAGGGCTGTCTGTAAGCCAGGGAGAACAGCAGGGGACAGAGGATGGAGAAGGCATAGTGAGACTAGCATAGCTGGGAACGGTGAGAATGGTGGGTTAGAAGAAGGATGAGCAGCTGGGCTTGGGACAGGAGGCTGGTGTGGGAGCTTTAACATGTATAACTTGTACTTGTGAGTAGAGACTGAGGGAGCCTGGAGGCTGCCACTGACCTTGACACACTGACAGGCACCACAGCTATGTTAATTGGACCCTGATAAGTTAACTGGAGAGCCAACTGTCCCTGCTGCCCCTGCTGCCAGGGGTAAAGGGAATGCTGCTTTTGGCAGATGAGAGCTGACTTGACTAGTTCCTGAGGAAAATGTTGGCTCTATCTCACCACCAGAGAGCCTTCCATAGTCTGAGATTTGGGACTCAGAACTTTGGCATAAAAGGGATACAGACATAAAAAGAAAACAAACAGCCGCTCTGTGATTAAGAAATATCAATGTGAACCAAAGATGTCTTTTCTCTTAAAAAAAAAAAAAGCATGAATACTCAGTGCATGAGTAAACCCCAACAATGAGCAAGCTGAGCTGATCCCAGAGTTCAAGACAACTTGTTAGTATTCAGGCATCTGTACTGGCCTGCCCTTGGGGCTCTGACAGGATACGCCCTTAGCTGCAGCCACTAAGAGCACCACCTGTGCACATTCACTACGTTCCCTTTTAAAGAGGCCCTGCCCACCTCCCATCTCTCCCTCTCTCTCTCTCCCTCCCTCTTTCTCCATTTCTCTTCCACTCCCACCACTCTTGTCCCTAGGGACTGGTCTCTGCCCCCCCCTTTTTGTCCTCCCTCTGCCCAGAACTCTCCTGTTCCAATAAACCTATGTGAGCCCTGTTGAATGGTGTGACTCCTTCCTGCTGTTTCTTTTTTAAATTACAGCACAACTGAACAAAATGGCTGAGTCCGGGCTAGGGCAGGAAATATGTCAGATGATCTTAAGTGTTTCATTCTACTGGACTTGTACTATGACGTATCTGTATGCTATTTGTTTTGTGGTTTTTGTGTAGCCCTGGCTGGCCAAGGATGGCCTTGACTTGGAGTATTGGAACCCACCACTCCAATGCTCCACAGAGGTTCCATGCACTTGATACTGGCTGTGTTTGGAGCACACATTGAAAAGAGCTTCCCAAGCTATGGCTTTCACTCTGTGTGCACACTGTCATGCTTATTGGGGAAGGTGGGAGGCTTGAGTTTTACTTTTGCTATTGCTGCTGAAGCCAGATTTCTTCTCTCCATTAGGCAGTGGAGGCTGCATATCCATTTTGTATGGCTGTGCTCTAAATATGCCTCAAATACAGCATAGAATTGGGTTTTGCAGAAAAAGCCATGTGCAATTTCCTTTTGAATAAGACAATGTTTACTGATATGATTATCTGAACTCAACTCTGTTCTTTTATAATTATCATCTTTACTCTTCAAACTTCCCCTGTGTAGCATTTCTGCCCTCTGTATTAGGAAGACTAGGAAAGTGTGCCACACTCAAATAATTATCTGTGTGTGTTATTGTAAATCTTTTTTGCTTACCTAAAATTTTTACCATTGGCCAGTCTATTTTAAATTGTATTTATGACTCCCCCTTACTATATATGTAATAGGTTACTACTATTTTCTCTTTGTGTTTCCAACACTGTTGGATAAACATTAAACTCTACAATTTTGGATCTACATTAAAATATAACTGTTTGTGGTATGCATCTTCTAAATTCCTGTATGTTTGATCTGTTCCCCTGATACTGGACGGGCAGGTTAGCCAGTTTAAGTTCTAAAGTGCTGCTGTATCGCAGCCTTCCTTGAACACGACTCTTAACTTTGTAATAATGTGACCTGTGTTCCCCATACAGGTCCAGAAAGAAACACCTGATCTTTAAAGTCTAATGTCACCAAGCTGACTCAGAGCTGTTCTCATTCTTCATGGTGGCCGGACCTGTTCAGGTCACAGCTGAAGATTCTGTCCTGTAATCTTGGGAGACCCCGGTGACAGGTATGTCGGTGTCCCAGCCTGTACCACGCCAGCTCCTTTCTGAGTTCCCCTTCCTTGCTTTTGCATCCCACTTTCATTCTCTCATTTTCCTTTGCGCCAATGGCCCTTATTAGATTTTGAACTCTGGGCAGGAATTCAAGGCAGGATAAAACAAAACCATGTAGTAACAGTGCTTACTGCCTTGCTCTCCATGGCTTGCTCAGCTTGCTTTCTTAAATAACCCTGGCACCTACTAAGTGGGCTAGGCCTAACCACTGCAATCATTAATAAAGAAAATGCCTTAGATACTTGTCTTCAGCCTAAACAGACGTAGGCATTTTTCTCAGTTAAAGTCCCCCTTTCCCAGATACGTGTAAGTTTGTTCAAGTTGACAAAAACCAATCAGCACAGACTTCTTTCCCAAGATCAAATTGTGCTGCATTTCTTCCCGTGTCTGTTTTGTCTTAGCTGTGGAATGTCTGCCTTAAATGTCTCTTTCCTTGACACCCCCCCACCCCCTGCCAGTCCACCTCACCCCCACCCTTAGCCACCTGCTTCTCTTCAATCTTTACTAATCCCAGGCCTGCACTGGTATTCAGCATTTGGGATTGGGGCATTTTCTCTATTGGCTAATTTTCTTTGACACTTCTAAGTACTCAAACTCATTTTTATTTATATTATTGCCTGGCATTTCCATGTGAGTACTATATTTTCATTTCAGCCACATCCTCTCCCTGTTCAACTCCTCTCAAATTTATGACCCGTTTATCATTGTTTTACACACACACACACACACACACACACACACACGAGAGAGAGAGAGAGAGAGAGAGAGAGAGAGAGAGAGAGAGAGAGAGAGAGAGAGAGAGAGAGAGAGAATTTGCTGAGTTCACTTAGCACTGTTCATATGTACAGATGTTTAGGGCTGATCACTTGGGATTGGATAACTTATCAGGGGTCTGGCTGAAGATGGACTCAATCCTTTTAGCAGCCAGTAACTGCCTGTAGCTTTCCATTTAGAGGTGGGGCCATTTGAGGTTTCATCTACACTGGATCTGTGGATAGTCTGCTTTGTGCTAATCCCCACTCCTTTCTTCGATCTCTCAGGCCTCTATATGTCCACTCTGTGCACTCACAGTAGTGATAATAACTACTGTAATTTGCTTCCTTTATAGAAAAGCAATTAAAGATTCATACTAATGTCTACCTTGCCCAAGGTGTGAGCTGTATATGTGTCTCTTCCTGGCAATTTAGGTTTAGAGAGCTGTTACTACCTTCCAGACCAAGCAGCTTATTTCATTTAATCTTAAGTGTAACTTAATTGTTTCTCTTGCTTCCAAAGTACAACTGGGTCATAGAGAAAACACATCACCTGTCCCAATTCACACAGCTGGTAATGTGAGATCCAAGATTTCAACAGAAGTCTGTCTACCTATGTTCACTTGAGCTATTTCCAACTATACAATGCAGCTTTCCAGAGAAGAAAGGTACCTGCTTGGCCCTTTTTCCCCAAAACATAGGTTCTTGAATTGTGCTGAGTTATGAAATAACCACCTAACACAATGACTTCCAGGGAAAAACAAACAAAACACAATACCACACAAATCTGTTTCTTCTACCTGTGTTGCTCAGTACAGTGAATGGAACACCAGCTTTGGGTGGGTTACCCAAAGCAGAAACCTTGGAGTCACCCAAGATGCTGCTTCCTAAATGCTTTTTATAACTACAGCGCAATGCTATGTACTGTTTACTGTACTCAAAATCACACTCAAGCTGGGCTGAGGAGAAGGCTCCATGAACAGCCTTTTGCTATGGCAAGCACCATGTAAAAGTCAGGTGTGGTTTGTAGGACTAGGGGTGGAGACAGGCATACTCCAGGAGCTTGAGGGTCTGCTATCCATTTCAAAGGGACAAGATAGAGAGTGACAGAGCCCCTTCCAGCCTCTGGGTGTGTGCACATGGGTATGTACCCACTCAGCCACCACCAATGACCATAACAACAAAAAACCCAGCTGACTTTACAAATCACCCCCTTACTCGTCAGGATGCCTTGGTTCTTGATTGCTTAGCTTCAGAAGCCTGGAATGGCTAGTGTCAAGTTTGTTAACAGTCTCATCACTCTACTAATGCTCAGTTGTCAGCATGCACTTGCCTAAGTACACATATTGGTGTATAACTCCCCCAGCTACTCCTTTCTCTTCAGAAACCTAATCCATCTTTTATAGTTGACAAAAATTGTTTTATTCCAATACTCAAATTCTCTTAGGGCTCTGTAGGTTTTCCAGATAAGTTCCTACACTTTCCCTTTGCCTGCCTCTTCATATATTTCATGAGTATTTCATACATATATATTCATACAACCTCTGAGTATCTGCCATCAAGCAAGCACCAAGGTAGGCTTTGGGTGCAGAGGACAGCGTCGATGTTCCCTGTACTTTCCACTACCTCAGGGCGCTCCCGTGTGCGCGTGTGTGTGCGTGTGCGTGTGTGCGTGTGTGTGTGTGTGTGCGTGTGTGTGTGTGTGTGTGCGTGTGTGTGTGCGTGTGTGTGCGTGTGTGTGTGTGTGTGTGGTGTGTATGAGTATAATTTATGCATGCTGTTCCTGGGATGTCACATATGTACATATGATGTTCTTAATTTTTCATCTAGTTAATTAACTTCTAGTGTTACCTCTTCATGAGCCTTCCCTTCTCTATGGCTCTACTGGATTATTGCTATACACACCTGTCAGCATTTATCTTGACTATATTCTTTTAAATTAATATTTTGAAGCCAGGCATGGTGGCACATACCATTAATCCCAGCACTTGGGAGGCAGAGGCAGGTGGATCTCTGAGAGTCTGAGACCAGCCGGGTCTACAGAGTGAGTTCCAAGACAGCCAAGACTACACAGAGAAAACCTGTCTTGGAAAAAAAAAAAATTAGAAATGAAAAAAAAATTAGGTTATAAAGTACTGGCACAGAGTAAAAGTTTTCTTTATGACATTTCACATATACTTAGATATTGTTCTGATAATTTTTATTTACTTTTAAAATGACTGTTTGGGAGGTGGCTTTTTGAGACAGGAGCCTCCAGAACACTAGGCTGGTCTCAAACTCATTTTGCAGCTGAGAATGCCCTGAGCTTCTCACAGCCCTGTCTCCGCCTTTCAAGTGCTGGGCTGGGGCCTGTGCCAGCACGCCTGGCTTATCTTGTGCATAGTCTAACTGCCTTAGCCTTCCTTCCTTGTTTCTCTGGGGTATTGGGATACCAGTGCTATGCCCACCTGCATCTCAGATGCTTGAAAGAGGAACTACCACAAAGCACTACTTCAACAGCACATGTTAAACACTGCTGAGGTTGGTGTTAGCATTGCCCTAGTGGCTGAATGGGTTTCTCTCAGCTCAGAGTCTGCCTGTCCCTCTGATTGGCTCATGTGTGCTGCAGTGCCATTAATCACACTAGTGTCTGATACTCATTCTTTGACTCAGAAAACAATCAAACAAACAAAAAACCCAAACACCTGTCTGCCTACTCTCTAAGGATAAGAATGGTAGGATTTGTAGAGAGTCAGCTTCTCACTGAAGAATAACATGCATCCAGAAAAATACACTATCCCATGCACAGCTATTTACAAGTGTTAATACCCAGACTACAGGAGTATTTCAGAAGGTTCCCTGCTACTACCACACAGGTATAAGCCTTCATTACCCACTGAAGGAAATACATCCTAATTTATAGCACTCTAGACTAGTGTAGCCGTAAAAACAAAAACAGAAACAAATTGCGTGTGTGTGTGTGTGTGTGTGTGTGTGTGTGTGTGTGTGTGTGTGTGTGTGTGTGTGTGTGTGTATCTTTATCTCTCTAGCCAAGCAAGATGACCAAAGGAAAGAGGGCTAAGGGGAAGAAGGTGGCCCTGGCCCAGTCACCATCATGAAAACAGGAGGCCCAAAAGGTGGTGAATCCTCTGAGAAAAGGCCTAACAACTTTGGCATTGGGCAGGACATGCAGCCCAAGAGAGTTCTCACACGCTTTGCTTCCTCAAGTGGCCCCATTACATCAGGCTGCAGCAGCAAAGGGCCATCCTCTATAAGTACCTCCTGCCATTAAGTAGTTCTCCCAGGCCCTGGGCTGGCAAACAGCTACCCAGCAGCCTAAGCTTGCTCACAGGAACAGGCCAGAGACAAAGCAGGAGGAGAAAGGCTGCTGGCAAGGAGGACATCCCAACTAAGAGACCACCTGTCCTTCGAGCAGTCACCACCTTAGTGGAGAACAAAAAGGCTCAGCTGGTGGTGACTGACAAGTCCCATTGAGCTGGTGATCTTCCTGCCTGCCCTGTGCCAAAAGATCACTCAGTTCACTCCCTGTTGCCTTTAAATCAAGTTGTAGAATTCTCCAGCATCATGTCTGCCTGCATGTCCCACCATGGTGATAATGGACTGAACCTCTGAATTGTAAGCAGCCACCCCGATTAAATGTTTTCCTTTATAAGAGTGGTTGTGATCATGGTGTCTCAGCACTAGAAACCCTAACTAAGACATGCATCATCAAGGGAAAGGCCAGGCTGAGGTGGCTGGTCCACAGAAAGACATGCACCACAGTTGCCTTCACACAGGTTACCCTGGAAGACAAGGGTGCTATGGCTAAGCTATTAGGATCAATTACAGTATCAGATATGATGAGACCTGCTGCCACTGGGGAGGCAACAACTTGGTTCCTATGGCTCTCATTGCCATAAGGCAAAGGCCAAAGAACTCACCACTAAACTGGGCTAAATGTGCCCTGCTAAGTTTTCTGTACATAAATGCAATTATTAAAATTTTAGAAATTACATATGATATTATACTATAGTTTTTATTTTTTTAAACCAGATAAGCAACTAACCAGCCATAAATAGGATTATTTTAATGGTTAAAGTACTTGTCAGGATTCATCGAACACTAGACAGCCATAGCTCCATTCTTGACCCACTTTTCTACTGCTAAACTGAGTCTAAATAATGCAGACACATTAGACAGTTACTCCCTAATCACATGCTATGAGTTACCAAGTGAGAAATGAATCTTCAGAGGACTTGGAGTGGTTATGTGTCCTCCAAGGGTCCATTTGATTCTGCTGACTGGAATTTACTGGGTGGAGCCAAAGATGCTTGCAAAAATCTCATACAACCCAGCTCCTTCCTTTCATTTCTATCAACAAAGTAGTACTGGGCTCAAAATGTCAACAGTACAGATAACTAAACTCTTCTTTTTAAAGACAGAGTATTATGCAGTCTACCAGGATGGCCTTAAACTTGCTATCTAGCTGAAGATAGATGGCTTTGAACTCCTGATTTGCCTGCCTCCCTCTCCCAAGTACTAGGATTACATATAGGTGTGTACCACCATATCTGGCTCAGGTATTGCTCAAAGACTAATATTAGTAAACTTCATAGATCAACTATACTTCCAGAATGTATTTACAGAAATGGGCTAACTGTCCAGAGACAATACCAAGGTATTTATTGTTATAATAGAAAGGAAAGCATAACAAAACACAGCCTATACTATCAAGAAAACAAACATATACTAAAAGGATATAGGGATAGGAACTCTTACCACGGGGGGAGTGTAAACTAGTTCAGCCATTATGGAAATCAGTGTGGAGGTTTTCAAAAACTAAAAATAGAAGTGCTGTGTGATGCAGCTATACCACACTCCTGGCATATAGCAAAAGGACTTTATGCCCTATCACAGATACTTGCATGGCTCTATTTACTGGTGTTCTATTCATAATAGCAAGGAAATTTAATCACCCTAGATATCCATCAACAGATAAATGGATCATAAAATTGTGGTACATACACACAACACAATTTTATCCAGCTACAAAGCAAAACAAAACTATGAAATTGACAGGTAAATGGATGGAACTGGGAAATATTTCAAGTAAGGTAACGCAGGCTAAGAAAGGCAAATGCTACATGCTCTCTCACACAGGGGTCCTAACTCCTGGAATGAGCACGGATAGAGAGCAGGAGTCTAGAAATGGGCCCATGAACACAGGGAAAAGGTTTAGAGGGAGGGTGGCAGGAAGATAGTAAAACACATTTGCTATCCAAGTGGAAAGCAAAATACCAGGAGTGTAAGCAAGCACAGGGGCTGAGGAGATGGGGAGGAGTAAGTGAAGTAGGGAATGACTAACCCAAACTAGTATGTATGAAAATGCTTCTGAGAAATCAGGTACTTTGTGTGTTGATTAACAAAAAAAAAGCAAACAAAAAAGGACAGGGCCTATCAACAAAGAACTGGATAGATACATGGGGATGACTAGACAGCCTATTGGGCTGAGGTGCTTGCTGCTGAGTCTGTAAGAGACCTGACTCCTACACACTCACACGATGGCACTCCCTTGTACTTCCTCTGTAAAAGGAAGTACCTCCACTCCTGATCACATCACTGACTGCAGACAGACAGACACACACACACGCACGCACGCACGCGCACACACACACTTGTGTTTAAGTCACCATTACTGTGGCTTTCAAAACTAGGTACTGCAGCACCTGAGGTGGACAGAAACATCCTGTGTGTGTTGCATTAAAATCTCCCCCCACTTTGAAGTTACAGTGGCAAACCGGGACATAACTGTTGCACGATGGACTTGTAACAGGAGACCAAAGAAAAGTAGGTTAGTGGATGTTAAAGCATGCATTTGAGTTAGATTAATACTGCTTCTTTGTCTGCAACAATACCCAGGGAAGTCACTTTAAACTTCATAAAGACTAAAACTTATCATTGATAAACAAGTCATTATCTGAAATTTAACACTTGCCCAAATCATAGGCAGTGGTTCTCAACCTTCCTAATGATGTCACCCATTAATACAGTTCATGTTGTGGTGACCCCCACAATAAAATTATTTTCATTGCTATTTCATAACTGTACTTTTGCTACTGTTATAAATTGTAATACAAATATCTGATATTTCTGGTGGTTTTAGGTGACTCATGTGAATGGGTCATTTGACCCCCAAAGGGGTCACAACCCACAGCTTGAGAACTGGTTTAAGAGAGAAGCCCTGGCCGTGTAACAAACAAAAGTGTGTGTTCTTCTTGATTGGAAAATCATTTCAAGGTCTGTTTTCTGCTATAAATATTCTATTTATGCAAATGCATGAGTGACTCTCATGTGTGGGTGTGGAAATCTGACAGAAACCTGGTAGAATATAACAAAATGTGAAGAAAAGGTATAATCTTTTGTATGTGGGTAGTTCTGTAGATATCTGTAAAGTCCATTTGATTCATAAGGCCTGTTAGCTCCAGCACCTCTGTTTAGTTATTGGAATGACCTTTCTATTGGAGACAGTAGGGTACTGAAAGTCTCTCACTAGCAACGTGTGAGGATCAATGTGTGTTTTAAGGTTTAGTAATGTTTCTTTTACAAACATGGTGCCCTTACATTTGGAACATAGATGTTAAGAATTGAAACATCATCTTGATGGATTTTTCCTTTGATGGGTATAAATGTTCTTCCCCATTTCTTTGAAGTTTGTTTTGTTAGATACAAGAATGGCTACAATGCTTGCTTCTTGAGTCCATTTGCTTAGAAATCTTTTTCTAACCCTTTATTCCAATGCAATGTCTATCTCTGACTTTGAGGTGTCTGGTGTGTTTCTTGTATGCAGTAGAAGGATGGATCCTGTTCATCCATTGTTAATCTGTGTCTTAGTTAGGGTTTTCTATTGCTGCAATGAAACACCATAACTAAAGAGCAAGCTGGGGAGGAAAGGGTATATTTGGTTTACACTTCCAGATCACAGTCCTTCATTGAGGAAGTCAGGACAGGAATTCAAGCAGGGTTGGAACCTGGAGGCAGGAGCTGATGCAGAGGCCATGGAGGGTGCTGCTTACTGGCTTGCTTCTTTTCATTAAAAATCTTCATTAGAGTTACCATAACAGAGTCTATACTAGCTGTTTGGAGATTTCCCCTGCCAATGGAATTAATCCAAATCTCTTCACTTTAGCCACAGGCAGACACTCTTGGGACAAGAGCAAAAGCAGCCACATTTTTCACCAAAATCACAAGAACAATCTCTAGGCCACATATTAACAGTCTCCTCTCAAAGCTCTTGGTCCAATCATCTACAGTTCAAATCACACTCAGCACCACTGTCTTTCATTTTCCTACTAGGATGGACCATTGTGTATCACTTAAAGTGCTAACTGCTTTTCTAATCCAGTCACTTGGTTCATAGTCCTTCAAGCAAAAGCATGGTCAGGCCTATCACAGCAATACCTGGTACCAACTTCTTAGGGTTCCTATTGCTGTAAAGAGACATCATAATCATGGCAACCACAAGAAAAACATGTAATTGGGGTGGCTTACATTTCCAAAGGTTTAGTCCATTATCATGGTGCAACATGATAGTGTGCAGACAGATACAGAACTGGAGAAGTGGTAGAGTGTCCTACTTACAGGAAGTGGTCTGAGTCACTGGATGCGGCTTGAGCATATATGAGACCTCAAAGTCCACTTCCACAGTAACACACTTCCTCCAACAAGGCCACACCTACTCCAGCAAATCACACCTAATAGTGCCACTCCCTTTGGTGGCCACTTTCTTTCAAACCACCACACTCTGTGTCTTTTTACTGGGGAGTTAGAGTCAATGAAATGATTTCTATTGATACTCTGCTATACTTATAGATTGATGCCTAGCCCAATGGTCATCAGAAAGGCTTAATCCTGCTTCTTTATGAGAGCAAATACAGCGACCCACAGTCAAACATTAGGTGGAATGGAACTTGGGGAACCCCGCGGAAGAGGAATAGCAAGGATTGTAGGAGCCAGTGGAATCAAGGACATCATGAAAATTCAGCCCACAGAATCAACTAAGCAGAGTTAATAAGGGCTCACAGAGATTGAAGTAACGGTCATGGAGCCCACATGGGTCTATGCTAGGTCTTCTGCATATATGTTGTGATTGTTTAGCCTGTCTCTCTCCTTTTTTTTTTTTTTTTTTTTGTGGGATCCCAACAATGAGAGTGGGGATGTCTATATGACTCTTTCATCTGCTATTAGGATCCTTTCTGTCCCACTGGACTGCCTCATCCAGCCTTCATATGAGGGTTTATGGCTGCCTTATGGTAACTTGTTATGCTGTGTTCAGTTGATATCCCTGGAAGGGCTGCTCTTTTCTTAAGGGAAACAGAGGACCAGTGGATCTGAGGGAGACAGGAGGTGGAGGAGGGTAGGCTGGAAGGCATAGAGGGTGGGAAACTGTAATAGGAATGTACAATATGTGAGAATAAATTAAAATTGTGCTAAAAATATTTATGTATAAAAATTTTATGTATAAAAAACATTAGCCTTTTATAGCCACCACTGGAGAACAGCAACCATGGCTCTGTGCCACCCCATGGCTGTGGGCCTCAACAAGGCCCACAAAGTGACAGAGAATGTCAGCAAGCAGAGGCACTCACCCAGCACCATGTACACCCCATGAAACACACCAAGTTCTTGTGGGATATGACTTGGGAGGTGTGTGGCTTTGTGCCCTATGAGCAGTGCCAAGGTGTCCAAGGGTAAGTGCATGAGTAAGTCCATGGAGAAGAGGGTGGGCATGCACATCTGCAACATGAGGAAGTGGGAGGAGCTGAGCAACATGCTGGCAACCATGAGGAAGGTGGCAGCCAAGAACTGATGCCTCCTCCCCGATAAATGCTTCTCCTCTCCCTGTCTCTCTGTCTCTCTGTCTGTCTGTCTGTCTGTCTGTCTGTCTGTCTGTCTGTCTGTCTGTCTGTCTTCACACTCTGGATGGCCTTGAGCTCAAGAAATCAGCCCATTTCCATCTCCTGATGGCTGTGATTCACTTCTATAGAAACTTCCAGGGCAAATCTGCCCACAAATAGAAGAAAGAAGTCACTATACGAGGGGAAACAGGAGTGGTAGATTATTGTTACCTAAGGGAAGAAGAAACCAGCAAGGATTAGAAGTGAAAAAAGACACAGAAGGCCAGGCCTTGGTGGCACACGTCTTTAATCCCAGCACTCGGGAGGATCTCTGTGAGTTCGAGACCAGCCAGCCTGGTCTATAAGAGCTAGTTCCAGTACAGGCTCCAAAACTACAGAGAAATCCTGTCTCGAAAAACAAAACAACCAAAAAGACACAGAGAAAGTAAATATAAAAGACCAAGAACAGAAAAACAAGGTATAAAACTGAGAAAGCAGTCTTTTATTTTGAACACATTGTAAATGTACATCTAGGAGCTCTGACTAGATCTTTCGTAGACTCACTGCTTTAAAAGATGGCCAGACTGTTCCCACAGATGCCTCCTTCAGCCATTACATGTGTTCTAATTAATGTACCACTTCCATAAAATTGTGTTTTTTAATGTTGCATTTGGGCTGGTGAGGTGGCTCAGTATGAGTGCTAAGCCTGAGGACCTAAATTTGGTCCCTAGAAAGTTGTCCTCTAACTTCCATTACATGCTACCACTGACTGATGACAAGACACAGACACAGACACAAAATAACAAGGAGAAAGGGAATCATATGCTACAATTTAGGCCCCACATACCTTGATACAGAAATGGATACTTTACACTGGCATGGATTTTGTCCAATAGAGGCAGGAGATGAGGAGGATGGTGAGGGAGGAGGGAAGAGAGGCTGCAAGGAGGCACACCAGGTAGCTGCCAAAGGAGTAACTGGCATTCTCCAGTAGGTCAAGACCATGTGAAAATACAAATTAGTAGTTTTAGGTTAATAAATAAAAGAGAAGTAGCCAGTAAGAATCCTAAGCCATCAGCCAACAGTTTTAAATTAATATGTCTCTGTGTGCTTATATGGGCTGAAGGGCAGCAGGACCTGGTGAGACAGAAACCTCCATCTTCAATACATATTTCTCCATCATGGCAGAAATGAAATCCCATGAACATTTTTATTTTCCTAACAATATGCAGGACTGGGTAGGCAATGGTGACAATTCCAGTGGTCATAGCATAGGCACTGGGCTCTACAATGCTGCTGTGAATCTTTAGGGACCTGGGCAGTGCAGAGCCTGACTTTCCTGTGCAGGTCACTGCAAACTGTTAAGCATCAGTAAGACAAGAAGGGTAAGCTGGTATAAAGTAACTGAACTTGTTACCAAAACAAATGAATTAAGTTCAGTCAAACAAAGAATCTGACAATTCAACATCTACCATGTACCATGCACTTCATTCAAATTCATTTTACAGAGATATAAAGTTCTAGTTATTCAGATATAGTAACACTGGTTGGCATCTCCCATTAAAATCAGTAAAATACAACAATTGGTTATTGAAATGCAGTATTCTGACTAATTATGATGTCATAAAAGACAAATGTCTAATCATAAAGTTTGAAAATCTTTTCAAGTATTTAACTTTCTTACTAAACTGAGTATGTTTCATATAATTTTATATTTTCTAGCTAATATTTATTATGAAAAGAAGGCAGTCGTGGTCCATACCGATGCATAGAGGGAAGTAGAATGGATGTGTTGGTCCTTGTCTAAGTCACCGCTCTCAGCTTTGAGACAAGCAAAAGAAGTTACCGTGGTCGTCCATTTGTCTTAAATGAAGTTGTGTGAAACCCATTGCTCCACTGAGGTTCCTGAAGAGAATTCTTGCTCAGGTAACTGTCTTCCCAAAGCTACGGCCATCTTCCACGGTGACTGTGCTTTTCACATGTTATCAATACCCACGACAGCCAACACATTTCATCTGCTGATCTGCTGTTCTACTGAAATATTTAGCCACCAAACTGCTTACCAACATCTGCTGACTCTTCATCTCTAACTTTACAGTCACCTTCCTTACTATCATAGGAAAGTGGAGGTCCTTCACACCTACCATTAAGTGTACTGGACTTGGGCAATACAACTGTTTGTGTGCTATTTGTGGCACCAGGAATCCTGAAGGAACTTGAACATAACAGTAAACTAGCATTGCCTGACAAAGAAATATGTAAAATTTAAAGTAATCTCTGATGAATTAAAAAACAATTTAAAAAAATAATTTAAGATCAGGAGGACTTTGAATTCATCTGACCATTCTATTTGTGTTTTGAAGAGTACATTCTTTAAATAGAAAATATAAGTCAATTAAAAAACATAGGCAGAGGATGGGGCCGGTGAGAGGGCCCAGTGTGTAAACACTTGCTGTGCAAGCCTGGCAACCTGAATTTTATCCTCAGAATCCACAGTGAAGGACAGAACTGAGTCCCACGAGCTGTCCTGATTTCCACATGTGCCGACACAGATGTGCCACGCGCACACACACACACACACACACACACACACACGCACGCACGCATATATAACAGATTAAATGAAAATGGATCTACCTATACAAAATGTAATAAGAGATGGGGAAGGGGTTCTCCTGCCTCCAGGGTGCTCGCTCTGTTCAGCTCTAGGGCTGCACCTTTCCATTTTCAACAGAAGTGCTGACAAAATGTCACCTTCATTAGGGAAGCTTCCCTAGCATCATTTCTCCCCACCCCAGGCCATTTTGTGTGACTTATTCAGCAAACCCTGGGAGGCGTACAGTGATGTCCAGGTTTAGGTTACTTCTACCACCAGGGGGTTAATTTCCAGCATTCCTTAAAGGGATACCTTCAGTGGCTACTGCCAGTTTCAACTAGGTCTCAATCTTTACCTTCCCAGGAACGGTCTTGCTCAATCCCATGGTTAAGTGGCTATTACCTGTACCTTCTACCTCTGTATTCTTTACACAGTTATCTTTGCTTTACTAATTCATCCATTAATAAATATTCATGTATTCTTCCTGTTAAAACTAGAGAGTAATTTCTGGCTTTTCACTGGACTTCTATAGCAGGATTTTCTACAGAAGAGGAAACTTGCAGATTCATTGGTAATCAGAGATGGGCAGTGTTCCCTTGGAATCTCCAGCTCGCTTCTGCTTGATCCGGAAAGCCCCAGTCCTGTCTCTCTAAAGCTGGAACTCTGAGACTCTCTGAACAAAGGGAAGTCACCAAAAAGCCAGTTCCACATTCTTAGCTCCTCCCCTGAAGACACCAGCTACCCAAGCATTCCAGCTTTTTTTTTTTTTTTTTTTCTTTTTGAGTCAGGGTTTCCCCCAGCTGTTCTGGAACTTACTCTGTAGACCAGGCTGACTTCAAACTCACAGAGATCCTCCTGCCTCTGACTCCCAAGTGCTAGAATTAAAGGCATGTGCTACTGCCACCACCACCCGAGTTCTATCTCTTGACCATACTTGGACACAGAATGTCACCTACAGGGTATAAAAGCTCCCTACTTTAGTTTGGATGTGTGACTTCAATATCTGGGGCTGGAGAACTCACTGGGGAGTTGCTTTGGTCAAATAAACCTGGTTTTTTGTTGTTGTTTGTTTTCTTTTTCAATTCTGTTTGATCTGGCTTACTGCATCGGTGGACAGACGTATTATCAGGGTACAGAAAACCAATTAGACAGACTTGCCACAGCTCCAATTCTGGCACAGGTGGCAAGGGGTACAAATAAAGATGTGTGCTGCAGCAACGCTGACAGCCCCCAACCATGAACAACGTAAATGCCAAAGAGGAGCCTCAAGGGGCATACTCATACGGTGGAAATGTGGAGTTCCATAGACACGCATGGGTAAGTCTCAACAACTTATCACTGAACCAAAAAGCAAGCTGCAAAAGGAAACAAATAGAATGGCCCTTTACAGACAGGGCTACAATATGCCCAAGTGCCAACAGGGATTAGTAACCTAAACAATGCAAAGGAATACAGAATGGGGCTGTGTCTAGAATGAAGAACAGTGACTGCAGAGGCTAGAGAAGATTTTGATTTATTTGTGATGTTTAATGTTTAAGTAAAGAGGATACTATTGGTTATGCTGGTTTTTTTTTAACATGTTTGAAGTATATAATTAAAATAAACTAGGTGAATGATAAAATGTAAAGTTAACAAATCCTCAACTAATAAATGGAATTAAAGAGAGTAAATTAGGGACCAAGTTTCCAAACTTGCTATACATCAAGATTCTTGGAAACCAGTTCATTAACTAGAATCTGTGATTTGGAGGGAAATAGGATGAGAGCAATCAAATGATTATCCTAAAGGGGTCGTTCACCTACACTGCAGTGCTACAATTAATCTTACAAAAACAGAGCTCCAAATATACCTTGGGTTATACTGGAAAGTAACAATCACACAAAGAACACTAAGGCATGCTTAAATTAATGCCATTACTACCTACCACTAGCCACGTTTAGGCAAACTTAAAAATTTCATGGAGGTAGGAAATGCTGGATGTTGTTAAACACTCAACACCAACTGCTCTGGTTCCATTAAGGGTTTGAAAGCCCACCTGTCTGTTGTTCAGCAGTGTGGCTACAAAGCTAACTGCCTCACTAACAGTTGCCAGAGCTGCCTTAACAAATACAACAGGTCTAGAGACGCACATCAGTGGAAATGTGTTCTATTGTAACCGGAGTCTAGGTGGCCCAAACACAGGTGTTAGCATCTGGAGATCCCACAAAGCCTCGGGCACTCACAGGCCTCTCTGATTGTCTAGTGGGTGCCCACTGTCTCACTATCCACACATAGTCTTTTATGTGTCCAGATTTCTTCTCACTCACTTATGACTGACTGGGGCCAATTAGGGTTTTTCATATCAGCTTGACTCTAACTTCACCAGTCTCATCTATACTCATATTCTGAGGATTGGAGGATGGGGTTATACAAGGACACGTTAAACCCATAATAGTTCCCTAAAGTTTCTACTACATGATCTTTTCAGGCATTCATATTGCACTCACAGAACCTCACATTTTAATTAGTAGACGGCAGATATTACATGTTTTTAGTATCTCTTCCCCTCAACCCCTCAACTGTGAAGAATAGACTTTATATTGTAAGTCACTATATAATAAACCTTCCAAGTTTGTTGTTTCGGTAGATTTATGTATGCAGAATTTTACATGCTTAAGGAAAATTCTATATCCAAGCACTTGGATAACATAAAAATAAGTTTGATATAATGTACACAGATGTAGAAGAAAAAAAATTGTACTAAAAGGCGGAGTAAAAAGTCACCTGCGCTTTCAGTGTAAAATTAAAAGTTGTGGAGATCATCAATTATGTACTGACAATATCTGCTCTATTCGTAACACAGCCACTGTATATACAGCCACAATACTGACTTAAATAAAAAGTATGCATTACCATAGCTGCAATTTTTAGAATAAAGAAAGTGTCATTTGAATACACTTTATCTTTCTATTCAACATATTTTCTGTAATTTTAACCAGTGGTTTCCAAACCTGTCCAAAGTATCAGAAGTCACTTGAGTTGGAACTAAAAGACAGGCTTTTCAGTATGCTTGCTAAACCACCACCTCTGGAGACAGCATCAAGCAATGTGAGTCTTTAATGAAGAGCTCAGGTCATGCAAGACCTGAGCATGCGAGGAAAATGCTCAAAAGAAACCACTGCCTCACAACAACTTGAAACCAGACATTTCCACATCTGGTCACTCATACATACTCTCATACATATATATTTACAAATTATGCATGTATACTAGTGTTATAAAATGATTTATTAATTACAGAGCACAAAATTGGAAGGACAAAATAGAAATTAAATAAAATCCAAATACTTCCATTTAACACTCCCAAAAGCAGTGTTGTTAACATACTCCATTTTAGAGGCCACAAGCTTACAGTCTCTTTGCACCCTGAGTCCCAGCATGCTCTTCTCCTGAATTCTAGAACTATGCACTCTTTACTTTCATGGGTATTTCAGCCCAGCTGAAGCAGGCTCCTTTTCTGTCACTGCAGGCTGGGGCTGGGTCAGAACGTTTTCTTACTCACAGTTTAATCAAGTGAAAACATCACAGAGCCCAGGCTGGTCCACACACCCTCTGACATGTGAGGAACACATACTGTACAGTCTATCCAGAGTGCCATCTCAGCGACCTGTCTCACAGCACTGCACGAACTCCCTAAGGGTTCTCCCTCATTTTGAGCTCCCTTCCCAGCTTTACACTTTCCTTTCACACTGCTGCCCAAGTGGCAATCTAAAATGCAAATTTCATCTTCTCCATTTTACATCTGCCAAATGTTTCATTTTCATAAGATTACAAAAAAAACAAACAAACAAACAAACAAAAAAAACTCAGCATGAAAAAGCTCACCCCAATCTAACCCCTGCCTAGTTGTCTGCAGCCCTTTCTGCTCTACTTCTCTTCTTGCCACAATCTCTGAAAGCATCGCCATCCTCATGACTTCAGGGTCATTCCCGCGTGAGGCCAGGTATTTCTCTTCTGAGTTATTTGTCAGAGAGGGGTAATGAGTTCCTCCTTTTATCTGGAGACAACAGACAAATATGTGTTTAATCACAGGAATTCAAGCTTTTAGAAACCATGGAAAGAAAACCCCTCAGTGAAGGATGAACCATTCTCAGGGGGATGGTAACAAATGCCACTGTTAAACTGTAACCGAGGCGCAAAGGAATCTTAATGAGCTGTGAGGTGAATAGAAATCAAAAGAGAAGCTAGTCTTTTTTTAAAGAGGAGCAGCAAAAGAGAGAAAAAGAAAAGGGGGGTTCTTATGGCCCAGATCCAGGATGCTGATCTGCAAAAGCTCACAGTGCACAGAAAGCTGGACACTGAAGACACTTGGCAAGACTGAAATCAGGCACTGTCTTGCAACAGAGTGGCAATGTATCATACAAGTCACTTTGCTTGCTCCAGACCCCATGCTACATCACTGCATTGCTTTGACTCAGAGGCTACCTTTTGAAGTGTCTAAAGCCATAAGGAGTAGTTAACCTGACTGTATCCTCCTGGAATGGTCAGTCATCTGGCATAATTAAATCCCCATTTTTCAATCATCTCAAAATTCCAAATGAATACCTCCTGCCAGGACAAGTGTAGAAGGCAGCCCAGGGAACCCAAAGTCTGCTAGACTTGAAGATGAGATTGTACAGTCATACTGGAACTCGTGAGTTAATCTAGCATCCTAGATTACTTCCTGCCTTTGTTATAAAGGAGTTGTAAGAAACAGACAAAGAAAGATGGAGTGAGTAGTGAAGCTGTCTCAGTCGTCTGTATCACTACAGTGGAATGCCAACAACTGGGCAGCTCACACACAGCAATATCCTTCAGTTCTGGAGACTGGGAAGTTGATAGCAAAGACACTGGCAGACTCAAGTGTCTGGTGAGGTCCCACTTTCTGCCTCACAGATACAGCCTGCTGTACCCACACACAGCAGATGGACTGAAGCTCTCTGGGGCCTCTTTTATACAAGCATTGATCTCACCGAGGAAGACTTTTAATCTCATGACCTTATCATCTCCTCATTCCTCACCCTCATGTCCCAATACCACCATCCTGGAAGTTAAAATTCCAGGATATGAATTCTCAGGGTGCTACAAACACTTAGTCCACCGGAGGGCACAAGAAATTAAATGCTGCAACTGACATTAGCTAACAGCATACAATTTTGATATAAAAAGTTAGCAAGCATTTATGCCTATAGCCCCCCCAAAATGGCTAGAGACATCTCAATGTGGCAAATACTTGGTCTGTCCCCCACTTAATGGGCAACTGTTGTTCATTCTACACCCCCCCGAAAGACATGAAGTATTTAAGAGTACTCTGCCCTGTCTCATAAATACAGAAATAAACAAAGAATTTAAAACATGGAAAAAGCAGGTGCCTGTAAAGTGGTCAATAGGTAAAGGTGCCTGCTACAATTTCTGACTGCCTGATTCAATGCCTGGGGCCCACATGGTAGCTGCAGAGAACCGGCTTCCTCAAACTGTTCTCTGGCCTCCATATACACACCACTAGACAAACATACCATTCGTGCACATACATAAAATGATAATTAAGTGCAAAAATATTTAAAAATGAAGCTTGGACATGGTGGCAGCACTTGGAAGGCAAAGGCAGGTAGATTTCTGAGTTTAAGACTAGTCTGCTCTACAGAGTTAGTGCCAGGAAACCCAGGGCTACACAAAGAAACCCTGTCTCAAAAACAAAAATGTAAACTGAAATGAAATTTTAAAATTAAGCCCAAAGGCCAAAACAGTTTGCTAATCTGGAAGAATAGACCTCTGCTTCTAACAATAAGGGAGGAGGACAGAGGGAAGAGGGCAGCAAACGTGGGACAAGTGCTACCACTGTCCACTGCTCGTTCTGCCAGGACTTCCCAGGTTGTGATGTAGGGAAGTTAACCCCCAAAAACCCTAGCAACTTTGCTGAGTTGTGGTTAGAATCTAAAGGATAAAATACTGGGGCATATAGGGCTATAAAGAAAAGCAGGGCTAGAGAGCTCAAGAGGCCTCAGTACTTAGTCTTTGGCTAAGTACTGATTTATGCACATATGGGAGAAAGAAAAAAAACCCTAGAAAATGAGTAAGTGTGACAATTCCCATAGCTCATATAAGGCTGTGAGTGCCTAGTGTTCCAAAAAGCTATAAAGACCTAATTGCTTAAAAAGGTTCTTACGTTTTAATTTTAGTGTATGGGTGTTTTGCCTACACCTATGTTTGTGCACCACTTATGTCTTCAATGCTGAGGTTAGAAAAGGGCAGGAGCTACAGGTGGGTGTGAGCTGCCATGTGGGTGCTAGGAACTGAATCTGGTCCTCTGGAAGAGCAGCTGGTGCTCTTAACCACTGGGCCACCTCTCCATCCTTGCTTTGATGCTTGTGAAGGTGAGCTTTACAGCCAAGATCTAGGTCAGAGTGTGAGCCCCACAGACATCTTAGGCATAGGGAATGTATATCATAAGACATGATGGCAATGGGTCGGTCTGAAGGAATCTTAAGTGCAAAGGTCCTGAGGCTAGGCCTTACACACTCTAGGATCAGTAAGAGTCTGTTGTAGCTGGAGAGCAATGCTGGCAGGAGAGAATCAAACAGTAAGAGCTGGAGATGGGCTCAGAGATGTAAGGAGTTAGGACAGTGTGCTAAGTGTTCTTAATTGCTGAGCCACCCCTCCAGCCCCAAATCCAAGGGATCTTGACAAATGTCCTCACAGGCATTGCTTCAGTAATGGGGACAAATTACTCTTATATTAAAAACTGCTCTGACCCTAGAAAAGGTTGAAGGAAAGCCCTAGAAGGTCAACCTAACTGTGCAGTAACTTATCTGTGTGTTGGAGCAAAGCTGATGAGGTACAACCGAGTCCTAAGAGCTCCACAGAGCCTCACAGGATCCTAAGAATCCTAGAGTCCTAAGAGCCCCACAGAGCCCCACAGGATCCTAAGAATCCTAGAGTCCTAAGAGCCTCACAGAGCCCCACAGGATCCTAAGAATCCTAGAGTCCTAAGAGCCTCACAGAGCCCCACAGGATCTTAAGAATCCTAGAGTCCTAAGAGCCTCACAGAGCCCCACAGGATCCTAAGAATCCTAGAGTCCTAAGAGCCCCACAGAGCCCCACGGGATCCTAAGAATCCTACAGTCCTAAGAGCCTCACAGAGCCCCACAGGATCCTAAGAATCCTAGAGTCCTAAGAGCACCTAGTGGGTACTCTAAGCTCAAACACACCCAGGACAAGATAGCCAGCAGGCAGTCCCCACACCCCCACACAACACAGATGGTAAGAGCAAGATGTTAAAACAGTCATTACACATACTTGATGCAAGAAGGCAAAGGAAAATACAAACACAACAAAGCAGGAAACTAGGTACAGAAAACACCTAAACAACTTGTAAGAGTGAGACATACATCACACATGAAAAACATAAAATGAAATCAATAGCTGATTAGAGATTACAGAAGACCAGTGAAATTATTCACACTCAAAATAATAATGTGCCAATGGAAAGTAATTATAGGAACTTTCTAGAATGAAACACAAGGAAAAGTACTGAAAGGAAAAAAAAAATCATAGAGCTTGTGAGGTAAATCAAAATGCAGAGTTGTGGCAACACAATGAATACACTAGGTTCCAAGCCAAGGTGTAAAAAACAATAACTACAATCGAATAAATTTAGGGAGAGAAACACACACACACACACACACACACACACACACACACACACACACACACACACACACGTTTTACTAGTTAGATTAAGACTACAAACCCAGCCGGGCAGTGGTGGTGCACGCCTTTAATCCCAGCACTCAGGAGGCAGAGGCAGGTGGATCTCTGTGAGTTCGAGACCAGCCTGGTCTACAAGAGCTAGTTCCAGGGCAGCCTCTAAAGCCACAGAGAACCCTGTCTCAAAAAACCAAAAAAAAAAAAAAAGACTACAAACCCAGTCAGCCAGAATCTCAACAAATCCTATGCAAATGAATATGAAGAAAAACACATCAAGGTACAATATAACCAGATTGCTGAAAGCCATCAGTAGGGGAGGAGGGCCAAGAAGACGAAAGATAACTGAGTGATGAACAATGCTAATAATAACTGCCAACTACTAGTTTAGCACAAGATGCCATGCTGGAGACAGAGCCTAACAGCGAGCGCACTGCAGACTCAAGTCTTTCATTGCCTTCATTTCATCTGGTTATAGGAAAGCCCTTGATATGTGATACTTCAGTGGGATTCCTCGAACTTTCTGGTAATGACAACAAGCAGGTATATGGAAATATGCTTATAGCATGTGTCCACAAACTGGTGAATGTCATCAAGTGTAAGCCAAAGTGGCTTTTGAAGAGCTGCAGTTTTCCACACCTGTCTCTCACAAAGAAAACAGGCCGATCACATCACTTTTAATTTCCAGGAGAGGAGGCTTCCAGGTCAGAAATAAGTTACACTAGCTTGGCTTAGCTATAGCAATTAACACTTACTCATCCATGTAAGAACTCTACAAACATGTCAATTGAATCTTTTGACACAGGAATGATCCCCATTTACAAAGAAGAAACTAGGTCACAGGTCGTAACTTGTCCAAAGTCATGTAACTAAAGTAAATCGAAGATTTAACTAAAAAATCTGACAATGATGATCTGCTCTCTGAGCCCACCCAGTTTTTACTGCCAATGCTGGTAAGAGGCAGCTCTCTCAAACCTGTTATTAGGGGTAGATTCAAGGTTATTCCAAATTAGTCTACTGCTGGATGCCAGAACCTGCTGTCAGTGCCTGCTGGCTTGGCTAGAGGACAACTAAAGGAACCTGCAGTTTCCAGGCTGAGGTCCCCATTTTTCTTTGCCAACGGCAGAACACCAGGGGCACCACTGGTTCTACCTCAACTGAACACTGGGCAGACTTTTAAGTTTTCTTTTTAAAAAAATTATTTTACCTATCAATCCCAGTTCCCTCTCCCTCCCTCTCTTCTACCCTCCCATGCCTCTCTCTCCTCCTCTCCCCTCCTACCCAACCCCCTCCACAGATAGGGTGAGGTCTTCCAGGAGGGGTCAAAATCTGTCAAGCCATTTGGAGTAGGGACTAGGCCCTCACTTCTGCCTCTAGGCTAAGGGAGTATCTCTCCATGGGGAATGTGCTTCCAAAGTCCTTTCGTACACCAGGGATACATCCTGGTTCCACAGTCAGAGGTCCCTTAGACTGCTCACGCCTTCTAACTGAGACCCATGTTCAGGAGGTCTGAGTCAGTATAATGCTGGATTCCCAGCTATCAGTCTGGGAACCCATTAGCTCCTCCTTGTTCAAGTTAGCTGTCTGTGGGTTTCTGTATCCTGATCTTGCCCTCTATTGTATCAAATTGCTGGAAGGTGGTAGAGATGACCTGGATGAGCTTTGGGAGCGGAGCCAGTCTCTCCAAAGCAGAGGCTCAAGGTTTTGGAGTGTTTCTATGGGAAAGGGCTCCCTCCCCATCAGACACACTGAGGCAACAGAGAAAAAGGCTGAAGCCCTTCGCTGGGATCTGCCTACCTGAGGGGTGATTACCAAACAACAGGCCAAGAAAATGTCACGTCAGGAAAGAGACTCCGAAATGAGAGCCAAGAATGTCAAGCAGTGCACAAATTTAGAGGGAGAGAATGCAGGAAGCTGGGGAATTTTCAATTGTCCACTGCAGTGCTAAGAGGCGGTAACAGTGTCCATAGTCTCTGGGAGAAACAAAGGCATAGATAAGCCAAGTTACCTCAGTCACATAGACACACACTACAGAGCTGCACAATGCTGCCTCTCTAGAAAGGCCAGTCAGAAATGAGGTAGAGATGGCAGAAATGAAGCTGAAGAGTCGCAGTACAATGACCGGTGATTTGAAAACCAACGCTTTAAGCTAGGTTCACTGGTATGTGGACCTATTATCTTCCCGGATAGGCTGGAGGTCTTTCTTTATGACAGAATCCTGTCAGGTGACCAGAATTCCAAACAAGTGTATCCCGTATTACAATGTTCGGCATTCACTATACACAAGGCAGGGTCACACACCAACAAAGTTTAATAGACAATGTGGTCTGCTGCTTTATTTACTTTGCTTATACTTTGTGTAGACTCAGGCAAGATCCCTGGGGCTGACTTGGCCAGCTAGCTCAGCTCCATGTCCTACTGAGAGATCCTCTCCAAAAACTGGGGGAAGTGCTTGAGAAATGATACTAGTCCTCTAGTCTCCACATGTATGAACACATACGTGCATACATATGAATGCACACACACACACACCTGCGACTGTATCAAAAAAGATCTCTAAAGCTAACAGGGGGCTTGCTTGGCATGTATGAGGCCCTGGATTTAATTCCCAATAACATCAACAATAAGAGCAGTATGTTTCAATTTTCTTCCTAGTAAAAGGCAAAGAGAAAAACGTAAGTAACTTATACCAGTCTTAAATAAGAAAATGTATCAGTGGTTGGATGTGAAACAAGAATGTCAAGGAAAGGCAAGTATGCATTTGTTCATAGATTTATTAAGGCTTATTATTTTCTGCATATGAGTGTTTTGTCTGTATGTATGCATATACAAGTACTATGTGCATGCCTGGCGTCCACAGAAACCAAAAGAGGTCATCAGATTCCCTGGAAATGGAGTTATAGATAGTTATGAGCTGCCATGTGTATGCTAGGAATTGAACCTGGGTCTTTTGCAAAAGCAGTAAATGCTTTTAATTGCTGAGCCATCTCTCTGGCCCATTCATTAACTTGGAGACATTACATTGGTCTTACTTAGGGCTAAGTATACAACAAGGGCTCATTTCAGCAATGGACAACCAACTGTCCAGGGACCTAACAGGTGCTAATAAACATGCTTGAGCAATCGCACGCACTATCTTTAGTGAATACCCAACACTGGTTTCCTTTGAAGCAGACTCTTTCCAAGGATTACATTTTAATCAAAGCAAAGGCTTTGTTTTCCAAATCATAAACAAATTTAGAGGTTAAATATATTGGATATTAAAATGTAGGTTTTAGGGGGCAGGAGAGGGCTTAGTTGGTAAAATGCTGGCCTGAGTGCAAACACAAGCATCTTAGTTAAGATCCCAGTATGCACATACAAAGTGGGACACAGTAGCATATGCCTATGATCCCAGCACTGGGGCGTACTGCCTAGACAGTCTAGCTGGGAAGTACTGGAAAAGTGAGAAACCCTGTCTCAAAAAATAAGGGGAGGTAATAGACAACTGCTAGTGAGTGTGGCTACTAGAAGGTTGACCATGTTCCAGTGCATGGCTCTTCACCCATGTGCTTATGGGAGGCACTAATTGGATTTAGTGGATTATAAAAGTAAAAAGCACACGAAGTTGGGAGAAGGACATGTTGAGTGTATCTGGAAGACAATGGAGAGAGGGTAGAGTAGATGAATATGGCCAAAATATGTTGTATACATATATAAAATTCTCAAAAAATAAAATTATTATGCAAAAAATCGGTGTTGAGTAAATCATGATAACTAACATGGGTGGCTGCCCTACACACACACACACACACACACACACACACACACACACACACACACACACACACACACACAGGTTTTACTGAAGAAGTATGAGGGAAAACCAGGTCAACTCTAGGTCTAGCCAAAAGCAATCCTATGAGAATAATGGATTCTGTGAATAAGATGTTAAGTGAAAGCTGGCCACTCGTTATAAGTGAAACACGGTGCTGGGACTCATCTAACTACCCCATCCTGAGGCTGAGACCTGTCCCAGTTCTGCCAGTGCACTACGGAAGTCACCAAGCAGCACATTCCAAGGCATATGGTTCAGAAACCTCAAGCTTTAGCAGAGGTCGTCTAGTTCTTTGTCCTGTGTAATGTGGCAAGGGTGAGTCTGCATCAATGTTTAAAATAATGGTCCATGAAATAGCCAAACGGAGAAGCAGAAATACAGATTTCTACACACACAGTAGTAAAAATTACATCAAGCACACAAAAGCTTAGCTTATAAGTATTCAGAAATGCCGTCCACCACTCAGATATAATTTATATTATTTCTCTGGAATTCTCAGGTAGCTCTGGTTATGGGATAAAGAAGTATCAATAACAATAAAATTTCCAAAGGCTGGTCTGGCCCCTGTAGTTACCTAACAGTTAATCTGAACATGCAAGAATAACAATGATAAAAGCTATCTTGACATAGCTTAAGGCTATAGGATAAACATTAATGAATATGCAGTTTATTCTTCTTGGCAATCTGGTAAAAATGGAAAGTAGCACATAAAAGATAAAATTGCTGCTGCCATTATATTGTTTCTTCTGTTTGTCTATAGTTCTCTGACATAGTCAATGCCAGCTTTTTACTAGCTTACATTCCACTTGTCTCCTAATGCTGCCATATCAGAAATATCTATATAACATTCTTCATCTCAATATACCACTCATTTATCAGCAATATAAGTTTTTTCTATGGGCACACCTTCTCTTTAAAGATAAAGAACTAAAAGAGAAGTGTGTAGGGCTGGGGGTGGGGTTGGAACGATGGCTCAGGCATTAATAGCACCCACATAGTGGGTTGCAACCATCTGTAACTCCAGCTCTAGAGGGATCTGATGCCTCCTTCTGACTTCTACAGTCACCAAGCATAGACATGATACACAGACAGAAATGAAGGCAGAATACTCACACATAAAATGAGTAAATGTAATAAAAATATTTTAAAGTAGATATGTAGATATGTAAAGCAGAAATGTAGATATATACATATAATATACAGATAATTACATTCTGCCCACCGCCCCCTTTTTTTCTGCCTTTTTAGGGATGTACCATGACACAAAAAGTCTAGACTGTCTGACTCTGTACCTTTTATTAGTGTTGTTCTTTGAAGACATGTTTAAACTCTATCCTGCTCATAGAAAGATAAAGGCCTTAGATCCGATTCCCCAATTCCAGGGATTTTACAGTACTGTCAACCTCTTCTGCCAGCAATCTCCACCTCAGGGTTCCTGTGAAGTCTTCGCTCCCTGCTTGCATGCCTCCCTCTCCCCTCCCCTTAGAGTCTACGACTTTCTGAGGATGCCTTGGCCAGCACATCCAGTCTTTTCTTGTTCTCTATAGAAAGGGATCTGCTGTAGGCTTCCAGACAAAAAAAAAAGCCTCAACCAAACACAAAACACAGGCATTGATGGAGAAATAAAAGATCCAGGAAATAAATTCTGGAAGAGGAAGGAGCACAAAGTATCTTTTATAATAATACAGTACATGAAGAAAGAAGAGGGACTTGGCAGAGGAGAGAGATCCATCCTGAACATTTACATAAAGCATTTGTATAACATGCATGATTACATTCAAGCTGTACAGAAACAAGGTGAATACAGTAAATGATATGTATGATAAGATTTTTAAACTAGCAGCCAGGATCAACAGAAGTCTTGAATGGCTGTAATTGGGGAGTGCCAGGTCCTGCCTTCTGTGTACGTGGCAACCAACCGCATCCTGTGCTGCTTCAGTGACTTACAAAGCACTCAAAGCAGACTTGGGCAGGAATGGGTCTGTAAATGTGTGCCCATGCTGCTTTCTAATCTGAACTACTGGGGAAGGACAATCTGGGAAAACTCTACAGCACTTTCTCAGAGATAGGCATATTAATATTAGTATTAATAATTGGAATGTTACTACTATTTTAAGTGGTCTCTAAACCCCTTACAATCCTGTTTTGGAGACAGAAACTGACCGAGAAGACATGCCTAAGACCCCCTTGGGCCCTGTTACATTCCCTCATGATACCTACTGTGCCACATAGAGGATTACTATTCACACTTGAATAGGTTACATTTATGCTAAATTAATAAATATATATTTGAGGGGAAACCTCAGCTTTTAAAACCTGTTTTGTCAGGAATATAATGTCCCTTTCATTTTAACATCCACAAAGGTAACAGTCTGACTTCTAAAGTATCTGACAGCGTAAATGGCTGAGCACTATAGCAATCTGACAGAGCCAGAAGGAGATTAAAGACCTGTGGCTAGTAGCTGCTTCTGGAAACTACCCATTCCCAGAAAACATGTGCTCAATTAAGTAATTTGCTCAGTGAATAAAAATTATACACTCTCCAGTGTACACTGTACACATCAAGGTCACAAAATAACAGTGACACTATTTTAAGCTCACAAAACATCTTCTAGTTCCAGATGTCTTCTCATCAGCATGTGACTACACTCTTTGGCCACTTTCTTGTCAATATTCTTTACAAATATTTTGTCACCTCTGATGACAAGGCCAGCAACACACTTGGAGCACCCAATTTTGCAGTGACCACCCTATTAATCTTGGTTGGGTGCAGGGCTTTTTGAGTACAGCTGGCAGATACCCACCTAGTCCTGTGTGCCCAAGCCCCATTCTAACATGTTACAGATGATAATTCTCAAAACAAGTAGCTTAGCAGGAACTGTGGGAACAAGAGAGTTCAGCTAGCTTTTACTCAGCAATGATCAGCTTTTATCTACAATGTCCACATGTAGTCATGAGAATATCTAAATAGATGACAAACAGAAACAAATGTCCTACAGCTAGGTTCCCCCTCCCCCGCCACCCATCTATAAAAACTATCTGTAGAAGACAAATGCTGTCCCCTGTCTGACTGACAGATGCCTAAGTGGTTCAAATATTATCTGTGAATAAAGTTCAGAAGGAAGGGTAAATTAATACCTTTTGTTTATTGGACAGAGCTAGCTCATTCTCCCTAATGCCAAGAAACAGTGGGTTAAAATAGGCCACAAAAACCTAAGTGGCCAAAAGACAGACATTACTACCATACTAAGGAGGTTTTTGTTGAAGGGTTTTTTCCTTTTCGGTTAAAAATGTTCCATTACCACCATGCAGTTTCCCAAAGGGTAAAGAAGGAAATGTAAAATTGGAATGTGGAGAGCTGGAGAGTATTGATAAGCCCCTTTATTTGGGGAATGAGTGAGGTGACCATACTGGGAATGACCTCTCCCCCAAAGGTGTGAAAACTCGGGAAACCAATTCAAATAAAGTTACACAGGACATTGTGAGACGTGGAAACGTAATGGGACAGCAGAAAGACCGATTTTGTGTTCTCCCTCACATTACAAGATAAATACCCACAGGGTTGTATATATCATAGAGAACAGATAAGAAAATACTAAAATGAAGATAAAGTGGCTGTTTTCTATACTAATTAACAACAAGTAATTTATAAGCCATAATTAGCCAAACAATAATTGCTTTAGGAAGGAAAACGGCCTAAGTCCACATGACCTTCAGGTTTATTGTGTTGGCCTTCACCACAAACCAACTGATTTGTAATGTAAGGTGTTCTGTTTTCTCTTCTCTAACTGGCACTCATCACACCTGCCTGGTGCACGGGCACTAACACACCTGCCTGGTGCACGGGCACTATCACACCTGTCTGGTGCACGAGCACTATCACACCTGCCTGGTGCACGGGCACTAACACACCTGCCTGGTGCACGGGCACTAACACACCTGCCTGGTGCACGAGCACTATCACACCTGCCTGGTGCACGGGCACTAACACACCTGCCTGGTGCACGGGCACTATCACACCTGCCTGGTGCACGGGCACTATCACACCTGTCTGGTGCACGAGCACTATCACACCTGCCTGGTGCACGGGCACTATCACACCTGCCTGGTGCACGGGCACTAACACACCTGCCTGGTGCACGGGCACTATCACACCTGCCTGGTGCACGGGCACTAACACACCTGCCTGGTGCACGGGCACTATCACACCTGCCTGGTGCACGGGCACTAACACACCTGCCTGGTGCACGGGCACTATCACACCTGCCTGGTGCACGGGCACTAACACACCTGCCTGGTGCACGGGCACTATCACACCTGCCTGGTGCACGGGCACTAACACACCTGCCTGGTGCACGGGCACTATCACACCTGCCTGGTGCACGGGCACTAACACACCTGCCTGGTGCACGGGCACTATCACACCTGCCTGGTGCACGGGCACTAACACACCTGCCTGGTGCACGGGCACTAACACACCTGCCTGGTGCACGGGCACTATCACACCTGCCTGGTGCACGGGCACTATCACACCTGCCTGGTGCACGGGCACTAACACACCTGCCTGGTGCACGGGCACTAACACACCTGCCTGGTGCACGGGCACTATCACACCTGCCTGGTGCACGGGCACTATCACACCTGCCTGGTGCACGGGCACTAACACACCTGCCTGGTGCACGGGCACTAACACACCTGCCTGGTGCACGGGCACTATCACACCTAACTGACACAGCACCTTTGGTTCACTGTGACTCAAAGGATAAAGTTCAAGCTCAGCACTGCACATCACTGAGGGCAGTGTTCCTCCTCAGTGTGCCACTCACCAGCCCTCATACACCTCCTTCCTCCAGGGTGGTCAAACCCAAGCCCATATTGGATGTCTGAACTCCAGAGCTGTGCCCTTCGTTTCTTTAACCGCTCTGCAGTTTCTGGCCTGTGTGTCCTTGGATGTGCTGGCCCCAGCTGAGGAACCCCTTTCCCTAACACCCCTGCTTCCTCTGTCCGACTACAGCCAACCTCTGGACTCAGTCTTCCACCCTTGGCAGCCTCCCCACTGTGGGTGAAAATTTTCAGACATGGCCTTGTGTTCCCTCTCTGACTAAAGAGATGCTTGCTGCATCACTTTCTAGCTGAGTGGCCTTGGTCAAGCTCATTAATTGCACTCGGGCTTGCTTCTTCCTCATATGCTGAAAGTCCACATCCACTTGCTGTCACAGTGAAATGACTATCAAAATTACTTTGTGTGGACAGCAAGTCATTAAAATGTGTGAGCATCACCCAGACACTCCAAGTCTGGGCTAACGGTGAGATGGAGCTTCTGGTTTCCAGTTCCCCTTTCCAGGATGCTCTGCATTCTCATCCTTCTGAGTCTACTAAGTTCTGTGCTTCTATCTGCAGGAAAGACCAATGGTGACCTTTGGATCATTAAGGGGAGGGGGCGCCTCTGAAAGATAACAATTTCCCCAATAATGTACACTGGAGCACCATGCTTGCAGACTCAAACACTAAGTAAGTATGCAAACGACAAATGAATGCAAGGGCTCCTGGTCCTGGGTGAGCTTACAATCAAAGGGTGACATAGAGTGACAGAGTCCTCAAGAGTCTCACCTTAAAAAAAAAGGTAACAAACAAATGTCTTGTCATCAAGAGTAGCAAGAAATTTCTGCTATGCTAATTTTACCAGGTTTGGCATGTGTTGAATTGCTATCTTATGTATGCATGCTTTGACATTATCAGAATTACTGCTGCAATTCAATGCCAAGTCACTGAATACCTATTACGCTAGGTTTTATGAATACAGAGATAAAGGTGGTGGACTCTGCCCAGAAGTCACTAAATACACTGAAAGGAAGCTAAGCCATCAATACACATTATTAATATGTCAGAATAAAGTAAGGCGTATGAAGAGTCTAAAGATCAGGAAGGATATCTGAGTTAGGGCACTGAATCCCATAAAGTTAATATTGTACGTTACAAATTATTATATATCACACATGACTATGTGATTATACTATATCACATTAACCATGCTAAGACATATTTCTGGGTTGCCTTTCTCCTTACTTTGATTTAAAACCTACTCATGTTGTCTAAGCACTGTTCAGACCTTTACGATAGTCCCATTTAACAGATGAGAAAACCGAGGTGTAGGTATTGCAGTCTTTCCTGGTTAAAAAGCAAAAGTAAAAATATGTAAACAGGACCTAAGAGATACACAAGCATGATACACGGAGGCTAGGAACCCACTTCCTAGAGCCCTTTCCTGCTGTTCTTTTCTCTTCTGCCAACACACCCCGGGAAATAACACACCTTAGTTCTCCTTTCCTGCCAGGGCTTTTCTCTTCCCGGGTCTCTAACTGAACTGTTGATTCTCAAGCAGACACTCCCAAACCTCGCCACTCACTCCAGGGCGTGTTGTTTAAATCAACAGTGCTTCAGGAGACATGAGACCGAATCAGATACCCATGTGGACACCGGTAGGGTCAAGAAATTAAAGCTACTGGATTGGGGATCCGCTCCTGGATCCCCTCCAGGGATGGCAGCAGCACTGGGCTCACCCAGGAGGCGCCATCCCCGGTGGAATCCACCTCTCCTGACCACCCCCACCCCTTGGCAGCTTGGGTGCTGCCATCTGCTCTTTTACCCTTCACCTGACGACGCATCCCGCAATCTGCATCCTCACCCGACCAGTAGTAGGCAGGAATCGCGGAGCAACCGAGCCCCTAACCCAGTCTAGCGTGTGCCGTACCCGGCCGGCCCGCCCCTAGCCAGCCACTTACGGTTCCAGTACACCGGGTAGCACTCTCCTTGAGTGACGTCCACCTCATAGAGGCCGCCGCGCACGCACACCGGCTCGATGGTCACCAGCTCCTCCATCTCCGACTCGGGCCCCGCTGAGCGCGGACAGAAGCCGCAGGCGCGGTCCTCGTCGTCTTCCTCCCCGGAGCTGGAGGCCCGGCCACACACCGGGTCTCCATCGCGCCCCCCCGCCCGGGCCCGGGCCCCCGTGGTCTGCAGCAGGGTCCGGAAGGCGAGCTCGATGCGCAGAGAGTCGTAGCCGATGAAGGGCTTCCAGGTCTTCTTGTCCTCCTTGTAGAACCAGCGCACCTCCTCGGGACCCAGCTCCGTCACCACCTCGTAGCGATGCCGGGCTGCCGAGCTGCCCGGCCGAGCGCGCTTCCTCTCCCCGAGGCTCCCTCCCGCCGCCCCGCCGCCCCCCGAGTTCGGGGTGACCAGCGGCGGCGGAGGCGAAGAGGAGCTGCCGCCGCCCGCGCTCTCGCCCTCGCTGTAGTAGCGCAGCGACGAGCCCGACTCGGCCGAGCTGAAGTCGTAGTTCTCGTCGCTGAGGCACGAGTCCAGAGCAAGGTGGCTCAGGTCGTCGGTGCCCGGCGCCAGGTGCAGCGGCTCGGCGCGCAGCAGCGCCAGCGGCACGCCGTCTCCCGGCTGGTGATCGAAGCAGCAGCCGCCGCCGCCGAACGTGCCCGCCGCGTCCGAGCCCAGCTCCCAGGCGCCTCCGCCGCGGCCGTTACGCTCGGGGCTCCGCGGGGCGCCGCGGCCCGGGTAGTTCATACCGCCGGCGCTTCCGCCACACGCGCATCCGATGCCGCCGCCCTCTCTGCCCGGACTTTATAATCTTTCAAATCCCGAGCTGGGCAGCAGCTGCGGCCGAGGCGACTCCGCCTCCCCGCAGGCGCCCCCACCCCGGCCGCCGCAGCGCCGTTCCGAGGGAGGTCCGCCCCATTGTTACGCACCCCTGCGGGGGCGGGGCCTCGCTCGGGCCCCGCCCCCGGGCCGCGCGCGCCTCCCCGGAAGGCCCGGAGCCGCTGGTTCAGCGCGTGCTCCGCTGCACTCAGTGCCTCCGCCTGAAGCGGGGGTGGCGGGGTGGGTCGGATGGGGTCACAGACGTCTCGGCCTCAGTGCAGCTCCCTCCTCCTGGCGCGCTCTCTGCGCCGTGGTTTCTGCCCCTCGCTCCCACGCCCCCGGATGCCAGCTGGAATGAGGCTTTCTCCCACTCATCTTTACACATTGGGGTCATGAGCCCAGAGGCTGATTCAGCTGTATGCCCAGAGGGGCCCTGGAAGTTGCTTGCTCAGGTTCCAGGCTTTAGGCCTGCTTGCAGGCTCCGCAGGACCTGCTTGGTCACCTGGCCTGGTCCTTCCCTAACCTTCAGCCCATACATAAGAAGGCACCCCACCCTATGCCTGCTGCTCACCTGGGTATGCCTGCTGCTCACCTGGGCAACACTACTCCCACTTTGAAAAAGGAGTCCCAGCCTCCCATTGCCAGCTCTTAGGATTGCTTACCGTTTGTTCTTAATTTTCCTATTTTCTTATTGCAGTAAGTCCTTGGATGGAAACCAAGTCCCTATGTCTCAGTCTGTTCCCACAGTCGGTGCACATTCGATGTTCCTCAGTTATAACGATGGCAATGCCAGCCAGGGTGTGTGTGTGTGTGTGTGTGTGTGTGTGTGTGTGTGTGTGTGTGTGTGTGTGTGACAGAGAGAGAGAGAGAGACAGAGAGAGAGGGAGAGGGAGAGGGAGAGGGAGAGGGAGAGAGAGAGAGAGAGAGAGAGAGAGAGAGAGAGAGGGAGAGGGAGAGGGAGAGGGAGAGGGAGAGGGAGAGAGAGAGAGAGAATGAGAATTAGATTGAAAAAGCAAACAAAAACAAACTGGAGGTTCTAGGCTTGCCATCTCCAGGCAAGTCACTTTATCTTGATCTGTTTAGTTTACTTGTCAGTATAATCAGGAGATCGTTGAATGCCTAGCAGTGGTTCTCTGATCTTTAAGCCTTCCCCGGTGTTGGTTTTCTTTTTATTTGTTTTTAGTGCACCTCTGACTCTGTAACTGGGATCAGGAAATACTGAGGCTCCCCTCTTAGATTTCTGAGGCAGTTTACAGAGACAGTAGGCAGAAAGAGACCAGAATCTGACCACCTACAGGGAAGGACAGACACTCTCCTGAGGGCAAGGGTACCTTGAAGGTGAGCGGGGGCCTTTTTTAGAGGAAAGAAGAAGACCTCGCAGCCATAAGGGACTATGTGCTGGTATGTGATCTGCCTTTCTTGGAATTGTCTGTTTCGGGCAAGACAGATATCTTGGGCGATAGGCTGTCCCAGAACACATTCTCTGGATTGTGGCTGACGGATGAGGTTGGTCAAGATCACTATTATGTAACCTCATAGGAACCCTGTTTTATAGCCAAGGCAAGCCCCTATCACCTCAAACAGTTCTTTTAATTGAAAAGTGTTTATTAGCCCATCCTATGTCAAGAATCCCTGAAAAACAGTCTCCAACCTTGTTCTTGATTCAAGAATAGACAGCCTTCTCTGTTACATTCACTTTGTGGAATCAGGTCAATAGGGCACGTTGTCTTGCTCTTAGGATGTCACCTGTCAGATAATTTGAAGTCATTATTTAAATCAGGATCATCTCTGTTGTACACCGTGCCTCTGTGGGGATCTGTAAGAAGGCCTGGCTTTCTATGGGCACATGCAGAGTGATACTGTGGCTCATGGTAAAATGGGAACATGGGCAGGCTTTTCTATCGTAATTTGTGCATTTGGCTGGATAATCTTGCCCAGTGAATAGTCTGTTTCTACTGGTATTTTGCAGAATAAGAAATTGGGTATGCACTTTGATCTATTTGCTATTCACAAAGGCATTAATTCTACACTGCTCTGATAGTACAGGCACCTCTGTGTTAACTTCTGATGGTGGTGCATGCCTTTGATCCCAGCACTCAAAAGGCAGAGGCAAATGGATCTCTGTGAGTTGGAGGCCAGCCTGATCTATAGAGCGAGGTTCAAGACAGTCAGACTACACAGAGAAACCCTATCTCACCGCCCCCACAAAAGGAACCTATAGCTTTGTGAGGGATCTTGATAAGTAAACAGACATATCAAAGTGTAATTAAAAGTAGTAGACATCATGACATTTAAAATACCTTCCTGTTTCTTGACAGGATGTAGCTCAAATATTTACAAGTCAATGCTCATATTTATTTATTTATTTATAGCACTTTTATCTCTTAAGGATAACAACATTTATATCAGTGAACATCATCTATTGTTTCATTTTGATTGTTTTGTTTTTTGAGATGGAGGTTTCTCTGTGTAGCCTTGCCTGTCCTGGAACTTGCTTTATGGTCCTCAAACTTAGAGATCTGCCTGCCTCTGTCCCCCGAGTGCTAGGATCAAAGGCCACCACATCCGTTCTCGTCTGTTTTTAAAAAGAACTCTTTGCCTTGTACTGAATGAATGTCTTTATTTCTTGCGTGCTAATTCAGGCCACGCAGCTAGGTAGCAATAATCTTTCTTGAAGTAGGTGTTGATTTTTTCCTTGCCATCCGCATAGAAAGAAAAGGGTATTTTAGGCTCTGTCCTGACTTCAGAGTACTTTGGTGAGATGAGATGTCAGTTCATATTTGTGGGAACTGAGCTTGCTGCTTCCCATTGGACTAGGACAGCTTGTACTGAGCAAGAGGCTGCCAGTGAGCAAAGGACATTTGAAGATAGCAAATTGCATGTGTTTGAAAAGACGCATCTCTTCTCAACTTTCTTTTCTGCTTTAATAGGTCATTCCTTTTCTGAGACTTCCTATCAGAATCGTTTTGCTTCCTAGAGCATGTCTTTCAGGTTCTATGTCCCTCTTAGGTGAGTAATGGATCTGACATGCCTTCCATTGCTCACCAGTAAGAAGAGTCAAGTAGTTCCTCAGCCCTGCACATCATTAATAGGCTAATGGACATGGCACTCTCTGACCTGCCAAGGCATTATGCCACACATCCTATTGCATTTTAATAATTACCCAACCAGGCCTCTTTCATATAAGGAAATTAGACATGATTGACACAAACATCTGGCATTTGTGGGTCTGTGCTACTGTAAGAGCCAGGTGGTTTTAGAACCACACCCAAGGGAGCCTCAATATGGAAAGGAAAAATAACTTTCTTTAACTATGAAAGAAAAACAGTGCATCTGCTTTCTGACTCTTTCCGTAAGTCCAAGATGTCAAAGCTAGGATGTGGTGGGTCCTCCGGAGCAAAATTCCGTATTTCCCTGGGCCTTTAAGTAGGAGCTGTGATCAATTGTGCTAACAATACAGGCGCCAAAAATTTGTATATCATCTCTGTGAAGGGCATCAAGGGACGACCAAACAGACTTCCTGCTGCTGGTGTGGGCGACATGGTGATGGTCACAGTTAAGAAAGGCAAACCAAAACTAAGGGAAAAGGTCCATCCAGTAGTGGTAATTCGACAATGAAAGTCGTATTGAAGAAAAGATGGGCTGCTTCTTTATTTTGAAGACAATGCACACACAGCTAGGTAGTAATAGCAAATAAAGGAAAGATGAAAGGTTCTGCTATCACAGGTCCAATTGCAAAGGAATGTGCAGACTTGTGGCCCAGGATTGCATCCAATGCAGGCAGCATTGCATGATTCTCCAGCATATTTGTAAAATATATTCATTAAAGAGTCAAACAAAACAAAACAAAAACAGTGCATGGAATCTGTTCATCCTACCACCTCCCTTCCCATAATGCATCTTGCAAGGGTTGTCTGGCAGGAAAGACCACCTTCCTCTTCTGCCTCTTGGAAGTTACATGGCCCCATTTCTTGTCAATCTTCTCATTTTCATTTTAATCTTCTTCCATCTGTAGAAAATAAAAGGCTAGCCTGATGCCGTATCATTTATTTTGAGCTAATACCCTACACTCATGCTTGAAATGGCTTCATTCAAACGCTTGCTGGAATGTGTTTACAATGAAACCCAAGTGATCTACTGCATCTCCTGCTTAATAAGCTGTCTACATTTGAACTTTACTGTTTAATTTTAAGACAGGCATTTTTTCATTTCTTAAAATGAGGGTATAGTTTAGGACACTGACTAAATTCAACCACATTCTAGACTGAGAGAACAGTCACAGACACATCAGGTGTCCCCCAAGCTTTCTGCTAGGTTCTACAGCAGTGGTTCACAACCCGAGGGTTGCTACTCCTTTGAGGGATTAAATGACTCTTTCACGGGGGTCACATATCAGATAGCCTACATTATCAGATATTTACAATACAATTCATAATAGTAACAAAGTTACAATTATGAAGTAGCAACAAAAATAATTTTATGGTTGAGGTTCACAACAACATGAACTGTATTAAAGGATCATAACATTAAGTATTTCCTAATAAAAACATGATGGTAGGATTGGAGAGATGGCTCAACCATTAAGAGCATTTGCTGCTCTTTCAGAGGACTGGAATTTCATTCCCAGCATCCAAATTGGGTGGCTCACACCCACCTGTAATATGATTTAGACCACAGCGATGATTTGCTATGAGGCTGTAGATGTGCTTGATAACATCTGTGCTCTTAGGTTGTCGTCATCTTCTTTTCTTCCTCTCCTTCTTCTTGTTCCTCCTCTTCCTCCTCCTTCTTCTTCTTCCTTTTTCTCCTTCCTCTTCCTCCTCCTCATTCTATCTCACCCAAGAGGTAAATGATTAATAAAGTGTATAGTATGTGACTCATGAGCCTTTGACAAAAACCACTGGCGATTAATATTGTGCCAAGAGAGATTGTTCCTGTGTATTTTACTCTGGTTTTTCAATAAACAATGAGTTCTGTGTTCCAGTGGGATGTCTAGCAGGGACACCCTATCTTTGAAATACACTCCCTCTTCATTATTTAGGGCTAGAATTTCAAATTCAAACTAATTATTTTTTATGCAATTTTTTATTGACTCCTTGGGAACTTCACACCATGCACCCTAATCCCATTCATTTCCCAGTCCTTCCATGTCCTCCTGCTACCCTTGTAGCCTCCCCTTCAAAAAGGTTTTTTTTTTTTCAAAAAAAGAAAATTAGAAAACAAACAGCAAAACAACCCAAAAACAAAAATAAAAAAGCCATCTCATGGATCCCTCTGGGCAATGACCTGCTCCTCTATCAACTGCAGCCTTCTATGCATATACCATTGTTTCTCCATCTTTCCTGCCCTTCCATCACATATCCATTGGGAGCTGTCATGCAGTGTAGCCTTGTGCCCAAACAGCTTTATTTGAGAATGTTCCTTGCAATGAGTCATTGGTCTGGTTCAAGGTCTCTGGCTCTCTGGCTACTGTTACAGCATCAATACTGGATTCTCATAGAAACTCCTGTGGGATATCCTGCTGTCATGGAGGACTTTCAGCTAAGGCTCCACAGGACCAGCCCCTTCATGTGCTGATTCAGCAGGTCATAGGTTGTAGAAAGTCTTTCTCTGTCCCACCAGCCAGCTCCCAAATAACCACATGGAGGAAGCTTGGTCAATAGCTTAGGCTTGTTTCTAACTAGCTTGTATAACTTAAATCAGTCCATTTTTATTAATTTGAGTACTGCCACATGCCTCATGGCTTGTTATCTCATACCTTATATGTCTTGCTTCCTCTATGTCTGGCTGGCAACTCTGCCTTTTGCTTCCCAGCACCCTCTCTTCCCCGAAAATCCTGCCTAGCCGTTGGCTGTTTAGCTTTTTATTAAACCAGTCACAGTGACATATTTTCACACAGTCTAGAGGAATATTCCACAACAATAGGGTGGTCCAACTCAAAGTCCTGGATCTGAGCCTGGGTGGTAGCAGAGTTGGTCAGACAGCTAGCTCTCCAGCATCCATGCCACTGGAGCCAATTCTCCCTCTGGCCAGGTGCCAGGTGGGACCAGCTCTCCTGTGTTCTTGTTACTGCTGGTGCCACTATGCTGTGGCTGGTGAGTGGCAGAGCCATCTCAACTCTACCCTGGGAGATTAACATGGCTTCAGGCTGCAGTACAGATCATGGTCATTGTCACAGCCTTTGGTGGTAACTCAGGCCACAGATATCAAGACAGACCATGCTGCAGTAGGACCATGGACGCAGACAGATGTCCTGTCTCCAGTTCTGCCTCTCTTCAGAGCAGACAAACTGCCTCATTTGTCTTTTCCATCTCTCCACTACATACTTGCTTGCTTCAAGCATGGGCAGTGTCTAAACTAATTATTAACCATCAGTCAGTTACAGTCCTCCAGGAAATTAGAAATGTCACTCTCTCCATGTTAGGAATTGCAAACTTGGATCACTCATACTTCTACTTAGCCATCTTCATCATTTCTATTTGCATAACAGTGTCCAATACTAACTAATTTACAAAGAAAGAAGTTTATTTTGACTCAGACCTCTAAAAGGGGGGAAGTACAGCAGTGTGGTAGCAGCATTTGCTTGGCTTCTGGTGCAGACCTCAGATCAGGGAAAAGGAAGCAAGCCCTTCATAAAGGACCATATGTCTAGGAGAGGTCTAGAGGAAGGGCCAGGCTCACTCTCTCTCTGGGTTAATGGTAAGCTGGGAACTAAGTCAGTGATTCATGAGGGTGGAGCCTCCTTGACCTCTTAAAGGTCCCACTGCCTGTCTCCTCCTGAGGAATTAAGGCCCTGAACTGGAGAAAACACACATACACAATTTGAAGGATGGTGTGGACAGTTTTCCCATTTGGGGGACTGATACAGGAAATTCTGGAAGTCTGCCTGGCTTGAAACATCAGCTTACACCCTCATGGTTCTAGGGGCTTGAAATCCAAAATGAAGGCTCCATCAGTGTTGGTCTCTCATGGAAACTGTTCTGTGTCTTGTCTAGCTTCTGGTGGTTGCAACACTACAGGTATAGTGTGTATTGCTTGGCTTGTGGCTGTGTTATTCCAGTCTCTGCCTGTTGTCACATGGCCCTGATCTATTCTGTTCATTAAAAACTTTAAGCTCTATTTTTTGTGTGTATGTGGAGGTGGGGCATGGATGTACCACAGCATGTGTGGAGGTCACAGCACAGCCTAAGGGAGTTGGTTTTCTCCTTCTACTGTGTGGGTGGGTCCTGAGGTTGGCAGTCTTGACAAAAGGTTGGTAGCAAGCACTGTTAGCTGTTGAGCCACCTTGATAAATCTGTCTTCTCACAAGGACACAGTCATTGGGTTCAGGACTAACTCTAATGTATCATCTTAATCCAGTACATCTACAAGACTGTTTCCAAATAAAGTAACATGCTGAGGTTCCAGGTGAATGTTTTTTTTTGGGGGGGGGGGTAGGGGAAGGAAGGGAAACATTCAACCAATTATAAGCAGTGGATGTACATATGTAAGGGCTAGTGTTTAAACTACCTTGTTGAACAGAATAGTTACTTAGGTGAGTTTTTGCTTTGGGAATGTTTATATAGTTAAATGAGTACAGTGATATATATATATATATATATATATATATATTCTAAACATAGATGTAGAAGTCAATATTTTAACTATAGAGCAGATTACAATAGAAAGGAGATTTCATATAGGCCATATTTTCACTACATGACAGGTAGCAAACCATCCCAAAACAAAGATGACTATTGCCATGGCAGTTCAGAAAATGTGTCTTCCTTGTCCGGTGGTCTGTTCATCTTACCTATCCAGAAGAGATTTAATGTGAGTTATAAACATGTATTTAAAGCGACAAATTGAAGAATTTTGGAGAAAGGAAGGGATACACATATACCGAACAAAGACCTATAAATTCACAAACAAACATCAGCTACAGTTTGGCTCTGAGTTTCCAGGTATATTAATTATACAACTTATAAATGCCATAAAATGAAATAATGGTTTACACGCAGTAGTTTTTAATGTGTTAGCAAAGAAACACAGGGAATTACAATGAAGCAAAGGGAACTACCACCTATGTTATCTTTGAAATTTTAGATAACTGCTTTCATACTTTGTTTTGGATATTCTTATTTGTAATTTCTCAGAGTAATCACATACTTTTCAGTCAACCTCTGGGGAGGGAGGGGGAGAGAGAGATACTCCTTCCTAAGCCATAGTAATAGAGACATAGGTGCTACACAACATTATTCAAAGTAAGAATTTAGTAAAATACAATGTATCAAGGTAAATATCTTGACATAAGAATGAAAATTGGGTCCTGGAGAGATGACTCCCTGGTTAAGAGCACTGGCTGCTCTTCCAGAGGACCCAGGCTCAATTCCCAGCATCCACATGACAGCTCATAGCTGTCTGTAATTCCTGTTTTAGAGGATCTGATGTTCTCATACAGATACACATGCAAGCAGAACACCAATACATCTAAATTAAAATAAAAAAGAAAAATAGTACACCCGAATGATCCATTATATACCTATCCATAAATTAATGTTTAAAAAGGGTAGACTTACTGGCCCAGAAACTGAAGACAAGTTGGGAATGGCAAGCTATAGAACAGTAATCTATCATTTTATGTTTACACTAAAGCAAATGCACAAAGCATATGTAAATTTATATACATACATACTGAAGCATATTTCTACACATTTATTTTTATAGATGCATATTATTTACATGGAGATCATAGATCATCATATACTATTCTGAAAGAATAATCACATTTTTTTTTTTTTTTGAGACAGGATTTCTCTGTGTAGCTTTGGAGCCTGTCCTGGCACTCCCTCTGTGGACCAGGCTAGTCTGGAACTCTCAGAGATCTCCTGCCTCTGCCTCCTGAGCACTGGAATTAAAGGCATGCTCCACCACCAGGACCCACATTCTCATTCTGGATATTGGGGAGTAAGTCAAGGTAGATTTCAGGTTTAATATGATTTGAACTTTATATGAGAAACATACACTTACATGGTATTTGTATCATTAATATAGACTTTAAAATAAATAAAACTGAGTGGAAAAAATAATTAGATTTTAGCATATGGCTTAAGCCTGTCTGCTCTAAAGATTTCTTGAAGTCTTCTTGTATGGCCATGCCAACAGAGAAAACAAGCATTGCACATGGACCTGAGTTCCACTCTCAAGTCCTTCAAAGAGTGGCCACACAACCTGTGAACTTGGTTTCATCATACAGTACACAGGAATAACAATGCTTGCCTTTCTTTGTAGAGGTGGATTTATTTAGTGCAACTTGAGATGGTGTATATGAAAGCTTTGGTAGTGACTCCTGTGACTGTCATCTGCCATAGTTGGTAGCAGGCACATTATGATGGGAAGACTTTCCTAGGTTGTAAAATGTTCCCTTTATTGCCCTTGGTTTCTCTTTGTAAAATCTGCAAAGTAGATTCAACAGTCCTCAAAAATCTAAAGTACCTTGTTTGTCTGCCTTCCACTCTAGCCTTGTGATTTCTTAGTTGCATAACTTTCTTCTTCTTCTTCTTCTTCTTCTTGGAACTCTTGGCCAATTCACACGGAGGTCAGGGGAAGGAACACAACCTCTCCACCCAGAAAGGGCTTGTAAATGCCCATATCCATTTTTCCTTTTCTAGAGCTGTTCACAAATTCATTTTGGTTTCTGCTTTTTTGGAGAGTCCCAGGTTGTGAATTTTAGGTCACAGGGAGTTCTGTCGCAACTCTGCACTCTTCCCTATTAAAATCTTAACTTGAGCACACCCTTCAGGGTACCTAGGCATTCTTTGGAATCTTAATAAGGTAAATCAAACTTTTTGGGGGTTTTTTGATTTGATAACTTAGTAAGTCTAAGTCGGAGTCTAAGTCTAAGTCAGAAGTTATAACACTCATTATAGTTATTAGGAAGGGCAAATATGCAAAGAGAATGTCCCAGTTAGGGTTACTACTGCTGTGATGAAACACCATTACCAAAAGCAACTTGAGGAGGGAAGGGTTTATGTGACTTAACATTAGCTTATGTCAAGTTGTTGTCAATCGAAGTAGCCAGCACAATTGACCCCTTGTCGACTTGGCACACACACATATCACTGTTACCATACAACCTTTCACTTCTTGTTCATCCTGAAGATTGCACATCAATATAAACATCACACTATAAAACATTTTACAAACTTAAGACCCACCGTCTCTACAAATTCATATGTGTTAAAATTCAATCCCTTTAAAAATCTAAAATGTCTTTTAAAATCCAAAATCTCTTCAAAAGTTCAAGTTTTTCAATTGTGTACTCCTGTAAGAAAATAAATTAAATGCTTCCTAACTTCAGGAGGGAGTAGCCAGGGCACAATTACAATCTGAACAAAGCAAAACCAAACTCCAAAACTCTAAATAACTCAGTGTCCAATGTCTGGGATTCATTCATGATCTTCTAGGCTTCTCCAAAGGGGTTGGATCACTTCTCCAGCTTCACCCTCTGCAGCACGCTCAGATCTCTTCCTAAGCTCAGGCTGGCTGTTTTCCACAGCTCCTGCTGTTCTTGGTGGTCATCCCATGGTTCTGCATTTCATAAATCCTGGGTTCTCTCATTGTAACTGGCCTGCACCTTCAATGGCCTCTCCTTTCATGGTCTCTCTTCACAGTTCCAAGCCTCAGCTGCTCTCTGAGACCCCTTCATGCCTTCAAAACCAGTACCCTCTGAGTGACTCTTAGATTACTAAGTTCGGCTGGAACACAGCTAGCTTCTCTGTGCTCTGAGGAAATACTTCCCAGAAGATTTTACCCCAACAATGCTGGTCTCTTTTTAATCACAGCTAACTTCTCAGCTCCAGCTGACCAGCATTTGTTATCTTAGCAAAGCAAAGGTTTCACTTTGGTAGTTTTGGTAGCTTATTAACCACAGCCAATTCTTCAGCCTCAGTTAACCAGAACCATAAACTACAGATTCTTGACTCAAAATATGCAATGGACCCAATAGAGTCTTTGAATGACAAACCCCCCTGGAACTTTTCAAACCAGGCTGGCATCTTTCTTCCTTCCTTCCTTCCTTCCTTCCTTCCTTCCTTCCTTCCTTCTTTCTTTCCTTCCTTCCTTTCCCTCCCCTCCCTTCCCTTCTCTTCCCTTCTCCTCCTCCTTTCCCTCCTCCTCCTCCTCTTCCTCCTCCTTCCCCCCTTCTCTCTCTCTCTCTCTCTCTCTCTCTCTCTCTCTCTCTCTCTCTCTCTTTTTTTTTGAGGCAGAGGTTTTTATGTTATCCTGGCAGTCCTGGAACTAACTCTGTAAAGCAGGATGGCCTCAAACTCACAGAAGTTTACCTGCCTCTACCTGCCAAGTGCTGGGATTAAAAGTGATCACTACCACTGCTTAGGTTGCATTTTTCTTAATAATCTTAACTTCCAAGTTCCCACAGAACAGCTCACCAAGTATTGAACCACTCAATGACTTTTCTGGCCTAAAGTTCCAAAATCCTTCCATAATCCTCCCCAAAATAGCACAGTAAGGACTGTCAAAAAAATACCCCACTCCTGCTACCAACTTTTGTTCTGATTGGGATTACTATTGCTGTAATAAAACACCATTACTAAAAACAATTTGGGGAGGAAAGTGGCTTACACTTCCACATCACTGTTCATCATTGAAGGAAGTGAGGGCAGGAACTCAAATACCGCATAAACGTGGAGGCAGGTGCTGATGCAGAGGCCGGTGCTGATGCAGAGGTCATGGAGAGGTGCTGTTTACTGGCTTGCTCCTCATGGCTTGCTAAGCCTGCTTTCTTATAGAACCCAAGACTACCAACCCAGAGGAGGTATCATCTACCATAGGCTGAACTCTCCCCCATCAATCACTAATTAAGAAAATGCCCTACAGGCTTGCCTATCACCTGATCTTATAGAGACATTTTCTCAATTGAGGCTCCTCCTTCTCTGATAACTCTAACGTGTCAAGTTGACATAAAACTAGCCAATACGTAGAACTTTATTCTCCCTGGTATCTTTCAGTTACTACAAACAATGACCTGATAATACTCTGTGATTGTAAAATGAGGGACAATTGAAATAACTTCACTCTCAACAGTTATTAGCTATTAGGAAGACTTGATTAACTTGAATGCATTGCATGCCTACTATAGGTAGGCTAAATATGTTACTAGGGACAATGACAACTAGATTCTTGCAGAATTTATAGTTTCATGGAGAAAGGTGGACAACTAAATATAAATTGTATCATGTAAAAGAAACCAAGAGCAAGGCCCTGAAGGGTATGTTTATAGCATTGGAAGGATGCCCACAGTATCTGTAGGAGACATATGGGGTCATTAGACCATAGAACCCTTCCCAGAAAATGAGATGCCTAAATGTGGTGGTTTGAATGAGTATGGTCCCCATACACTCATTAACATGAATTCTTGGTCCACAATTAGTAGAACTGTTTGGGAAGGATTATGAGGCATGGCCTTGTTGAAGGAGGTGTATCACTGGGGACAAGCTTTGAGGCTTCAAAAGGCTTGGGCCATTCCCCCTTTCTCATTCTCTCTGTCTTCTTTCTCATATTTGCACACATATCTCATGATGTGAGCTCTCAGTTACTGTTCCTCTATTATGCTTGCCTGTTGCCATGTTCCCTGATGGTCATGGACTCTAACTCTCTGAAATTAGACTCTCCAAATCAACTCTTTTAAGTTGCCTCTGTCATGGTATTTTACCACAGCAATTGAAACATAACTAAGGGCAGACATAGATCTCTAGAAAAGGCAAGCAATGGAAAATAAAGTACCAATCCTATAAAAGCTGCAGTGCCTAATGTACTTTGCACAACCTGTAAAGTTATTTTATATTCACTATGTTGAGATGATTATGCCACATGTATTTAAATAGTGGGACTAGATAGTCTACAGCATTAATCAGAGATAGGACCTTTCTTAAGCCCATTCTACAGGAAGCACTTTGATAGCTCCTTTCACATCCAACACAGAGCTGTGACACTTGACCACACCTTCCAAATCACCAAATCTAGGTGTTTGTAATGATATTGTCACCATTCTCATTGGTTCCACCAAAGGCTTATCCTGTGTAAGTAATTGTATTAGTCAGGGTTCTCTAGAGGCACAAAATGTACAGAATGAATCTCTGTCTTTGTTTAGTTATTTATTTAGTTGTTTATTTATTTATTTATAAAGGAGATATATTAGAATGGCTTACAGGCTGTGGTCCAGCCAGTCCAACAATAACTATCAATGAAAAGTCCAAGATTCCTGTAGTTTCTCAGTCCAGGAAGCTGGATGTCTTATATAGTCTTCAATGTAGATCAAAACCCTGAAGAACTAGGCTCTAATGCCAGTGAAGGAATGGGCGTGCTAGTGAAAATGAGAGAAAGCAGGCAAAGAGCAAAAGCTTCCTTTATCCATGTCCTTGGGCTCCCCCAAGAAGATGTGGACCAGATTAAAGGTGGATTTTTCCATCTCAAAAGATTTGGATAAAATGTGTATCATCTCATTTTAATACAGAAGATCTGGATTAAAAGTGGATCTTTCCACTTCAAATCATTTAATTAAGAAAATAAAAAATAAATCCCTCTAAGATATACCCAGCCACTTGAGTTTTAGTTAATTTCAGATGTAGCCAAGTTGACAACTAAGAATATTCATTACAGTAGTTATTTTGACTTTGAGGAGATAGTACCATGAAGTTAAATGCATCTTGAAATATTTCTTCTTTAGGCCTCTTCCTTTTTGGCTTAACATATATCATAACAGTGGTTGGTAGGAACATCATCCTCAGATGTATATTCTTACACATATACAACTTGGATGCTCAGGCTTTTTACTAAGCAAAAATGAGATCATACATACAAACTCTGTTCTTCTAATTTATGACTTGAGCTCCCACTGACTTGATTGCAAGTCATGCATTTCCCAGGAGAAAAGCCAACATCTGCTTACAACCTAGTCTGCTCACTACAATTTTCTTCTGAGTCTATCACGTCTCTTTCTTGCTGGCTTTGCAACATCATGTCCACTTGCATGCCTATCATGGCTATATGTATTTTCATTCCATCAGTTCCATATTTCTAGAGAGCCCTGACTAATACAGTGCTCTTCCTGGCTACCATTGAGGTTGAAGAAGCCTTATAGTTGCACTGCTTAGGCTATCCCTAAGCTGGCCACCTTGTTCAGAGTCTTCTGATTTCTGACATTCACCATCCAGATGGCAAAGCAGTCCTGGCTGAATGAGGAAGAAAGAGGACCATGCTTTTCCTATTTCTGAGTTGCACTTGCCCCCCCTCCCCCCCAGAGCTCAGAGTGCCCTGGCTCTGCTCCAGCCTAGTCACAAAACTTGTCTTCAACCTTGCATTTCAATCTCTAGTCCCCAGAAGCAACTCTGCTTTCCTTTCTTTCCCTTATAGCTTATTTTGCTTGCATTTTTTGATTGCCCCAATCAAAAGGAGTCCCCTGCAAGTATCATGAATGTCAGCAAAATAATCCACAAAGAGGCAAGAAGGAAAGTTTGGTTCAGCTTGACTTAGTCAGCCAGGCTGGACCAAACCTCTGGAGTCTGATGCCAGACAGGTTATTGTCAGCATATTTAAAAACAGTATAATTTGAGAAAGAGTTTCCTGATGCACAAGGAGACATAATTACATCAAAACTGCACTCAAAGTACATGCCATTTCTTCCAAAAAGATGGGTTCTGGACATAGGGCATATGTATTAGCTTAAGGGCCTTGGGAAGAACCTGGAATAGTCTCAGTCATACAGATACTATAGAGGTCATTTGGCCTCTTAGACACCTCTGGCCCTGGTTGTGGGAGCTTGACGTGGCCTGGCCCTTCAGATAACTCAGATCACCAGGGTATTAGTCACCTCCAAGTCCTAGTCTTCTGGGTGGAAGAACAGGTTATACATCTTTTCTTTTGAAAAGATAACCTTGTATACTTAACTTCTGTTTCACAAGTGATTTGTGGGCTCAAGGACCTTTGTGCTTCCCAACATCTGCCTACCAAAAAAACACCCCAAAATACCCAACACAGAATAACTAGATGATAAAGCATGGGCCCAGGGAGAACTGAGCAATATGTGATCACATCAGCACAACTAACACCTGTCATCAAGTTTTAAAAGACACGAGATACCTGTATACTATAGACTAGTCAGTGTCAATATATAATGACACAGTCATCTCTCTTTGTTGCATCCAACCAATCATTGATAGTAAGTGGAAAAATAACTGCTTGGTACTAAATATATTCCTTGTCCTTATTCATTAAACAATGGTGCAGCAACATTTACATAAATTTATACTGTATTAAGCATTGTGAGTATTGACAAATCCATAAGCATGGTGAGTATTGACAAATCCAGAAGTAATTTAATGCTTATTGATAGACATAGGCTATAAGTAAAGACATCTCTTAGTATACATGGAGGATTGATCCCAAGGTTTCTCACCTTGCATTACAAAACTCAACACCCCAATATAATAAGGTATAGTATTTGCGTATAACCTAACCATAGCTTCCTATATTCTCATAATGCAAACGCAATGCTGATAGTTGTATTATTTAGAAAATAATGATGAGAAAACACTATACATGTTCAGTGTAGACACAGATTTGTTTTTCCAATTATTTAAATCCAAGGTTGGTTGAATTCATAGATATTGAGGGTGATTTATACTTTGCCATTTCATATAAGGATTTTGAGCACCCATGGATTTGGGTATCCTTGAGAAGTTCTAGAATACACTTCCTGTGGGCAGGGAGGGGTGACTGACTGACTGTCCTTGAAAGAGAAAATGCTGGGTAGGTTCATGTGAATCAGGTAAGAAATAAAAAAGACAGAAAGTGAGAATTTTTGAAGAGTTTTTTAAACCTTATAATTACTGAGAGACGGGGTGGAGAAAGGGCAGGGAGGCAAGTGTGAAGGTCAGAAGATGACCTTCAAGAGTTGATTTCTCAGGGTTCTGGCAACCAAACTCCAGTTTTCGTGGCAAGTGTTTTTCCAAGAATTCTTCTTTAAAGATGATTTTTATACGCATTCACTTACTCGTTTAGTGTGTGTTTGTGCGAGTGTGCACACTCATGCTTCGCAGCATGCATTTGGAGGTCAGAGGACTTCAGGGAGCCAGTTCTTCCCCCCTTTTTAACCACGTGGGTTCTGAGGGTTGAATGAAGGTCATCATGTTCTGAGGCAAGTGCCTGTCCGTGCCTACTGAGCCATCTCTCTAGTCCCTCAAGAGAGTTGTGACATGAGTTGTGTGGAAGACAAACTTTTGCTGTGTACTTTTGACTTCCTAAAATTTTTCATAAGATAGTATTACCAACAAACCCTAAAAAGATAACTGTTACAAGATTATAAATTTAAGCAAATAATAATTACATTTCCATTAGAAAACTAGACAATGTTAGGAACAGAAACTTAGCAAGAGAAGAAATGAAAGCTAGAAAATTATTAAAAGAGTGGATCAAAAAAGTTCATCTGGCATGTTACCCAATAACAGAATAAATGAGGCAGAATTTGCTCATTCTCAATCAGAGAGAACTGGGAACACCATATTCAATTCAACCACAGAGAACTGGGAATGCCATATTAAAGAGAAGATAGTTTACTCATAGAATATGTAGACATGGAAATGTGTTTAGAAGGACAGTAACATTAACTCAAGGATTGCTCTTTTTTTTTTCATTGTGTATTTGTACATGTATTGGTGTGTGCACGTGTGTGTGTGTGTGTGTGTGTGCACGTGTATGTGTGTATGTATGTGTGTATATGTTTGCACATGTATGGGTATGTGTTTGCACATATATGGATGTGTGTGTATTTGCTCATGTATGGGTGTGTACATGTGCATGTGTGTGCTTGCACATGTACGGGTATGTATGTATGTGTGTGTTTGCACATGTATGTGTGTGTTTGTGTTTGCACGTGTATGGGTGTGCATGCATGTGAATACCACTTGCTCTTTCACCTGATTCAATGAAGCAGAGTCTCTCAATCAAACCCCAAACTCCAAGATATATCTATTCTCCTAGCCATCCTGCTGTGGGTACCCATTGTCCTGAGGCTGGAATTAAAGGCAGGCCGGCTATCATGACCACCTGACATTTTACATGGGTTCTGGGGAATTGAATTCCAGTCAGCTGCTCTTTTCCACCAAACCATCTCCCTAGCCTTTTTTTTTTTTTTTTTTTTTTTAAGCAAAATCAGCCTGTGGGGTAGAGAATGGATTAAAGCAGATGAGATTGCTGAGTGAATCATGACGGGGAAGGAAACCTTCCAGAAATGGCCAGTGTAGACATGCTGTTAATGACCCCTTCCATCCACTGCTGTGCCTGTTACTAGAGCTTGTTGTCTGACAAGAGATGCTCATATTCCATGCTATTGTATAAGAGGGTGTCCCACGGGCGCATCAATCGCTCAGGTTTTACACTGACTAGAAACATCTTCTTAAAGGAACTCGGTCTGAAGAGATGCCCCAGTCAGTGGTCAAGAGCACTTACGGCTTTTTCAGAAGACCCCAGTTTGGGTCCCATCACTCAGTCAAGTCAGGTCCTCAGAAGCACCTGTAACTCCAGCTCTCCAGATTCCTATGTCCTCTTTTGGCCTCCATGGGCTCTACACAGAGAGAGACAAACACATAGACATAAATAAAAATAAAAACAAATGTTTTAAAAAAGAAATTCACCTTTCTACTAATACTAAGTCATCAGCATCAAGAAGTAGTAAACTTTACTATTTTTAAAAAGAGCGGTCTTTCCCCCTTTTCATCAGCCATGAAATGCAAGGAATAATTTTACCAGCCCCTTTAGAATGGCCATGTCATATAAAAATTTTTTTTTTCCTTGTTGCTTGAAAAAAAAAAAAGATGCTTTCTTAAGTTCGGAGTTTGGCTTTACTCCAAGGACAAGCGTTTTCTTATATTTTTGGTTGTGAGCCTAGCCTTTAACAGCTGAGCCATCTCTCCAGCCCACAAGTGTTTTCTGATACAGCATCTTTCCCAGAAGATGCCTTTACCAAAGTGAACAATAATGTTTCCTTCTTTTCAAAGACATAACTAGATGGTAATTGTGTTTAATCACCAAGGACTTAAGCAAAATTCCATTTTTCCTGCACACATTTCTCCTGTTTACATCCATGTTTCAGCCATGCTTGCAGCACTCACTCAAGACACAGTGATGACTCCCTTCCCCCCAGCTAAGTTTCACTGTCGTCCATGTGACAGCTCTGCTCCGGTGATGAATCAATTACCTAAAAAACAATAATTAAACACATTTGAATGAAAAAAGAAATAAAAAGGAAAGGATACAACAGCTGGTAGGTAGATAAAAGGGAGAGTTAAGTCAGAAGTAGGGACATGTCCCTGAGCCAGGCCATGTGAGGAAAGGGACGAGGGGAAGGGAGAGGGGAGAGAGAGGAATCAAGTGCAGTGGCCAGGAGGCCCAAAGAGACGCCCAAAATGTCTGGATTATATAGGGAAGGGCAGCTGGGGGGAAGGGCAGCCCAGCCCCTGGACTGGAGAAGTTTAGGGTAGGGTGCAGGGAATGCCAGCCAGGAGGACCCTGTAAGAGATAGGGGCTGAGGGATTCTGGGAGAATCTGGCAGCTAGGTCCACTTTAATTATGTCCCAGGTTGTCCCAGTTTGAAACCAAACAACAAACACCCTCACTGCTCTTGTATGAACATATAGAGCAAAGCACCAGATACAGACAACAAGTGTTTGGGTGACAGTTATTTAGTCTTTCTTCCTGTAGAGAGTTTCTCTGAGCCTTACTGACTGCAGCTGTCCTTAGCAATGACCTTCATTTTTAGCAAAATGGAAGGAAGAACACTGGTATTGTTGAAGGCGATTGGGGAAAGTATGTGTTTCAAAATGTGCAGCTCACAGCACCATGCAGCAATTGGAGTGGAATAAGCAAGAGGCAGGAAGTTGGGATTTCTAGACTGAGCCTTTTAGTGCCTTTGCTGTTAACTGGCTCTCAGAGTGATTGTTCCCATCTGTGATCTGAGGAAATTGAGCTAATGTCATTTTAACTGTGGCTTTTTAATAATTCCTGTTCCGGATTTCAACATTCATGACCATGGAAGCTTTTTGGCACTTTTGCAAAATAGGGGTGTCCAGCATGCTACTATTAACACCAGCCAGTTATAGAGAGGAAAAGGGCTGTTGAAATAGCAGGGGACGGGTTCTGGAGGAGGCAGAGAGGCTGTAGCATAAAACCAGTCTGCATGAGTTTACATATTAGCTCTCTGCTTGATATTTCTCTAATTTTCCCACTGTTCTCTTTAGCGTTTTCTATTATGTGACTGAACTCTTCCAGCCCCGAGCCCTGTCTTTTCTTTCTAGTGTTCAGATCGCAGGGTTCCAGCCAAGGAATTTTCAGAATTTGTATCTGAAAGAAATGTATTGTAATGCTTGCTAACTGGAATATAATCCCAGCTAATTTGCATATGGTGGGCAAAGCCTCTGGAGCAGGGTAGGCGGGTGGCTCTGCTTAGACAGTAGAGTCCCAGGGACCCAAGCACAAGCTCCATCCAGCTGACTCTGTGTGAAGCACCCTCACTTTGCTGCTCTGTATGCCTCATGCCCCAGCTTCTTTTTTCTTAAAAATATATTCTGTCTGGTGAACTTGCAATGTGTTTTGTTAATTAGTGTAGTGGGTGACAAATACAATTATATGAGAGAAACATGCCTCCTCCTTCTCCAGGGGCCATGGTCATTGGTTAAAGATTCATCTCAGGGTCCTGTGTGGAGGGATCAGGATGGAGGTGGGGATTTGGGAGCATCTGTTAACATCATCATCATCTCTCCATCCTGTAGCACCTGCCATGATGGTCAGCACCCTGTCTGATGGTGAGTGATCAGTGGGTCACTGCTACATCTTGTTTTTCCAATCTCAGAGTCTTTCAGAGCCTGCTAGTCCCAACTCCAGCAGATTTGGAACCTTCTCTGGGTGCCACAGGGGCATAGAAAAAACTCTGAGATAAACTCGGGCCTTCTAAGCAATAGGAAGCATCTTGTAGCTATTTCTGCTTCTCCTGCACCTGGCTGAGCTGGGGACAAGGGTAGTAGTGGCAGACAGAGGACTAAAGCACCTAGCAGGTTCCCTAAGCTCTACCTTTGGACAGTAAGTAGAGAATGTCCTGGCCTTCAGGTTCAGAGCAGGGTCAAGTGGTACTAGGAACTACCAGGTTATGACTAAGGGAAGGGGAGGAACCCTGGAGTAAGGTCTCAAGTAAAACTCCCTAACACCAATATTAGTGAACAGTTTAGTCACCTATTGGGCATAAGACAAACAAACTAACAAACTTGGGCTTTGTCATTCTGAAGATATAGTTATGATAGGATATTATTTTTAAAAGTTCAATAATGTACACATTATCATCAAAATTAGGAAACGGTAATGTTGTCTAAAGCTTCTATATTTTCTTTTTGTCTCTGTTTTTCTTTTCTTCTTTCTTCAGCAATACTTCATTATCTTGTTCTCTTTTGCCATGGGGAAGAAATTCAGAAAAATTCAATCCTAATACATTTTACTGTCTTATAAGGTATTAAAAAATACAGTATTGGTAAGTCTGAAAAATTTAAAATGACCAGGAATGGGTTAGTGTAAATGAAATTTATGATAATTGGAGTGGAGAGGCTTTTATCTTTCTCTCCATTGGAGTGACCATCACATAGGCATACTTTCCTTTTCTTGAAGTGCTGAACAAATCAGTTAAGGGAAGGATAACTCCAAGCGGAAGCAACCCTGAGGTCAGAAATCAGGTTGGGATGTACAATGGTGTCCACAAGGTCACCAGCAGCTAAGTGGTAGGATAGCATTGAGAAGGGCACCTCTGCTGGTACACCTATGTGTTCTTAGTTCCACTAACAGGGGACTGAGGGTTTCCTGTGGCTAGGATTAAAACTGGGGAATGGAAAAGGGCATTTCCAATTTGTATGTGTGCTTGGTACAAACCATGGACTTAAAGATGCTGGAGAGATGACTCACTGGTAAAGTGCTTTCCTTGCTAGCATCAGGACCTGACTTGGAGCTTCAGGATCCATAAAGAGAGAGAGAGAGAGAAAAAAAGCCCAGTGTGTTGATCCATACTTGTAATCCCACTGTAGTGGAAGCAGAGATAGGCAGATCCCCGGGGCTCACTGGCTGGCCAGGCAGCGCAACTTACTTGGTGAATCTTCGGTATGTGGCAGATATAAGACAGATGAAAGATACATAGACACACACACACACACACACACACACACACACAGAGAGAGAGAGAGAGAGAGAGAGAGAGAGAGAGAGAGAGAGAGAGAGAGAGAGAGAGAGAACCAAAACCAGAATAGTTAGAAGTTCCTGGAGACATGAAGAAGAGGTTTCTGTATTATTCTTGCAAAATCCCTCTCATATGTGTAGGTTCTTTTTTTCCTTTTTAAAAAGATTTATTTACTACTTATATTTCTATGTATGTGTGTGAAGTTGCATAAGTTTATGTCCACATGTGTACATGTGCTCAAGGAGGCCAGAGGGTGTTCAGGTCCCTTGGAACTAGAGTTACAGTTGTGAGCTGCCTGGTCTGGATGTGTTGGTAACTGTTGGGAGCAGTCTTTGTGAGGCTGCAGTGGGAGCCAGCCAAGTGGTCCCAAGTGTGGATGAGGGAAATAGATAATAAAGAGAGACAGAATAAAAGTCAGGAGAGCAGATCAGTCAATACTGAAATGTCATGAGTTTATTTTTCACCACTCTTATATACCTTATCCATAAAGGGGAACACAGTTTCATGTATATGGAATAGACTTTTCTTCCTCACTCATTCCAAGGGTTCAATAACCTTAGCTCTAACTTTTTGTTCTCTAGCATTGAGGTCAGGAGTAAACACACCTCAAATTCAACTTCACCTTCCCTAGCCTTGACAGTCACTAGTATCCCGATTCACAGGAGTAGCCCGATTCAGGTTTGTTGTTATTTAGACTAAGATAGCCAAAACATCCTTCTGTAGCCACACCTTTGACCTTTAGGTCTTATGACTTACTGACAGCTTTGAACTCTCTGTCCTTGTGCCAAGATTGAGTGCAGCCATCTTTATGGGCACCCACAGGGAACTAAACTCAACTCCAGTGTGCATGTTCTTGGAATGTGAGGTTATCTCAGTTCCTACTGTCCTGCCTGGACTATGCATAAAACTTGGGTAGTGTTTCCACACTAGGCTTTAGAGAGTCTCCTTATATCTGTATTTCGGGTTAGACAACTTGGAGTCCCTGGACTTGGGCACCAATCTTATAGATTCCTGGCATTTTTTTTTTAATCTCAGTTAGATATTTAGAGTTAGATATTTAGTTATGAGTACCAAGCTTTAGGATTCCTCTTGGATTATCTAGTTGTAGAGCAATTATTAGGACTAACTAGGGTGATGGCAGTCAAGAGAATCTAACAAAAATACTAATGCTGTATTTTAATGTTTGATAAAAGATACCAATACTATGCTGTGTGGTGGTGGCACACACCCTTAATCCCAGCACTTGGGAGGCAGAGGCAGGCAGATCTCAGTGAGTTCAAGGCCAGCCTGATCTACAGTGTAAGTGTTAGGATGGAAAAATATAGCCTAATTCTCCAGTGAACCCAGGAAGCTGGGAGTCTTAAATCCCAAGCTGACGGTCACCTACTTTAATGTTTGCGGCAGCCTGTGAGTGACTGAACACCCAGAAGTCTGTGGGAAAGCAAACTTCCTGGGCTAAGGGCGGGATAAATTAATTGGTCAGCACTGGATGCTACAAGGTGATTGGTTCATGATGCATTCTGTGCTAGGGGTCGCTCAGCCCTCTACCCTGCATGGCGTATGGCTGATGGCTCTAGTATACTGGAATATAAAGAACCTTGTGCGTTTGCATCAAGACCGCTTCTCGTGAGTGATTTGGGGGGGCTGCCTTTCCTGAGTGGGAGTGGGAGGGACCACGCTTTCACAGGTCTTACATAAGTTCCAGGCTAGCCAGGGCTGTTATACAGAGAAACCCTGTCTTAAACAAAACAGACAGATAACCTAAACCAAGACACCAACAACACCCCCACAAAAGCCAAACCAAAACAATCCCCCCCCAAACATAATACTATTATTTTGGTTACTAAATGTAACTGCACAAAAAACTTCTTCTAAATTTGCCCATAGTCCTCTTGTCACTGATGGCTAGCTAAATGAAAGAACACACCTTCCAGTTTTGGTGACAAACACACCTTCAGGATGAGACACTTGTTATTAGCCAGAGGGATTGTTGGCTGATGGTTGCCAAAGCTTGCTTGAGAGACTTTTCTGAGGTGAAATGAAGGTTGAGATGGGCCAGTTTCAGACTAGAGGAAAATAGATAATCTGAAATAAACACACACAAAGTCAGGACCTTGGGTTTTGGAAGAATGACAGAAAATGACAAACCAGTCAAAGAATTTAATAATTCTAATGGGGTGGGCCTTCCTGGGTAAAACCCATAATTAAGTTTAATTAGAAAGATTTGCCTCACCAGCACCCTCTGTCTTGCCGAGAGATGCAGGAAGGGACAGACTGGCACACTGACCACCAGCTGCCCCCACAAGCTGGAGAGGCAGCTGGACGTGATCTGGAATCCTGGCTGCTGTATGGGTGGATAGACTGTGTGTCCTTGCACAAACAACCAAGCATTCTCAGTTTAGGTCTCTTTAGCTATATGATGGAGATTATTGTAGGAAGTTATTACAATGATTTAAGAGAATGCATCTGTGGGTTGGAGACATAGCTCAGTTTGTAAAGTGTTTACTTTGTGAGCATGTGGGCCTGAGTTTGATTCCCAGAACTTGTGTTTAAAAAAACAAAAACTGTAGATGTGGTGGCACATGTTTGTCACCCCAGCCCTGAGGAGGCAGATCCCTGAGGGGCTGGACAGGAGGCCTACCCTAGACAGCAAGCCCCAGATCACAATGAAACGCTTGCTTTAAAAACCATATGGGAGCTGGAGAGGTAGCTTAATGGGTCTTGTCCAAGGATCCAGGCTTGATTCCTAATCCCATCACTCATGGCAGCTTGTAATTCCACATCCAAGGGAACTGATACCTTCTTCTGGCCTCTATTGACATGTGGTGCATGGACATACATGTGAACAAAACACATATACATATGAAATAAAATAAAAAAAAAACAAAATGGCTCCAAGAAATAACACTAGAAGTTATCCTTTGGCCCCCATAAGCCTGTGCATACCTGCACGCGCGTGTGCATACACACACACACACACACACACACAAGAGAGAGAGAGAGAGAGAGAGAGAGAGAGAGAGAGAGAGAGAGAGAACATGCATCGGCAGAGGAGGTAAGGTCAAATTCTGGTGATCTCCAGTTGGCCACTGCTCTTCTGGTGATAACCAACAGTTGCTGACCTTGATTTGGAAGAACAGTTCAGGATGGTTTGTGGTTGTCAACATCTCCTGCACAGCCTGTTTTTAGATTGTATTATTTTAGCCAAGCAGAGGTAAGTGCTGATTGAAACTGTCACTTGTCATTCCCATCAGCCAGGCATCTCCTAATCTAAGGTCTTCAAGCAGCATTGTCAGGCAAGGCTGATCAAGAGTCAGACAAGGGGCTGCAATCTTGACATCCTTCCTTTGCTCACTCCAAGGAGCAGGACTCTCAGAGCTGGCTTGGAGGATCGTACCGGATGAGCTCATTTAGTTTAAAGACATAAAAAATCCTTCATGGGTCTGTTTGAAACAAAAGGCTTTATGTTTGTGCAATAGACATTACCTACAGTTTCAGTGGGGTCAGGCTCAGAACTGACCAGTTTTAAGGCATAATGCTGCAGCGTACATAGGATGGCAGTTGAAACTGCTGTATGCTTCAAGGACATCTCTGTGTAAAACTTCTTGATGTTATTGTTGAGATGGATTCTCACCTCCTTAACACCCAGGTTCACATTTCCTTAAGGTTCAAATTGCTTCAGAATAATAGTTTTCATTTCCTTACTGACCAGAATGATGTTCTGTTCCATGTATCTTCCACTATCTTTTAGTCAGTCATGTATGAATAGCTTGTAGTTAGGATCTTGATAGATGGTCAAGTGACAAAGAACATTTGAATCACTGTTATCTAGCCATTACCATCATCAACTAATCTTTATTATAAATTCAGCAATGTATGACACTAAATAAAGAAAAAGAAATAGAATAATTATTTATCCATTGACAAAGACTAGGTCTATGGACAATTTTGCAGACTTGCAGACCCCTATGCAAATCCCTTTATGAAGCATTGGTAAAATGTTGTTGGTGAAGACACATTACATAGACAAAGGGGATGGAGAGTTGTTGCTATTCTAAAAATTGTTAATTGCCATTTATGCATATCATCTTCTCCTATAGCACAGTGGGAGCGCACAGTGGTTTCTAGCTGTTTATATTTATGAGTCAGTTAAATTAGAAAACTAAAACCTGAGTGACTGATGTTAGATGGCCATATTTTAATTCTATCAAGTAAGCAAATTAAAAAATATGTATCGATTAAACCAGTGAGATGACTCAAGGGGTCAATGTGCCTGCTGCCAGGCCTGACTGCTGAGTTCTATCCTGGAGGACCCACATGATGAAAAAAAAGAACAAACTCTTGCAAGTTGTCCTCTGATCCCTACAAATGTGGGCCCATACATACATACATATACACAGAAATAAATAATAAATAAAAAAGAAATTTAAATGTATTTAACTATTTAAATATATTTTAAACTTGTGACTGTCTTGAGGACATTTGAGTAACAAGGGTGTATTCAATTCCAAAATAAACATTCAAATTGAATGACAGTTGCTACCACTTACAGAACTCACTATAATCAAGGAACTGTTCTAAGCTGTCTGAATGTACTATATTACAACCTTGAGAGGGAGGTATTATTGTTCCCATTTTATAGGTGAGGACATCAAGTTACAAAGAGATAATATGTTCAAAGTTACAAAAAAATGTAAGAATTTAGATACATATCTTCAGTGTTTATGGTTTTAAAAATTATACAATAACCACCAATGGTGATACACACACACACACACACACACACACACACACACGAGAGAGAGAGAGAGAGAGAGAGAGAGAGAGAGAGAGCTTCACTAAAAATGTAATTACTGGTTTAGTCTGTTCAGGTTGCTATAACAAATAGGCTTAGTGGCTTATAGATAGAAAGTTGCTTCTTACAGATTTGGAAGCTGGGAGTCCAAGACCATTTCTTGGTACACAGTCATGGGTTCTTATTTTATTTCCTTTGATGAAAGGAGTAAGCAGTCTCTTTCACCCCTCTTTGAAAGGTACTAAGGCCATACCTGAGGGCTTTGTTCTACTGGCATCATCCCCTTTCCAGGCAAAGGTGTACAAACAGGCCATGGGACTTACATACAACAGGGGCTGGCCTGAGGAGGGTAAGAGGAGGGTGTTTCGTGAGGGAGACCAGAGAAGGCTTGGCCCTCGGTTTCAGAAGGAGACTCCAATGTTTATGTCCCACACTCTGGTCTATGTCTAGAAACCATTTGGTTTAACAGACAAAGTAAGTCTTACACTAAACTTCTTGTACACCATTATCAGACATGCCAGCCAAGCACACCCTGAAGCAAAGCAAACATCATAATTATCTTGGAAAGATAGCATCTTACAGACCTTGAAACTGTTCTGCAAGGAAGCCAATGCTTATTCCCCACTGCTCATCATTCTAGAGTGTGGACCACTGCCCCCCCCCTTCCTTAAAAGAAAGGCATGCCAGGACTCATCCTGGTCCTGCTCCAGGGAGATGAGGACTTCTGATTGGCAGAGTGGCTTGGTGCTCTCTGGATTTGTCTTTCTGACTCCATCTATCCTCCAGAGGCTCCCATGTTTCCTACTGCAGAAGCCCTGAGTGCAGGCAGAGGCAAACTCGGTTTGGGGGGCAGGGGGGATCGTAAGTCTTGCTGGCCTCATATCAAAAGTCACATTACCCTATTAGTTTTGTTGATTATAAGGTTAATATTGCGATATTTGCTTTTCTATCTTCCCTCTCTCTTGCTTTTCTTCCCTCATAATTTGTTGCAAATTTTGGAATGCAGGAAATGAGCTATTATTTACTTAATTTTTAATCCCAAAGCTAGGTGCCTTCATACATTTGTGAGATAGACTTTGGAAGGAAACTTTAAAAGTCATCTGGAACCTCATCTAATTTTCAAACTCTTCACAATAATCTCCCTTTAGAGTTTTCCTAGCTCTTAATTTAGATTGACATGGAAATTCAATCCTTTTGCATGAATTATCTCATTTCTTTCTTAATACCAGTCCTATAAGTGAGGTCTTATTTTATTTTATTTTATTTTTATTGAAACAGGGTCCCACTATATGGCCCTAGCTGACTTGGACCTTGAAATATCCCAGGTTGGCCTTGAACTCACAGAGATCTGTGTACTTCTGTGTCCTAAGTTCAGAGATTAAATGTGTGTGCCACTATGCCTGGGTGATTAGTTCTATTTCTATCACTTACTAATTAGAAACTTGCAGTTTAAAAAGTTTAAACAATATGCCTGAAATTGTAGAATGATTTATTTGGTAACTCCACTGAGGAGTGAGCATGGCAGATCCAATTCCATTCCTGGATGGAGAGGAAAGACATTAAACAACCAGATCAATAATTGATGGTGGCTGTGAAGAGCACTCTGATCAGCGCAAAGAAGATGCACACTCTCTAGCTTGAAGGGTCAAGGCAAGTGGTCTTTCATGCTGAAGTGACGTAGCACCCTGGAATCCCACAGAATGTAGGAGTGGCAAGTTGAAGGTATGTGGGTGGGATGAGAGAGCAAGGATGAGGGACAGCCATATTCCCGGAAGAGGGACACAGCTGCTGGGCGGGTGGCAAGTGAAGGCTGGCAGCCTGTGGAAGTGAAAGGCTAGCAGGAAGTCTTTAGGAATGGTGAGAGAGGGGACAGTGCTAGCTGAGGCTGGAGAGCCAGGCTAGGTTGTGCTAAAGGCAGGGTAGGCTATGCTAGAGATTTTTGGATCTGGTCTTAGGAAGATTGCAAGGTCACTGACAGATTTAATGAAGAAGTGACAGTTGTGCCCATTTGGCTCAGCAATCCACCTCTCCCCTGACCTTTGATTTCTGAATATATTACAGAAAATTCCTATTAAGGGGCATAGTGGTGTATGCTTTTAATCCCATCATTCAGGAGGTAAAGGTAGGCAGATCTCTGTCAGTTCAAGGCCAGCCTGGTCGACATAGTGAGTACCAGGGCAGTCAGGGCTACATAGTGAGACTGTGTCTCAAAAAACAAACAGAAAGGTGGTAATCTCTTTTCAACACCTTGTAGCTTCTAATGAACCACTAACCTCCCTTTAATAAGGAGTGTGGTATTCAATATTTCTCAGTCTTGTCTTCATCTTAGAATCAACTGGAAAACTAAACCAAGGATGCAATGCCACACTCAAGGCCATTAAATTAGGGTTGTCAGGAGTGGGAGCCAAGCGTTTTTATCTTTTAGGCACAGTAGCCTCTGCAATTCAATTTAACAAGCATTTATTGAACTCTGTTGATCCTAAGTCTGCACATAAAAGGTAAGCGTGGACAGCTGTTAGCAGCTATTAACTTTTTAGATGCCATGACTGCTGCAGCTACTAAGCAAGACAAGCAAGATCAGGCAGCCCCAGGAATCAGTGAGCAACGGAAGGAACCCCTGAAGTCAAAAGAAATAAAAATATTAAATCATCTCTTTGCATATCTCCAGGCCTTATCTGGTCTATTCACTAAGTCACTTCCTGGATAGAAAGCCCAGAAATTAGGTAAGTCAAGAATTGTGGATCTTGGAGATCTATGATTCCTCTGGGAGTCAGTCAGACAAAAGATCCCACATCTGTGTATTCAAGTGATTCCTTTTAAAATTAAGGTGTGTGTGTGTGTGTGTGTGTGTGTGTGTGTGTGTGTGTGTGTGTGTGTGCTGTTGTTGTTGTGGATATGTTATGGAGCACGTATGGAAGTCTCAGGCATTGGTCCTTACTTTCTACATTGTTTGATGCAGAATTTGCCAGGCTAACCAGCCCTCTAACTCCTGCCTGTCTCTCATCTTACCATAAAAGCACTGGGATTGTGGACATGTGCTACTACTTCCCACTTTACATGGGTTCTGAGGTTCAAACTCAGGTTCTCACTCTTGTGTAATGAGCCCTTTATCCATCGAGCCATCTTTCCATTTTTAAACATTTCTCCTTGACTGTATGAGATAAAACAAGAGAAAACAAATTGTTAGCATAGAGAATCTTAAGGAGCAGGCAGAGGAGAAATCTATAAGGCTATCCAGGGTGATGTGCAGAACTTGTTAGAAATCTACCTGCTCCACCTCTGATGGGGCAGTCTCCCTCAGTGCAGTTGAGGCAAGTGGGATTCGTGTACATAAATGCTTTTAAATTAATGAATCAATTTAATGTGTATGGGTGTTTTGTCTTCATGTATGTTTGTGCACCAGCAGAAGAGGGTGTTGGTTCTCCTGGGATTGGAGTTATAGGTGGTTTTGAGCCACTATGTGGGTGCTGGGAATTGAACCCAGATCCTCTGTAAGAGCAGCCAGTGCTCTTAACCTCTGAGCCATTGCCCTAAATCCCCTTCAAATGATTTTGAACTCATGTTTCTAACCAGCTGGTGTATGCAGGTAGGTTGCAAAGAATATTCACATTTCTTCAACTCAATTTGCCCACAATGTATTGAATCAGTATGAATGTGCTTTCTCAATACTTTAAAAGACTGATTCCCTGGGCATATAACTCAGCAGCAGAATTATTGTCTGCAATACTCAAGGCCCAGTGTTCCACTCCACAACTAGACAGGGGGAAAGGCTGATTAGGAAATAAAAGAAAATATTCAAGTTGTTTGTGGGGAGGGGAAATCCATTGATGGGTCATGGAAAATTCTGTCTCTTCAACCATGAAACCATAACCTTCATGGCTGCCTATTTAGGCTATTGATTTCAAAAACATTGTCATGAATAGCAATGCTTGTTTTCACTTCTTCTGAATGTTTTCTGTTATTTTGTCAGACACAAAAGTACACCCAACAACTTCTACTGATTATGATTGAGTTGATTATCAAAGCTAGAAAGGATACCTTGCTCCTCAACAAAGCTCTCGTAAAAAGGCATTTTAGCAAAGTTTTACAAGATTTAAGTCTATAGAATAAAGTTTTGTTTTGAAAGCTTTTTTGGGGGGAATGATCTAAGTTTGTGACAACTCTTGGGTGCCTAAAATTCTAAGACTTCAACCAGAGTGTGAGAAATAGTTGTCCATGATCAATAAATATCCACATTTCCATTTAAGTGATTAGGCACTTCTACTTGGAGGTACAAGGAACTTGGGAGAGAATAACAGATTCTCTAGTACAGAGAATCTTAAGTGATACAGAGAAGACAAATCTAGAAGACCATCTGGTGTGATGTGCAGAAGTTTTTAGAAATGCTCCTGCCAAATCCACACATCTATAGACACCTGGTTTTTGACCAAAAAAAAAAAAAAGTCAAAATTATATAATGGAGAAAAAGAGACTCTTCAACAAATTGTGCTAGCACAGCTGGATGTTGGCACGTAGAATAATGCAAATAGACATATATCCATCACTCTGCACAAAACTCAATCCAAGTGGATCAAGGACTTCAACATAAAACCAGATACACTAAGCCTGATAGAAGAGAAAGTGGAGAGTAGCCTTAAACTGTGCGTTGGCACAGGAGACAGCTTCCTGAACTGAACACCAGTAGCACAGGCACTAAGATCGACAATTAATAAGTGGGACCTCGTGAAACTGAAAAGCTTCTGTAAGGCAAATGATAACATCAATAGGACAAAATGGCAGCCTACAGAATGGGAAAAGATCTTCACCAACTCCACATCTGATAGAGGGCTAATATTCAAGTTATATGAAGAACTCAAGAAACGAGACATCAACAAACCAAATAATCCATTTAAAATATTTGGTACAGACCTAAATAGAAAATTCTCAACAGAGGAATTTCAAACGGCCAAGAAACAAAGAAATGTTGTCAGAAATGCGAATTAAAAAGTGCTGAGATAACATCTTACACATGTCAGAATAACGGGATCAAAAACACAAGTGACAGTTCATACTGGTGAGGATGGGGAGCAAGGAAACACTCCTCCATTGCTGGTGGGAGTGCAAATGTGTACAGCTACTTAGGAAATCAATTTGTCAGTTTCTCAGAAAATTGGGAATCGATTTACCTCAAAACCCAGCTATACCACTCCTGGGCATATAACCAAAGGACACTCCATCATACCACAAAACACTTGCTCAGTAATGTTTATAGCAGCTTTATTTGTAATAGCCAGAAATTGGAAACAAGCTAGATGTCTCTCAAGCAAAGAATGGATAACAAAATTGCAGTGCATTTATACAATGGAGTATTACTCAGCTGTTAATAACTTGACATTATGAAATTTGCAGGCAAATGGATGGAACTAGAGAAGAAATCTAAGTGAGGTAACCCAGACCCAGATAGACAAACATGGTATGCATTCACCTATAAGTGGATTTTAGCTGTAAGTAAATGCTACAATCCGCAGACCCAGAGAAGCTAAGATACAAGCAGGGCTCAAGGGGGAATGCATGTATCTCTCTGGGAAGAAAGAATAGAACAGATGAAGAAGAGGAGGAGGGACGAAGTTAGAAGCGAGCTCTGCTTCACTCCATTGAGCACTCGGTCATGCATCTATCCCTTTAAGGTTTCCTCTCTATTAATGCCATACTTCTGTCTTACACAGCTCTCTCTCTCTCTCTTTATTCTTAGAGAGACAATGCCATACTGTTGATGCTTAATGAATAATTCACAGCCATAAAAAGTATTCATGGCAAAGTATTAAAGTGCAAAGCCTGGAGGGGAGAAAGTCCACAACACAAAATTCTCCATGATTCCTTCCTGAAGCTATCACCCTGGCTGGACTCTCAGAGAACTTAATTCACATCCTCAGATTGCCACAGGCCACCTTCTGCTGTGAATAGCAGTCAATTCATTTAGAGGTCTGCATTTCCCATGGTCCCTGCTATGGCAGCTCATATGCCATAGGTGCTCCAGGAGTGTGGGAGACCACAAGTCTAAGATTAACCCAGCAGAGGGTCACTCTTAATGGAGATGGTGCACTAAGTATTACATAAGGCCTGAGACATCTGCTTATTGAAGTCCCCCTCTCCAAGCACACAACAGTCAAACAAGCTTTGAGTGGGAAAGGGGTTCTTGTACTTCACACATCATGTCATGAGAGATGCCGAATGACTGAGGGAGTTTGTCAGCACACCTCCCAACTTCTCTGGGGAAGCTGGAACTGTAAAAGGTAGCAAGCATTGCAGACACACAGGTGCTTTTTTTTTTTTTTTCTTTTTGAGACTGGGTTTCCCTGTAGCTTTGGAGCCTGTTCTAGAACTCACTCTGTAGACCAGGTTGGAAACAACTCACAGAAATCCTCCTGCCTCTCCCTCCCGAGTGCTGGGATTAAAGGAGTGCACCACCGCCACTGCTGGGCCACAGGTGCGTTCATTACCTGTAGTCTCCTACACAGTCCCGTTCCATTCCCCTGGCTTTGAGCGTCAGCTCGTTTCCCTGTTTCCGAGGTTCTCTAAGAGGACCCTGACTCCATTACTGAGGCTCATGTGTTATGGGCACTAGTTAGAAATACGGTGACATTTGAGTCTGTCAGAGCATCAGTCAAGATGCCCTTAACAGCTTAATTTTAATAAGTCTTCAATGTCTGCTGCAGGCGAGTGTGAGAACCAGAGCCATCCTCTGCTCTCTGCCACATGTAAGTAGCTCAGCTCACCTAGAATACTCCCTTGGCTGTTAGGCTCTTGGACAGTGTAGAACATGAATGTTTGTGGGAAGGTAATCAAACCCACTTTCTTTTTCCTATCAAAACATTAAATGCCCCAAAGGTCTCCACTAAAAGTCACCCTCATCATTGATATCTACCTTCACAGGGATTTGCTGGCTCAGCCAAGAACTGAAGGCACTTAGCTGGACCGTGTAACTTAATCTGGGATGCACTGGTCTGTGACAGCCCAGTTGAGATTTATCTTCTGACATGCCATGAAGGAGTTTAGTAAGATAATCAATAGTGTATAAGTGATTTTAAGAAGTTTAATTTATGTAAGAGAAAGTGTCAGTTGCATGAGGCCTTGGGACCTGTGATAGTTTTTCTGATCTCATTTTACACAGGCCTCACAGATTGTGAATAATATTAATAATCAGATCATAAACCCAGCTGTCACCATTCACAAAGGGCTGTCTTTCTTTTCTGGAGATTCTTCTAACTCTGGACAATTCCACCACTTGATATTTACATTTTCTTCTAATGAAATAGATGATAAATACAAATTCTAGTGAAAAAACAGATCAAGGTGGCATCTTTCCCTCAGGAATAGAGCTGAGGGTTCATAACCATCTGCATATTCACACAAGTTCCGATTGGAAATATAATTATACTCATCTATTGTTTTGTTAAATGATCCCAGGAAAGTCTCTAAAAAAACAAAAACAAAAACACAAAACAAAACAAAACAAAAACACTGTGTTGGGGCTGGATAGCTGGCTCAGCAATTAAGAGCGCTGTCTGCTTTTCTAGAGGATCTGGGTTCTATTCCCAGTAACCATGTGAGCTTACAGCCCTCTGTTCCTTCAGGTGTAGATCAGGTGTCCTCTTCTGGCTTCTGAGGGCACAGAAATGTGTGAAAGCAAAACAGATACATTTAAGATTTTAAGAAAAAAAATCTATTGTCTCATCAGCAAGAACTGGGTTATGGAACATTATAAAGAGCCCAGGTGGTTATCTAATACCAAATCAAATGGTCAGCCCTGAAAACATAGTCACACAAATAACATTATACTGACTGAGAAGGTTGTATTTATATATTTAGGAGCCCCCTCCCCCCTCCCCCCTCCACCACACAAACACACTTACAGAAAAAAAAAAGGCCATGAGTTTGAAAGAGAGCAAGGGGTAGGCTTGTGTAGATAAGTTGGAGAGAGGAAAGGGAAAGGGGGAAATGATGCAATTAAAATCTCAAAAAAGTTATAGATAAAATAGAGCCTGAGAAGCCATTTCCGAGTTTCTCCTTTAAGAGTGTAACTAGAATCGCAAAGACTGAAACCTCCAGGAAATCCCACGTTGGTGATGAGAATAGCCTACAGCCTTGACAGCAGAGGCTGGGAGCGGATTTTTATGGCTGTAGATTATTTTCTGGTTTTAGAAATAGAAATTCTGTTGCAGACAAGGCAGAAGAAGCCCCTTTCTCTCCCAGGTTTTGGAGACAACTGGAGCCCCTCCCCTTCTCCCAGCTCCTCCCTGGAGAACAACAGCTGTCCCCCATTGTCTCTGCCATTGGTGGCTGTTTGGATAGACTCAGGAGGATGCCACTAGAGAGGGCTTTGCGGTTTCTGAAGATTAAGGGCATTTTGAGACCCCTGCCCCCCTCCTACTTTCAGTTTGAGACCTGAGCTCTCAGCTCTTCCTGCCACCATGTTGTGTTTGCTGGTGCTCCTGACCTTTGGTGATAGGCACTTAGCCCTCTGGAATCATAAGCCCCAAACTAGCCTTTTCTTTCACAAACTGCTTTGTTCACGGTGTTTTGTCACAGCAATAGAAAAGTAATGGGCACAGCATATTTTCCTATTTCACCAGAAGTAAGGTTCTTAAAAAAAAAAAAAGCCACAGTGTACATAGAGTACAGAAATATCCACTGAAACATTAGTCTCCTTTTTAAAGTTAAAAACAATAGCTCTGGTTTTTGTTTTTTTGAGAGATACATTTCTCCAATTCACATGTCACAAAGTTCACTCAGCAAATTAAAGTCTTCCGTCTTCAGAAGTACTTTTCACCATTCATGATTTGGGAATTCAAATACATTATAAAACTCACTTGTAAGTCCCAACTCAGTCCACCCAGCCTGTTCCTGGGCACTCACTGACGCTTGAGGAGCCATGGCAATTGGAGTGATTGCATAGGCAGACAGTTTCCCAGATGAACTCAGACAAGATGTGCCGCCTCTTAGCATCTCATTGGTCATCTGGGCTCTTCCCGTCTGTTTAAGAGGGTCGGGGTTTTCATGCTTTTCTGCCTGTTGGTGACTCCACTGCTTAAAGTGGTCCTCTGTGTGGTTAAGTGTGTCCAGGAAATGTTTTAAGTCTTTGATACCCTTGGCAGCTGTGAAATTATCCTTTTTTTTCTTTCCCTAGAACTCACTGTGGGATTTTCAGGGCTTACAAAGTCCAAAGACACACATTAGACCTATATGCACATAAATGCATCATCAATGTATATTCTGAAGTTGTGTGAAGTTTCTACCAATCTGATGTTTACCTATATGCCACTAGTCATAATAGTAAATTTTATATTCATTTATTTTATTTAATTTTTAATTTTTATCCATTTAAAACTGATTCAAAGTATTTTCATTTTATGTGTATGAGTCCTTGCCTACATGTATGTACACTATGTGTATGTGTAGTGCCTGAAGAGGTCAGAAAGGGTGTGGGGTCCCCTGGAACTGGATTTACAGGTGGCTGTGAGGTACCATGTGGGTTCTATAACCCAAACTAAAGTCCTCTGTAAGGGCTGCAAATGCTTTTAACTACGGAGCTGTCTTTCCAGGCCCAATTAAGCACAGATTACTGATTTAAAGCTGCAGGACACGGGTAGTGGGACAATTTTCTCTTGCTATTTTCTTGACTAAGTACTGCCAGAGAAAAGTTATGAGGGGGACTGGTGGCCATCTAGTGAGAACCATACATAGGCGGGACTTCGAAGAGGAGAATGATTTTAAAGATCCAGGAATACATAAAGATTCAGGGGCCATAGTCCATTTTCATTCTGATTGGGTGAGAAGTTTAGACAGTTTGTCTCATTCAATACTAAATAAGGAAGGGAGAGCATAATGAAACCTTGGTCATTTCCTCTGACCTCCTGCCCAATGACCCCTTATGATAACTGCTCAAAGAACAGGGCCTTATAGCCTTATGAGAGAAAGGGAGGGAGAGTGCACTCTTCTATGTAACATTTACAGCCCAAAAAGTGCATATGCATTGTCTTAGGGTTTCTATTGCCTTGAAGAGACACCATGACCACAGCAATGCTTTTTATTTAATTTTTACATATCAATCACCCCCCTTTCCCTCTCCCTTCTATCCTCCTATACTGCCTACCAACCCCCCCAACCCACCCCTCACCCGATCCCCAAGGACGGTGAGGCCTTCCATTAGGAATTATCAAAGTCTGTTACATCATATGAGGGAGGGCCTAGGCCCTCCTCCATGTATCTGGGCTGAAATAGTATCTCTCCATAGGGAAGGGGCTTCTGAAGTCTGTTTGTGCACAAAGGATAAATACTGGTTCCACTGTTAGAGGTTCCATAGACTGCCCAGGCCTCCAAACTGGCACCCACAATACGAGGGCTTGTTTTGGTCCAATGCTGCTTCCCCAGTTTTACGACTGGGGTCTATATGCTCTAACTAGGTCAGGTCAGCTGATTCTATAGGTTTTTCCAGCATGTTCTTTACTGCTTTGCTCATCCCTCCTCCCTCTCCACAACTGGATTCCAGAAGTATGTGATCAGTACTTAGCTGGATCACAACAACTCTTATAAAGAAAACATTTAATTGGGGGGGGGTGGGTGGCTCGCTTACAGTTTCAGAGGTTCAGACCATTGTTGTCATGGCAGGGACATGCAGGCAGATGTGGTCCTGGAGCTGAGAGAGCAACATCTTTTGGACAATAGGAAATAGATGGACTGTTCCACTGAGGAAAGCTTGAGCAAAAGAGACCTCAAAGCCCACCCCACAGTGACATACTTCCTCCACCTCCTAATCATGTCACTCCCTTTGTGGGCCATTTTCTTTCAAACCACCACAAGCATTAAAGTCCCCTAGTCCTTACTAGCTTAGTCTTTATCAGTGGCTCTTGTCAGGAGTGCACTTGGACAGAGAATGAAGGGGAAGGAGGAGCTGGTGGGCTTCTGGCTCGACAGGGTACTCCTGCTGTGTCCATTCAGCCACATTGTTAGATATTTATAGAGAGATTGGACTTAATTAGAGATGATAAATCATATAAGGAGGATAAATAAATAAATAAGAGGGAGTCCACATATCAATGAGAATTATTAGAGGCACCCCCAGTGGGGAGGATCGTCAACAACCGAGACATCTATCCATTGATTGTAGTGGTTGTATGTTTGGTAATTGTGGTCTAATCCAATAAGTCTTTTCTGAGGGAGGAAGAGAGAGAGAGGGAACTGGGATCGATATGTAAAATAAGAAAAATAAACAAATAAAACATAAAAAATAAGTCTTTTCTGTTCTGGACATTTTCTGATTTACTTACATAAAAGCTGTATTGATCAATATGAGATAGTTTCTGACAACCACTCTGATCAAGCCAATTAAACATTTTAAGTCCTTTTTATTGATGGCAAGACCAAGAGTGGGCTGAAGTCCTCAATAAGTCTCTTGGTGCCTAAATTCAAGGATACAGCATTTAAAAATGCAAAATCCACAAGATACATCAGAGTTAGAGGAAGGACAGAGTAACCTTGAAATGTTCACTCCTGGCAGAGCAGAGTAGTTATTTTAGACATAACTTGCCAATTATTTGGGTTAATGCATCTGAGCCACAGTCTAGGCCATGGAAATCACAATTAAACACGTTACCCAAGCAGACACGACTGCAGGGTGTCTGAAAACTGTCTAAGCCAGTGGTCCTCAACCTTCCTAATACTGCAACTCTTTAATACAATTCCTCATGTTGTGGTGACCCCTCCCCAACCATAAAATTATTTTTGTCAATACTTCATAACTGTCATTTTGCTACTATTATGAATTGTAATATAAATATTTGTGTTTTCTGATGGTCTTAGATGACATTGGGACCCACAGTTTGAGACTCACTCATCTAAGCAAACATAAAATGGAGTCAGAACAGCATTCATTTCAGTCCCCGTTTCTATAGTTACTTTCAAGTCTTGGATCTTGGCTAAGTGGTATGTAAATACTGGGTCCTGAGAATCATTAGCCAGTCAAAGGCAAGTCTTTAACTGATGAACTTTAATGGCAATTCACTTCATTGGAATCAGGAGTGGGGCAACTCTCCTGTAGAGCTGGTGGGGCAGCACAAAGGGGAGTAAGAGGTGTGTCCCCCCTGGTCCTTTATAAGCAAACACTTGAACATTAAACTGGGTTATTACATAGATGTTCTGAGGTCAAACAGCAGGGGAGACCGGTGGTACAGGCAGACCAAGTTCCTGTGGAAGTGGAGTATGTTTCTGAGTTTTGAGTAACTGTGAGACTAGCATTACAAGAGGCAGAAAGGGAGGTACATAACCAAACAGACATTTTCTTTTGAGAGAGTCTTAGCCTGAGTGGTTCTGGTCCACATTAGACAGTCCATTCTGGTCCTGGTTTGGAACAGGCTTGGCAATGGAGAGGTGAACCCAGGTAGACATCTGGTCAACCTTGATCTCAGTTGGTGTCAGGACAACAGAGTGAGGTCCTTTCTAGGCAGGTGTCGGTTCTTTTTCTGAAATTTCTTAATGTACACTTGGTCCCTGGGTCAGGATGAGTAATCAGGTACTGAGGGGGAGGGGAACCAGAAAAAGGCATCTGGGACCCTAAATGGACTGTAGCCTGGACCTGTTGGAGAGACTATAAAGTTTCAAATCTGGAACAAATGGCTGAGGCACCTACTTAACATATCAAAGCAGGCCCAGCCACCAGGTCCTTCCAACATTCCCCAGTACCTTCTGGTTATAGAATATGACTGGCACATCCCACCCCTTAGCCTGAACTCTCCAGCCCAGGGCTGGTCCCCCTTTTCCAAGGGGCTCTTCACTATAAAATCCAGACATTTTGACTACTCACCCCCTTTTGCACCCTTGTCCTCCTGGCTGTTGCATCTGGTTCCCCTCTTCCTCCTCTCCTTTCCCTCCTCCCACATGGTCCAGCTCAGTCTGGTTATGCCTACTCTGGACTTATTCCTAGATGTACCTGCTTCTGACTATGCTCTCCCACATATCTACAATAAACTTTCTCCTCCACCATACCTAGGAGTAGTCATGTCATTTCCTTCCCTCTTCCTTCCTTCCTTCCTTCCTTTTTTTTTTTTTTTTCTTTTTCTTTTTTTTTAATTCAGAGACCAGTTGGTAATCTCCTCAATGGCAGGGTCTTTTTTCATCACGTATTTGTGTGTGTGTGTGTGTGTGTGTGTGTGTGTGTGTGTGTGTGTGTATGTGTGTGTGTGTTTGAAGCAATTTCCTTTTCTTTAGCAGTCAATAGACCTTAAGCATGGGAGTATCCTAGAGGTCTGACCAGTTGGTCTGAGATATGTCCAGTAAGCCCTCGTGGTCATGGCAGGCCACCTCAGAGTTGTTATCAGACATTAATGCCACAGAGTTGAGACTGTACAGCAACAAAAATAAGATGGGACTGATCAAGCAACAGACTCCTCATCAAGTGATGTGAGCATTTGACATCCACCAGCTGTGATGATTTGAGTGATTAGCCATCATTGTTAGACTACTTGGAAGAGATTAGGAGGTGTGGCCTTGTTGGAGGAGTTGTGTCACTGGGAGTGGACTTTGAGGTTTTAAAAGTCTGCACTAGGACCAGTGTCTCTCTGTCTCTGCCTCCCCCCACCTGTCTGCCTGTGGATTAGGATATAGACCTCAGCTACTGCTCCAGCGCCATGCCTGCAGTGGCCACCATGCTCCTACCATAATAAGCCAACCCTCTGAAACTATAAGTATCCCCAATGAAATGCTTCCTTTTATGAGTTACCTAGGTTATGGTGTCTTGTCACAGCAATAGAATAGTGACTAAGACATTGGTCCTCTTAGGAGGACTTCCACAGCATGGGGAGCTGTTAAAGTCAGATTCTTGAGGGGGGGAAGAGGGGGTACCAGCTTACCAGCTTCCCTTACTTGTATAGTGGTTGTAGCAGCTATTAGAAGCAAACAGGATGCCAAACCGGCAGCCACCATGTCTAGGATCTGAGACAAAAAGGTTTGGTGCCGGGCAGGGACAGTGTTCAGAGGTGGATAGAATGGTTAGGAGGACAGTTAGAGGTGACTGAGGTTGAGGGGCAAGGAGGGGGTGGGGATGAATCTGGAAGAGGTAGGGGAGGTGGGGGATGGGGAAGACAGGTTGTAGACAGGAAAGGGAGCCCACAAAAGGTCCTTAACTCCAAAGGCAGCTGGTGACAGGAACCTATAGCAGTGGACTCCCAGCTGGTAGTGCAATCGCCAGCTGCCAGCCTCCCAGAACCTGGAAGTGCCAGATCCAGAGCTGAGAGCAGCACCCCTCCCCCGCCCTCACCAACCCCCTAGTTAAGACAGGTCCTCAGTCCTCCAGGGGGAGCTGGACCCAGGATGGGGCTGGGCCTGAGCCTGTGACTAGCATAGCCTACCCAGTCCTTGCCAGGTGAAGCAGGCCCAGACTGGGGGTCGTCCATGACCGGAAACAGCTCCCTACTGCGAAGCCCTGGGCCAGGGGTGTGTGGCTCCAGTACCGGATGCATTTGACTAGAAATTTCCCATTCTGGAGAGAAAAGGAGACATTCTTTGCAAACAAAAAAGACAAAACAGATAAAAACGGCAGAGGTTGCCACCTACTGGTAGAATCCGGAAAACCCGCAGAATTTCAATCTATCAATCAGAGTCAGCTCCCTTTTGTGGGGGGACAAACCAAACAGAAACACCAGCAGCAAAAGCAAGAAATCAATTAAATCATTCACTGAATCAAACTTGCCCGACACACATTCAATCATTCACACACGAATAAATTGCGAGCCATTCATTTAAGCCAAATGGAAATATCCATCAAGAGAGGCAAACCCAGGATACAGGGTTCCCTACTTTTGGCGTCTCAACTTAGTGTGGAGGACTGGGGATAAATTCTCGCCAAAAATCTTCTTCCCAAACCAAGAAAAGGGCCTTGGCTACTGATCTCTTCTGTCCAGAAGAAGGAGGAGAGACTCCCCTTTTGGGACATACCCCACTTATCCAGAAGGCTCGTCCTCTTCAATTAGAACCATAATTGAATTCAGCATACAGACTCACCTTATAGGAAAGTCAGAAGAAGTCTGTTTTGGTGCTTGGAACGCAGCAGTTATCCCAGATCTTTCTGGACTCAGTGAGAGGAGCTGGGCCCTGGAACATTTGTAGGGGCACCTCCCCTGTAACCTCTCTCCCTGGCAGGTGGGAATCAGGCTGAGTCCCATAGAGCATGGAGGGTCTCTGTGGGACCTCTAATATAATGATCCACTCAAGAAAGTGACTGACAACTGCACTGACTAAAATAATTTTAAAAAGTTTTAAGTCTTTTTTAATGATGGCCAGACCTAGAGAGGGTTTGAGCATCCGAAAAGTCTCTTGGTGTCTAAATTCAAGGATACAGGGTTTTGAAGGCAAAACCCACCAAAATGCGTCAGAATTAGATGAAGGTCAGAGTAACCTTGAAATGTTCATTCCTGGCAAAAGATTGTAGTTAATTTATACACAACTTGCCGATAATTTTGCTTAATATATCTGAATCATTGTCAATGCCATGGGAATGTTAAACATGTTGCCAAAGCGGATGTAACTGCTGTGAGGAAGGCTGTAGAGGGACTGAGAACTGTCTAAGCAAACACAAAATCAAACCAGAACAGGATGACATCACCTTATTCCTTCAAGTGGAGGCAGGTGCCTCCTTCACAGGGTTTCCCTCTGACATTGGGTTACTGTCTTTGCAAAATTTGTTGCTTTGGAAACACATTGTTTCATTTCTCCCTGCAAATGCTGAATCATAATTTGAACCTGTGTTCCTGCTGATTGTCCTTATTGACTAACCTGATAGTTGCAGTTGGGATTAGCCTCAGGAAATGCTGTTGTTTCATCAGAAAATTGGGTTAATGACTTGTTGATCTGCCTACACTTGTGTGGCACCCTGGATATGGGATTTCTCATCTGCACTTCAGCAGTATGGAAATATGGCTGAGAAGCCCTCAAAAGTCAGAATAACATAGCAAAATCCCTTTAAGAACTCCAAAGACCAATATTTCTATATCATATCTCAAATATGTCGCTGAAAAGCGGACAGGTGCCAGAGGTGATAGCATACGCCTGTAACTGCAGCCGTCAAGAACCTGAGGTAGGAGAATTGGGATGAGATTGTGGCCGGCCTGGACTACATAGCAAGGGAATGAACTCTCATGGTTCTTTGTCCAGTTGTCACTTTCTCATGAAGGGGGTGCTTCCTCTTTCCAGGAAGCAACTTTCCAGGGAGCAACAGGTAGAAGAAGGCATAAGTGGAAGGGGTTCTGGAGGGGAGAGGTGATTGGCAGAAGGTTTCTTGGAGCATCTTAGTTAGGATTTCTATTGTTGTGGTAAAACAACATGACCAAAATCAGTTTTTGGAGGAAAGGGTTTATTTCACCTTACAAACTTCTGGCCTATCATCCTGGGAAGTCAAGGCAGGAATGTGGAGGCAGGAACTGGGGCCGGCACCATGGGGAACCCTGCCTCCTGGCATGCTCCTCACAGCTTGCTCAGATGGTTATAGCACTCAGGACCACCAGCCCAGGGGTGGCACTGCCCACAGCGAGCAGGGCCCTCCCAAGTCAGTGGGGTTTATTTTCAGTCAAGAAAATGCACCATGGCTATGACCACAGGCTAATCTGGTGGAGAAAGTTTTTTCACGAGGTTCCCTTTTCTAAAAGGACTCTAGCTCCTGTCAAATTATCACAAAACTTGTCAGAATGTGGTGCTTAGGATGCAGCATGGGGCAGGTGTCTTCTCAGGTGGGGGCAAAAAGCCTGGATTTGAGCTGTTTTCCCAATTCTGTAGAACCCCCAGGCAGTTTCTTATCCTTTGGGCCTTAGAAATTTCCCATTTATCTCTTTGTTCCATGAACATCTGAAAGTATGGGATCTTGGACCATTTCCCCTGTCTAGTTGTAGAATAACATAGTTTATGCCTCCCCGTTTTAGCTAAAATTTTCATATTCCAGTTTGTGTTGGGCATGTTTTTGCACAAAAGGGGATGAGGAACTTTTTCTGAAATGAATCTGCAGAAAGTTTTATTCCTGGGTTTGAGTATGTATCTCAAAAGGATGGGAGAGACAGACAGTTCCCAGGGACTGGGGTGGAGAGAGGAACAGTGATGTGTAACCCCAGAGGTCCAGAGAAGCCAGGGGCTTGTTGCTGACGTGTCTTGGAGCTTTCTAAATAGGGAAGGAGTTGGAGTTAGGATCCTGACACCCAAGCCTGCATGTCCAGATCCTGGATCAGGCTCACAGTCTCATCTCTGGCAGAGGCTATTCCAGGGCCAGAGTATAATACCGGTGTAGAATACCTCTATATCTCTGAGCAGCCCCAACATGGAGCTTAGGGAAGACAACCCCCCTGTCTTTTCAGAATTGGTAGCCTTGGAGTACAAGCAATTCCTTCTCACCAACTTTTGCTTCCTAAATATTGGCTGTTAAACATTAGGCAATTTGAATTTTCTTGTAACATTTAGAGGTATACATAACTATTCTAGAATGTGTAGGTTCATATCACTTGGAGGACCAAGGGCTTTTTTGTTTTTGAGATAATACTGTAGCTGGCCTGAAACTTGCTGTGTAGACCAGGCTGACTTTGATTTTTTAAAAGTCAACATACGTTTTTTTAATTAAAAGAATTAAAATTCTTGTTATTTAAATGAAAGGGTTAAAATCCAGAAAAGCTATTGATATTTTCAAAACACATCACCACACATTTTCTCTATTCTTGCTAGAACTCGTCTCTGTCTCTCAGAAACTTGAAACTCTTTAGTGTGAGACAGTGTAACTGATCATCTGAGCACTTCCCTTTTAGTATTTCAGTCTGTGTCTTTCTCTTACCAGTTTTAGGTTGGCTAGCCAGAGAGCTCCTGTGAGCTGCTTGTCTCCATCCCTAACTCTGGTGTTATTGCAGCATAGTTATGCTAAGCCTTTAATGGGGATTTGAACTCTTGCCCTTTGATTTTCACAGCAAGGGTTCTTATCTGTTGAGATATCTTCCAAGTCCCAAGTCAGATTTCTTTATTGCAACTTTGTTTTCCTCTTGTCATCATTTTTAAAATCAGTTTGATCTCCGGGATTTACCTATTGAAACTAGAAAAGGAGAAGGAAAAGGATTGCTCCACAACCCTTAATTATAGGCAACTTTGAACTGGTAGGTGGCTCTTGTTTTAGTAGGCTTAACTAAGGACAATCTCTGACACACTGCTGAGCATGCAGAAAGAGAGTACAAACAGATTAAGACTCAGGTTATATGGATGGTTTTCAACAAAACAATAAAATGCTCCTATTCCACTCATTTAACTGCTGAGAGAGGTACTCTTTCAACAAAGGCACTTACAGTGTCTATAAATAGAAAAGACATTGAGGAAACAATTGTCCAAGTTAATTAAGAAAGTGAAGTGAGTGGTTAGTGATGGTAAAATGAACAACTTCGCTTTCTGTTTCACCTTTCATTTCACGAGGAGAGCTAAGTCTAGGCATTACATAAGAGTCATGACTGATAACCAACCATCTACACTACCACAGTCCCAAGGCCAACAAGCTTCAGATAGTAGGCTTCTGTGGAAATTCTCAGACATTCCCTAGGAATGACTCTCATAGGTTCATTTTTTGAATGCTTAACCACCAGGAATTGACACTATTTGAAAGGATTAGAAGAATTAGGAGGAAGTGTGTCACTGGGCGTGGGCTTTGAGGTTTCAAAAGCCCATTCCAGGCCCAGTTTCTCTGTCTCTGCCTATAAATCAGGATGTAGAACTCTCAGCTACTTCTCCAATACCATGTTTGCCTGCCTGCTGCCATTGTCTACCATGATAGTAATGGACTAACCTCTGAAATTGCAAGCCAACCCACAATTAAATGATTTCTTTGAAAAGACTTGCTTTGGTCATGGTGTTTCTTCACAGCAATAGAACACTGAGTAAAACCCTATCCTTACCTGTCATTCTTCAAGAATATCCTTTCTCCTTTGGGACACTCTATCCACTAAATTACTCACAAGGATTATTGAACTCAGGCTGTGGCCTACTCTATGTTACTCCATATTCTGTAAAACTGTGACATTTACAAGCAGTGTTTGACTCTGTTTTGAGGAGGAAGGACAACTAGAGCCCTGCCGTGGACCCAGAAACTGCAGCATCTGTCAGGTACCACTGTGTCAGTTTGCTCTTCTGCTGTTGTGTCTGACCAGAAGCAATGTTAGGAGGAAAAAGTTTGTTTGGATTATACTTCCAGGTCACAATCTATCACTGAGGGAAGTCAGGATGGAAAACGGAAGTAGAAATCACAGATGAATGATGCTTCACTCTGTCTTCCTCTCTGCTAGCTTTCTTATACAGCCCAGGCCACCTGCCTAGGGATGGTGTCGCCTATGGTGGGCTGTGTCCTCCCTTATCAATTATCAATCAAGTCAGCTTCTTACAGTCATGGTCACAGGCTAATCTGATGGGGGCATTTCTTCAGTTGAGATTGTCTCTTGCCAGGAGGCTCTAGTTTGCATCAAGTAAAAACTCTATAATAAAAACTAACCAGGACAGCACCCATGACTGGTACTTGGGAATAGAGAAGGAGCCACTCTACATGAGTAACTCAATACTGTCAACAAGTAAGTTATACTGACAGGAGGGTTGGTTATTAAGATAGAACCATGGAAGTTAAAGTTGACCCATCTAAATCTCCAGCTAAATTTGCATAACACTCTCTAAAGTCAGAAGCTAAAGATTGCCTAAATTAAAAAGTTATGTGCTTAATAAAGACTCATTGTATTTTGTGCCATTAAAAAAAAATCCTACCTTTTTAGTTGAAAACTGCCGAGAATCAGAGCTATCTATACTTTTGTCTAGCATCCAGGACCATAAAGATAGCTATTATTGATTAAACTATAATTGTGATGGTAACTGTTATGCTGCAATATAATTAAACTATGACTCGGTTGGCATCAGATTCCACATGTTAAAGGTGCAATCTTCAACATTGCCCTACTTTAGACACCAGCTGCCAGTGACATTTCCAAGTCACATGTTTCTGAACAACTGGGTACAAATTCAAAGGATTTTCACAACTTCCTCATTTTTTTTTTTTTTTGGTTTTGTTTCGTTTTAAAGCATGGAATCCAGAATTAAGGGCAATATTATACTCACTTTGATTATCAAGGACATCAACCAAGACCAGCCAAATGAAAAGCTATATGAGTTCAGGCTTGGGAGGGCCCCAAACACAAAGCTCTCACGTGAAATCAGGTGTGTCACCCTCCCAGCAGCTTGATATGTTCTCTAGCTAGGACTTTCCCCTGAGCCCTCATAGCTAAAGATAGTTACTGGGGTCCAGCCATTGACCATGTTAATGAATTTGCTCTCCACCCTCCCACACAAGAGAGATCAAGCCCACTCAAATCTCTAACCATTAATCACATGGTTGATTTTTCTGGTGAGTGACTGGCTCTCATCCTGAGTCATTGCATGCCTTCCCATAAACTGTAGTGTGGGTCAAGAGATTCATCAATAATAGAAAAGAATTCCTATTGCTCAGGAAATTCTAAGGATTTAGATGACTTCTAGGAACAGAGATAAATGCCAGTGGCATTCTTTACTATACAACAAGTCTCCCATTGTTTTTAATGGGGGGCAGAGATAGAGAAGGCATTGGAGAATTTGAGTTAAATTTCACAATATACTTGACCGTCAATATCAATCACAATCACTCACCTCACCTTACCTACTATACCAATATCTGGTACAGGATGTGTAACCTGAAAAACAAAAGTCAAATTATACTGGCTCATTAGAATTCTATTCAGACATTAGTAATCAATATAGCGTCATATCACATGAACAACATGTGTCCCAGAGCAAGCCACCTAAGGTTCTCAAGCTTCCATTCAGGTAGATCAAGTTTCAAAAGTCGGAATGATCTTAGTATTCTGTGGCTTCTCCCTCAGGTATCTGGTGGAAATGAGGTAAGATGCAACTCTGTGGCTTGCTGTTTGTGGCTTGCCATGAAACTCTTTCGAAGCATTAATGTAATATTGAATTTTCCTCATTGTACAGTCCCTTTATTTATTCTGTTACTCTTCAGTCATGACTCTGCCTGCTTGGAGATGTTAGGTTGACCAGTGTGTTGATCTAGAGGCGACACTATTAATTCAGCAACTACCTCCCATCAGATGACCAGCATTCATTAGGGGTTGTTTGCACTTTCTAGCATTAGGCAGGGAATACAGTTGGATTTATGGCCAGTCAGATTATTTATTTTGTGATGCTTGTCATAGCAAATTCAAACCCAGTATCATCTTTGGTGCCACTAAGATTTTATTACTTATTGACTATTATATTATCTGAAGAGAAATAACAGTACTTACATTATTTTACAATTGTAGATCTCCTTCTTTTTCTAGCATCCCTTTTAGATTCAAAATAGTCAATGCTTATTTGCCTTCTGAGAAAATCAATAACATACTTGATTGGTTAGGCCAGGGCTTTATTGGGAAACTCTTTTACAGCTCACGAGTCTCAGCAAGGACTTGTGGTTCTGTTCTTATGCAACACATAGGTGACTATCTCTTTGTCATTTTCTAAAGGTGAGTTCTAAAACAAACCATTCTATCATTTTACTGCTTTAGTTGAGAAAGGCACACGATTTCCAAACAGAAGTTGTAATTTTACTTTGGGGTAGGACCTAGTTTTTTCAAAGGTGCCTTGTTTTTGACAGTATGAACTACTTTTAAAACTTCCCAAATCTAGCAATAAGAAATGGGTGAGCTCCAGGTCATCAAGAGACCCTGTTTGAAAAAACAAGGTGGACAACTTCTAAAGAAGGACACCAAGGCTGACCTAAATGTCCCTTTTAAGGCTGAACACTCAGTAGTCACTGATGACTTGGCACCCTGACCAGTTATGAGCCTATAGCATTGACTGCTGCTGACGGCAAAGAGAAACCTCTCTCACCAAGGTTGAGAGCAGCACTAGTCTATGTTTACATCCTCATGGGTACCCCACGCTTTCCTCTAGTATAGTGGTTCTCAACCACCCTACCCTGTGACCCTTTAATAGGGTTCCTCATCTTGTAGTGACCCCCAACCATAAAGTTATTTTTGTTGCATCATAACTGTCATTTTGCTACTGTTATTAATTGTAATGTAAATACTGCCCCCCTAGCCTGGTGCTAAAGAGCCTTTGGGGTCATAATCCACAGGTCGAGAGACACTGCTCTAGCATTTCAGTTTTAGATCTTATGGTGAGGCCTTTGATTCATTTGGAGTTGACTTTTGTGTAGGGTGCATCTAGTTTTGTTCTCCTGGGTGTAGACATCCCATCTCCCAGCACTCTTTGCTGAAGATTCTGTCTTTCCTCTAGTGTGTGTTTTTGGCATCTTTGTCAAACATCAGGTGACTGCAGTTTCCTGGCTTTGTATCTGAGTGCAAATGTGTGTGTCTATGCGCATGTGTGTATATGCATGTATGTGTGTGAATGCGTGTGAATGTGTTTATGTGCATGCACATGTATGTATGTACGCATGTGTGCTTGTGTGTGCGTCTACATCATAATCACATTTTTATCCTGCTTTCTAAATGTTACGAGTAGGTTTTTCCCTGCTGGCCTGCACCCACTGCCACACCAGCCCCCAATTAACACACTGAGACTCTGTATTTGATATAAGGCTGTTGGCCAGTTACTAGCTTCTTATCGGCTAGCTCTGTCTTAATGATTAACCCGTTTCTATTAATCTAAGTATTTACACGTGGCTCATCTTACCGGGGAGAGTGATGGGCCAGCATGCTGCTCTCTCCAGGCTCTCCATGCTGACTCCTCCTAACTACTTCCTCTTCCTCCTAGTCTCCTAGCCCCACCTATCTTGCTTTCCTATTGGTCAACAGTGCTTTATTCATTTTGAGAAACATATTTACAGAATAACATCTCCCATCATCTAAATTCCTCATGTTGATGAGATTTGCCCACCTTCTCTGCTGAAGAAACTGCTCTGCAATTTGTTCTGTGTAGCAGTACTTTCTTACCTTTTATTTTTCATTAGGTTTGCAGTACTTTTGGAATGCAGAAGTTGAATACATATATGCAGATTCCTCGGCTTTTTTCTTTATTTTTCTACATTCAATACCATATCTGAGAGTCTTTTGTACCTAAGCATTTTATAAAAACCCAGATCATACTCACATTCTTAGTTTCATCATTCCCTTCTGGATCTTTGACAATTGAAAGCTGATTTGATATCACCCTTTCCAGAGTGATCTGGCTTTCATCTTTTGCTCTATTCACTCAGTATGGAGTATGCTGGGATGACAACTGGGCTAGAATCTTTAATGACATTCCCAAAGTCTGTGCTAGTGAGAGTTTAAATCCCACCTTAAGGGCGGTCTTTAGTAATTCATTCTGTCTATTGTTTTCTGTAAATGCTGCCTGCATATGGTGAGGAAAAAAAAAAAAGAAAGAAAAAAGCTCTACTGAGAGAGACTGGACCAGCCTGCAGCTGCTTTCACCCTGCAGCAGAGTGGTAGGACTCACACAGAAGGGGATGGCTCTTGGTTTTAAAATGTGACTTTTTGGGTGGGAAACATGAAGCCTCTCTCTTCCTCCACCTCACCTCATGGTATAGTTAGAAGCTGCAGTGAACACTTTTGTATGAGAAAAGTGAAAGGAATTGAAGGTCAGGGTTTGGTAAGGTAAGGTAGGACTGGGAAGAGAAGAGAAGAGAAGTAGAGGGATGGGTAATAGGGAGAGGGAGAGATCTTAGGGAAGATGGCAAGCAGCAAGGGAGAACAGTTTGTCTACCAGTGACAATGGATGGTGGTCTTTGATATGCTGAATATAAATTCTACTATAACTTGTTATATTTTCCTCATATTTGCATTAGTGTTTTGAGGATTTTGAATGGTGTATTTCAATCATATATATTCACCCCTCTTTCCCTCAATTCCTCCCAGCAGCTATCAATACCTAGGGCTGGGATTTCATCTACCTCCCTTCTCTATGCTGGGATTTTGTCTGGTTGAGCTTGTTCATATCGTCACAACTGTTGTATGAGTTCTGTTGTGAAAAACAAACAAACAAACAAACAAAAACAGTGTAGTCATCTACCTCCCCTGGCTTTTATGGTATTTTGACCCCTCTTCCACAATGATCCTTGAGCCTTGGGAGGAGACAATGTGATATTGTTAAGGGAGAGCTCACTAGATATGACCATCCATCTGGGTGCTGTTTATAGCCAATTGAAAGTCTTAAATCCAGCTGCCTGGGACTACACTCAGGTATTTGAGACCTAAGTGTAGCATTCTGAGTGTGTAGAGCAAAAGGTTTTTAAAGTGGAAAAAAATTGCATTCTGGAATCTCACTGTGCAGCTGGGTGGTAATGGAGGGAGTGATAAGTGGTGTGAGGGGAGGTTTTATGCAAGCAGGCAGTTTAACAGAAGCTAAGATAAGCAGTTAGCTAGAGACAGAGGTTTGCACATGCAAGCAGTTTAATAGAAGCTAAGAGAAGTTAGCTGGGGCATCTTGATCTTGGGTTCCCAGAATAGAGTTGGGTGATTTTCCACAGAATTCTCCATTCTGTCAGATCAAATTCTAGATGGAAGAACCTCTGCTCTATCTTGCCCCATCTCAATATAGATTAAAAAAAAATGGGAAGAAATGAACAAATCTCTTAAAGAAAGTAAGGAAAGCCAGGAAAAAAACAATCAAACAGGCAAAGGAAACAGTTCAAGACTTGAAAACTGAAATTGAGACAATAAAGAAAACACAAACTGAGGGAATGCTGAAAATAGAAAAACTGGGCAAATGATCAGGAACTACAGATGCAAGCATAACCAACAGAATACAAGACATGGAAGAGAGAATCTTAGGTGCTGAAGACAAACTAGAGAAAATAGATTCATCGACCAAAGAAAAATCTTAAGTCCAACAAATCCTTAACACAAAACATCCAGGAAATGTGGGACACTGTGAAAAGGCCAAACCTGAGAATAATAGGCAGAGAAGAAGGTGAAAAAGCCCAGTTCAAAGGTACAGAAAACATATTCCACAAAATCATTTAAGAAAACTTTCCCAATCCGAAGAAGGACACGCCCATGAAAGTACAAGAAGCATACCAAACACCAAATAGACTGGACCAAAGAAAAAAGACCCTTTGACATATAATAATCAAAATACCTAACAGAATCAAAACACCTAAAGAAAGAATATTAAGACCAGTGAAGGAAAAAGGCCAGGTAACATATAAAGGCAAACCTATCAAAGTTACTCCTGACTTCTCCATGGAAACTCTCAAGGCCAGAATGTCCTAGATAGATGTTCTACAAGTACTAAGAATCCATGGATGCCAGCCTAGATGACTATGCCCAGCAAAACTCTCAATCATTATAGACAGAGAAAACAAGATATTCAATGACAAAGCCAGATTTTCACAATATGTATCTACAAATCCAGCTCTATGGAAAGTTCTGGAAGGAAAACTCCAACTAAGATAGTTAACTACACTCACAAAGACATAGGCAATAGGTAATCCCACTTCACCAGAAACCAAAGGATAAAGCAGGGCAAGTATATTCACAATACCACCACCACCAACAAATCTAAAACAAATAAGAATTAACAATCAATGGGCCTTACTTTTCCTCAACATTAATGGTCTTAACTTACCTGTAAAAAGACTCAGGCTAACAGAATGGATATGATGACAGAATCCATCCTTCTGCTGCATACAAGAAACTTATATAAGCTCCAAAGGCAGACATTACCTCAGGGTAAAGGGTTGGGAAAAGATCTTTCAATCAAATGAACACAAGAAGCAAGGAGGTGTAGCTATCCTAATATCTAACAAGTTAGACTTCAAAGCAAAATCAATCAAAAGAGATGAAGACGGTCATTTCATATTCATCACAGGAGAAATCCATTAGCACAAAGTCTGAATTCTGAACACCTATGCTCCAAATACAAAGGCACATTCGTAAAAGAAACACTACTAAAACTCAAAGCTCACATAAAACCTCACACACACATAATGGGAGATTTCAACACCCCACTCTCACTGCTAGACAGGACCACCAGACAAAAATTTAACAAAGAAACAAAGGAACTAACAGAAGTTATGTCTCAGTTGGGTTTAACAGACATCTATAGGACATTCCACCCAAACACAAAAGAATATACCTTCTTCTCTGCTCCACATGGAACCTTCTCTAAAATCGACCAGATACTAGACTTACCAAAATTAAATCAAGAACAGACAAGCAACTTATATAGGCCTATAACCCCTAATGAAATATAAAAGGCCATCAAAAGTCTCCCAACCAAAAAAAATCCCAGGGCCAGATGGCTTCTGTGCAGAATTCTACCAGAAATTCAAAGAAGAGCTAATACCAATACTCCTCAATTTGTTCCACACAATAGAAACAGAAGGTTCATTAACAAACTCTTTCTATGAGGCCACAATTACCTTGTACCCAAGCCACACAAAGACACAACTAAGAAAGAGGACTACAGACCAATATCCCTCATGAACATTGATACAAAAATACTTAATAAAATACTGGCAAATCGAATCCAAGAACACATCAGAGAAATCATCCACCATGACCAAGTAGGCTTCATCTCTGGGTTGCAGGGATGGTTCAACATACAAAAATCTATCAACGTGATCCACCATATAAACAAACTGAAAAAGAAAAACCACATGATCATTTCCCTAGATGCTGAAAAAGCCTTTGACAAAAGTCAACACCCTTTCATGATATAGGTCTTGGAGAGATAAGGGATAACAGAAACATACCTAAACATAATAAGAACAATATACAATAAACCAACAGCCAACATCAAACTGAATGGAGAGAAGCTTAAGGTGATTCCTCTAAAATCAGGAACAAGACAGGGCTGCCTCTCTCTCCATATCTCTTCAATATCCTACTTGAAGTTCTAGCTAAAGCAATAAGAAAACAAAAGGAGATCAAGGGGATACAAATTGGAAAGGAAGAAGTCAAACTCTAACTATTTGCAGATGATATGATAGTTTACATAAGTGACCCAAAAAACTCTACCAGGGAACTCCTACAGCTGATAAACACCTTCAGCAAACTAGAAAGATACAAAATAAACTAAAAAAAAAAATCACCCTTTACAATAGCAATAAACAACATAAAGTACCTTGGGGTAACACTTACCAAGCAAGTGAAAGACTTCTATAGCAAGAACTTGGTGTCTTTAAAGAAAAAAATTAAAGAAGATTGCAGAAAATGGAAAGATCTCCATTAGATAGGTAGGAAAAACATAGTAAAAATGGTAATCTTGCCAAAAGCAATCTACAGATTCAATTCAATCCCCATCAAAATCCCAGCACAATTCTTCACTGAACTTGAAAAAATAATAATCAACTTTATATGGAAAAACAAAAGACCCAGGATAGCCAAAACAACCCTGTACAATAAAAGAACTTCAGGAGGCATCGCCATCCCTGACTTCAAGCTCTATTATAGAGCTATAGTCCTGAAAACAACTGGGTATTGGCACAAAAATAGACAGGTAAACCAATGGAATTGAATTGAAAATCCTGATATTAACCCACACACCTACCAACACCTGATTTTTGACAAAACAGCTAAAAGTATACAATGGGAGGGGGAAAGTATCTTCAACAAATGGTGCTGGCACAACTGGATGATGATGTGTTGAAGACTGAAAATAGACCCATATCTATCACCATGCACAAAAATCAAGTCCAAATGGATCAAAGACCTCAACATAAATCAAGCCAAACTGAACCTCTTAGAAGGAAGTGGGAGGTACCCTTGAACAAATTGGTAAAGGAGACTGCTTCCTGAACATAACTTCAGTAGCACACAGACACTGAGATTGATAATTAATAAATGGGACCTCCTGAAACTGAGAAGCTTCTATAAGGCAAAGGACACAGTTGACAAGACCAAATGGCAACCCACAGACTGGGAAAAGATTTTCACCAATCCTACATCTGACAGAGGGATGATCTCCAAAATATACAAAGAACTCAAGAAACTAGTCAACAAAACACCAAATAACCCTATTTAAAAATGAGCTACAGAGCTGAAGAGAGAATTCTCAATAGAGGAAATCCAAAAGGCTGAAAGACATTTAAAGTGCTCAACATCCTTAGCTATCTGGGAAATGCAAATCAAAACAAATCTGAGATACCATCTTAGTCCTGCCAGAATAGGTAAAATTAGAAACACCAATGACAACTTATGCTGCAGAGGATATGGAAAATGGGGAACACTCCTCCACTGCTGGTGGGAGTGCAAACTTGTACAGCCATTTTGGAGATCATTATGGTGGTTCCTCAGGAAATTGGGAATTAGTCTACCACAGGACCCGGCAATCCCACTCTTAGACATATACCCAAATAATCCACATCCATGCAACAAAGACATCTCTGTTCAGCTATGTTTGTAGCAGCATTATTTGTAACAGCAAGAACCTGGAAGCAACCTAGATACCCCTCAACTAAAGAATGGATTAAGAAGATGTGGCACATTTATACAATGGAATACTACTCTGTGGGGGGAAAAAAAAAAACAACAGAATCTTGACATTTGCAGGCAAATGGATACAACTTGAAGAAACCATCCTGAATGAGGTGACCCAGTCACAAAAAGAGGAATATGGTATGTACTCACTCATATGTAGATTTTAGATATAGAACAAAGGATCATCAGCCTATAACTCACACAGCCAGAGAAACTAGACTACAAGGAGGAATCTAAGAGATTCATACAAGGTTCCTCACAGAAGGGGAAAGGAACAAGATCTCTTGAGCATATTGCGAGTCGAGGGGTGGGGCAGTGACTGGAGAGAGAGCTAGGAGAAAGAGAAGAGGTGGAGAGGAAAGCACGTGAGACTAGGATGATTGAGTCAGGGGAGGAATAGATGAGAGGGGAGAGAGAGAGAGAGAGAGAGAGAGAGAGAGAGAGAGAGAGAGAGAGAGAGAGAGAGAGAGAGAATAAAAGAGGGAGCCATTATAGGTTTGAAGAGAAAACTGACTCTAGAGAAATGTCCAGAGACCTACAAGACTAACCCCAACAGACAATTTGAGCAACAGTGGAAAGGCTACCATAATTGCCCTTCCCTGATAATAAGATTGATGACTAACTTATCCACCATCATAGAGCCCTCATCTAATAACTGATGGAGAAACAGAAGCAGACACCCATAGCTAAACACTGAGCTGCACTGAAATACAGATTCAGGGAGGGAGGACAAGACCAGGCTACAGAAATTCATAGAGACAGCTGACCTGAACAAGGAGGAGCTAATGGGCCCCCCCCAGACTGATAGCTGGGACTCCAGCATTGGATTGACTCAGACTCCCTGAACATGGGTCTCAGTTAGAAGGTCTGGGCAGGCTAAGGGACCTTTGACAGTGGAACCAGGATGTATATCACTGGTGCACAAAAGGACTTTGGGAGCACATTCCCTATGGAGGGTTACTCCTTTAACCTAGAGGCAGGAGGGAGGGCCTAGACCCTACTCCAAATGACTTGACATATTTTGTTGACTCCTCCTGGAAGGCATCACTCTCCCTGTGGAGTGTGGGGGTGGAAGGAAATGGGATGGGAGGGTGGTGGAGGGGGGGAGCATGGAAGAGAGGGAGGGAGGGGGAACTGGGATCGATATGTAAACAAAAAAAGAATTATAAAAGAAAAAAGAAATCATTCTCTGGGGTTATTTTAATCAATAAATTGGGCAGTCAATAGCTTTGGCTCTTATGGTTTACATAACATACATGTCCCCCAGATAGCTATTAAAAGCTGTGGTAGAACTGTGGCACTATTGGTGGTAGAAATCCCAAAAAGTGTAGCCTAGCAGAAGGAAGTCGCAGTATGGGAGCATGTTGGCTTTCTCTTATCTCTTTGCTTCCCGACCAGCAGAGTGAAGAAGTTTCTTCCATCACACTTTCTGCCATGATGGGCCTCAACAGGTCCAGAGGCAACAAGGCCACCTTGACATGAACTGGAACCATGAGCTAAGGATAAACCTTTACTTATTTTAAAGTGTTTACCTCAGGTATTTTGAATCAGTAATAGGAAGCTGACTATCACAGGCTCTGCCTACATCTGAGAACATTCTCCATTTATCTGTCTTCCACACACATATCCACATGAGGTATCATGGTTCCTGGGATGCAGATTTATATTGATAGCAACCAGTGATTCCCACCTCATCTTTCATCTTAGAAAAAGGTAAATTCCATGTTTATAATCCCTACCGTACTACTAATCATAGAAAACTATTTAAAGAAGTATCCTTGAATTTAGGGAAAAAATTTTTTTTTGTGGGATCACACTTCCCTCCTCTCTAAGTGCTAACTATACTCTAAACAATCCATCTAGACTCCCCCTGAAGTCCACAGTGGTCTGACCTGACACTCTCTTTAGTTTGTGCAGTTCTTGCCTTTTTTGAGAATTGGGGAGCAGAGTAAAATGTTCTCCAGGTCTGATACATGTGCTTTCTGTGGGACATTGTTGATGATCTTCAAAAATTCAGAAAAGGGAGAAAACCTGGAAAACAGATTTCAAGGTTTTGGATTAATATGTTAGATCATAGCTACCAGATTATTTCTCTTTAATATATTCAAAACATCCTCCTCTTGCATTTAACAATAAGAGCAGACTTCCAATCCATTAGGACATGTATGCATGTGCAGCCCCTTGCTCCTGTTAGATGTGTATTCATGATAGCACAATTTATTGAACTTGGCACCATTCATATGTTCTCTTACATGCAAGTCATGGGACTTTCAGTACCTCTTTCATGTTTGCAATTGCCTAGAAATTTAAGATTATCTGAAAATAAATATGAGTGCTCAGCAAATAAAGATCTCCAACTGTTAGTCTTTTCTACAGCTTTTCATTTTGATCCTTTATTATTTTAGAAACCAGAAGGCCCAAGGGAGACTTAATTCCTCACTCAGCTTTCATTCTACTAAGTACATCCAGGAGCTGCTTATTGTCCCGAGAATTGGCAGCATTGACACTAGGACTGCAGGATTGGCCAAGACCTCTGTCTCCTACTGTATATGATGCTTTAATTTACATCCTGCTAAGGAGAGAGGTCCTGTTGTTCAGAGTCCTGGAGTCAGAGGTCAGGAAAGGACAATGCAGCCTATTTCTAGAGCAATGATAAAACTAACTATTCCAGGTCTGGAAGATTTATCATTATTTAGGTTGCTTCTTTAAACCCCAAAGTCAACCAAATAAGTATTATTTCTTTCTTTTTAATTTTTAAAAAAATTCTATGTGACTTGTGTTTGCATTCATGTATATATGTGCACCATGTGTGTGCCTAGTAACCTTGGAGACCAGAAGAGGGTGTTGGATCCCCTGGATCTGGAGTTACTGATGGGTGCTGGGAACAAAACATTTTTCCTTTGCAAAAACAACCAGTGCTCTTAACTGCCGAGCCATCTCTCCTGCCCCAGTGTTTCTTACATCGTGGAACAGATGTTTGTGGAGAGTTGGTACAAATTGGGTCATAGACTGAGTTATATTTTAAAGGAGCTCTGGTGGCTTAGTAGTTGAAAGCATGCTATTAAGAACATTCTTTTGCAATAAAAAAGAATAATAGGGTATCTTCTGGGAAAATATGGATTTTAAAATTTGTCCTAAAGTAGATTTTTTTTCAAACAAATCTTGTCTCTGCCTCTTTAAGATCGACCGTGGGAATGATGGAGCACTCTGGAAGGCAATACTTCAGGGTCAGTTCTGTGACATCTGACATTTGGCATCCATTGATATTGATGGCAGTGCCTTAGAGAAATATTGCTTTATCTTTGAGAAAATATGCATCATAACTATAGCTCCCTAGGATAGCTACAGACCTCTCTCTCTCTCTCTCTCTCTCTCTCTCTCTCTCTCTCTCTCTCTCTCTCTCTCTCTCTCTCTTTCTCTCTCTCTCTTCCTTTCTTTTTTTATGAGCCAGGTTAACCTAGAACCCTAGATCTTCCTGCTTCAGACTCCTGGGTATTAGAATTGCAGGTATGCATCACCTTCCCAGTAGTGATTTAAAACAAAACAAAACAAACAAACAAACAAACAAAACGTTACCTTGTGAAACCCTAAATAAATACTATACCTGAAGTGAACATTAGGCCTTGTCTGTGTAGCTTGAGTAGAGATGTGATATTATGTCAAGTAAGAAATATGTCTGGTATGGTCAAGTCATAAGTATGTAAAACTAAAATTTAGAAGAAACAAATTTGAATTTTAATGATAATTTGAATGTGCCATGCTTCTTTGCTTAGACATCAACTGTTCTCAGCCCTGAATAGGCATTAGAACCACAGAGGAGCTTTTAAAAACCAATGATGCCTGAGCCCCCTCCCTAGAAGCTCTGACTTTACTTGTCAGTAAACTGAGCAGAGGGGCAGGAGAGGTGGCTCAGCAGCTAATAGCACTCATAACACTTGTGGAGGACCAGTTTGGTCTCAGTACCTACATGGCAACTCACAGCCATCTGTAATTCAAGTTTCAGGGTATCTGATGTCCTTTTGTGACCTCCATGGGCATAGGCACACGTGGTACACACACATGCGTACAGGCACACATTATACACATAAAATAAAAATAAGTAAATAAATCCTTAAAAAAGAAATTGACTAGATGTTACTTTGACAAAAAGCCCACAGTCCATTCTAATGTATGTCCAGCCTGGAACCACTTCAAGCCCCTACAACTTCAGGTGTGCTCTGTGAGCACTGCCACATTAGCCTCACCTGCAATGTGCTTAAAGTTCACACTGTTGGCTTCACACACTGTCCCTGAAGCCTACACTATCTCTAGAAGAGTTATTGGTAGTACAATTTTCATAGCTCCGAGATTGACACTGCTGAAGGTACTAAGTGTGAATAGGGCTTGGCTTTTCTTTCAAAGGCATTGCTGAGGGGAGGATGGAGGTGGAGGGATTCAGATCCATGGAATGGTTTGAGACTTGAGGTTTGAGCAGCTGTGCTGGAGAGCTGCCTTCAGGTTCTGTCCATTTTCACATAGAGAGAGGGACTTGAGTACTTGAAGTGGAAAAGGTAGTAGGGGGTACTGTTTTCCAGGCCTGGTTCTTGAGCCATCAGCCTTAGCATCAGCATCAATATCAGCAACAGCATAATCAGCATCAGCATTAGCTTCAGTCTCAACATCAGTATCAACATCATCAGCATCAGCATCAATATCAGCATCAGCATAAACATCACCATCATCGGCATCAGTATTGTCAGAATCATCATCATGGAAACTTGTTTAAAATGCCGATTTGGGTCCCATTCTAGACTTAATGAATCAACCTCCAAGGATAGGAACTAGCCACCAGGCTTTTTTTCCCGCTGGGATTGTGATATATACTCACTTAAGAACACCGATTGTGAACATTTTCTACATAAAGAAGATAGGAAATGGAATTGCAGGCCATTGGAAGTGTGTGAAGCTTACTTGCAGCATTTGTGGGGTTTATCAATTCCTAAACACTGCAGATTCTACTAGCAAATTCCAAATAGTTTTGCTCTGATCCATGTTCCTTTACTGTTTCAGGAACATGATGTTTTGTTTGTTTGGGTCATTTGGTCCATAATCATATTGATAGAGAAAGCTTTAGTTTGGGTGGCATGGTATGTTTGTTTGCTTGTTTCCTTGAACTACATTTTGCAGTTGTCTGAGAACTTTTTATTTCTAGAATAGTATAATTGTAATTGTAAAATTTCAGTACAATGCGTGGCGAATCATTTGCTTTTAAAGGAACTTTCTTTGAATTGCCTTTATCAATGAAAATGTACAGAATCTATAACCTTGTTGGATAGGATGGAACTAAGATCAGCTAAAGAGGTCATGTCTAAGCAGTGATTTTAATAATGTCAGGTTCCTCCTTTAAACTGTTCCTGGCCTACCTGTTAGTGAAGAGCAAACCTGTGCATCTTCTTTTCATCTTCCTTTATCTTCTCAAGTTGAACTGCTAATTAGTACCTTGGAGGGCAAATAGAGGTCATTGAAGAGAGGAAAGGCCTGGGTAATGAACTGTGCAACAGAGCTCACAGTGAATTCCCACTGACAGCAGGAAGACATTGCAGAGACTGAATAATCCATTTCTCTCATACCACAGGGCTTTGAGAGTTCAGATAAGGTGTTTAAGGTCACATTGCTAATGAGGGAGAAGAAACCAGAAACCATATTTTAAAACTCCTTGGGGAGTGCTTTTCCTAGTATACCATGGTCACATGACCCACATGGAGCAAGTCATTGTTGGGGAAACACAGTATATGTGAGTTGATGTAAAACACAGTCATTGATTTTTTTCTTCCCCTTTGCTGTCTCTAATGGACTAGCAATAAACAAAGTGTCATTAAACTTGCTGGCGTTACTATATATACTGGTTTCTTCCTAACTCATTTTTAGAATGAGTTAGCATGTGAATAGATGATAAAAAGTAAAATACAACATGAGTCAATCCCTTCTGCTGGCTTTTCTACTGATGCCCAGGCTATCTATCCAATAAATTCTTGACCAAGTTTGTTTTGACATGCTATATAGGTTTTTAAAACAATTACGTCCTAAATTGTGTATTATCTCCCCAAACTTATATCCCATACTCCTACAGTCAATCTTTGTTCACTTAGAACCTTCAGAAATATTCTCAATTCTTCCTTTTCCTTCCATTTCATATATCAACTCAGCTATTAACTTCATTCATGTTATCTCTTGTCAATCACAGCTCTAATTTTTCAGATCCAATACCTCTTTACCACTCACACTTCCACTGTTTTAATTTGATCTATTATTTGCTCTAACCCAATCTATTTCTTCAGATTCCCTCCTGTGGTGGTTGGAATGAAAATGTCCCATATAGACCCATGTGTTTAAATGCTTGGAGCTTAGTTAGTGGAACTATTTAGGAAGGATTAGTAGCTGTGGCCTTGTTGGAAGAGGCATATCACTGGGGAAAAGACTATGAGGTTTTAAAAGCCCATTCAAGGCCCACTCTCTCTTTCTCTCTCTGCCTACCTGTGGATCGGGAAGGATATAAGCTCTTAGGCTCATGGCTACCTGCCTCTATACTTACTGCCATGATGATAATGGACTAATCCTCTGAAACTGTAAGCAAGCCTCCAATTAAATTCTGTCTTTCCTAAGAGTCGCCTTGGTCAAGATGTCTCTTTATATTAGTATAACAAAAAGCTAAGAGAGAAGTTAGTACCTAGGAACCATGATGTTTGTTTGAAACTTGGGACTTTGGACTAAAAATGTGGTTGAATGCTTTAAGTAGGGCTTAATGGGCCATCCTAGAAGATAGTAGTGCTGAGAAAAATTTAGACTATGGAGACTTAGTTCAAGACATTTCAGAGGGGAAGAATATTAGCAGCTGGCCTAGAGACCAATCTTGTGGTATATTGGTGAAGAATGTGGCTGCTTTTTGCCCTTGTTGTGAGAGTCCGCTTGAGGCTAAACTGAAGAATTTTACATTAACGTCATTGATGGAGGAGATTTCAAGACATGCTCGAATGGTTATTAGTGATCACTCTTATGCAGATCTACAATGAAAAGGAGCAAGCAGTGAACAGGGGAAGAGAAATATAAAATGTACAGTTTAAGAAGAAAAGGAGCACCAGGAAATATAAGTCTTTCCTACACACCCATGCTCTAGCAAGAGTAGACAAATGCACTCCCTAAGATTCTGTTCATTCAGCACAACATGGACATTGCCTGTAAGAGAGACAATGTTTTTTACATCTTGCTACTTTCCTCTGTATCTCTACTATGGCAGTTCAAAGAGAAATATCCCCCATAGGTTCATATATTTAAACACTTGATCCTAAGTTGTAGATGATGTTTTGAGAGATGGTACAGCCTTGCTGGATGAAGTATGATACTGGGGGTGAGATTTGAGACTTTGTAGCCCTGCCCCACCACTGTTTTCTCTCTCTGCTTCATATTTGCAGCTGGAGATGTGATCTCTCATGTGCTGTGCCTGCTGCCTGCCGCCGTGAATCCATGTCATAACAGACTCAAGCTCTCTGGAACTTCAAGCCAAAATAAACCCTTTCTTCTACAAGTTGCTTTTGGTCATAGTGTTTTATCACAGCAACAGAAAAGCAACTACCAAACCTGTAGAGAATTCTTTTCTCTGGGTTGTATGATCATAGTATGAGGAATTTCAAGTGAACAGGGGAGCTGGAAGAATGTTGTAGTGATTTTGTGATTACCATGTTGCTGTGCTCCCTTTGTCATCTCTCTGCATCCATCAATTATCTTTCAAATTCAGTTGCAGGTAACAGCATGTATTGCTTCTAAAAAACTTAAAATTCCTATAATTCAGAGCTCAATTTTGTGGCTCTTTTTATTGTCATTTAAAATGAACAAATATTGAAATGCACAAATATTAAATTGCCATGCAGTTCTCTGTAATTATACCATAAGTAATCTCTATACCAGTCAAGAGGCAGAAAATTGCCATCAGATTGGGAAAGATCACCTTTTCCTCTTCTCAGGAAATATGTGTTTTCTGTCTGCTAGAAGACAGAGTCTCTTTTCCCCATCTCTCTGGGTAAATGCTTGGGTAGGAATTTCTAGTCATGTTTATATAAATTACTCCCAAACTTTCACCTAAAATGATTAGACCATTTATACTCTCACCAAAAATGTGTTGTTTAATATCATCATCAACATTTGGTTTAACAGTATTTCTCTCTCTCTCTCTCTCTCTCTCTCTCTCTCTCTCTCTCTCTCTCTCTCTCTCTGTCTCTCTCTCTCTCTCTGTCTCTCTCTCTCTCTCTCTCTCTCTCTCTCTCTCTCTCCCCCTCCCTCCCAGTAATAATGGAAAGTAAGGCATCAAACAGATATATATGCACTCATCTCCATAGCAATGTTATTCACAATGCTAAAAACTAACATAAGTCAGTTGATCATTGACAGATCGATGGATACGCAAGAGGTTCATCACAGAGTGGATATTGGATATCAGCCTTGCAAAGAGAATTCCTGCACATATTATGACATGCATAAATAACATAGCACATATTATGACGTGCTTAAATGATAGCCTGAGTATCTCAGTGAAGAATCATTTCCTTGAGAGTGAGTAAGAGAAAATAAAGACTTTTGTTGTTTATTTAGTTAGTATGTGTATTGTTTTTACTTTAAGTGGTTTCCAATTAATATCAGAAAGTGTGCACAATTCTATAAAAACTAATAAATTCACAGAGGAGATAATGTAAGGTTTCTCTATCTCATCTGGGTTTTGATTCCTCACACTCCCACACTTTTTTTGGTTTGTTTTATGTTGCTATGATAAAACACTAGCCAAAAACAACCTGGGGAAAAATGTTTGTTTCTGCTTACAGATTCCATCATCAAGGGAACCCAATGGTAAGAGCTGAAGCAGAGACAAGGAGGAATGGTAATTACTGACTTGCTCACTTATCTTTTTTTTATACAGCACAGGCCCACCTGCCTAGAAATGGTGCCACCTACAGTGGACTGGGCCCTCCCACATCAATCACAAATTTAAAAATACCTCCCATAGACATGCCTACAGGCCAATTTGTTGGAGGTAAGTTCTCAACTGAGGTTCTCTCTTTCCAGATGCATCAAGTTGACAACTTAAACTAACTATAACAAAAGTGCTACACATTTGTCTTTTCTCTTTTTCAGGATGGGAAAGAAATTAGTCCAGGAGGGTAGAAAAGCATTTCAGCTTATTTAATTTTATTACCTTTATTCACCCCAAGAGGAAGATGATTGATTTTACTTCACAGCTAAATTCACCGCAGAAATTTCTACTAGCCTTGTAAAAATGCAAACAAACAAGCATACAAGCAAAACCACCCTTTAACCATATCTTTCATTTTATTTTACCAGTGTCAAGATATTCTTTTTTTTTTAAAGATTTTATTGTTTTATTATGTATACAATGTTCTATGTGCATGTTTACCTGACTGTAAGAAGAGGGAAGAGGGCACCAGATTTCATTATAGATGGTTGTGAGCCACCAAGTGGTTGCTGGGAATTGAACTCATGACCTCTGGAAGTGCAGCCAGTGCTCTTAACCTCTGAGCCACCTTTCCAGCCCCCATCAAAATATTCTTTATCTGACAGAAATTCTTACTTGTGTAGTATTTCTCCCATAAGCTCCACCCTGTTTTTTCTTCCCCAGCTCTTCTTTCCTGCTCTTCTTTCTGTGCAATTATTCAGATTCTTCCTGAGTTCTTGACAAGCTTATGCCCATTACATTCTATGACCTTGATTCTGGGAGTGAAATTATTAGGACAAGAGTGAAAACTGAAAATTTAACCTCTGGATTCGAAAATAGTTCAATTTTTATCTCTTGGAATTTCTAGCATAGTATTATTGGGTTTGGGTTCTATGTGTGTCTGCCTGATTAGCAGAAAGGCGCTGGTTTTAGATGTGGAGGACGTGCAGTTACATGGTTACATGAGCCTAAGTCAAATTCCTTAAGCTGTTTAGGTGTCACATCCTGACTTGTACGATAGGATAACATTCCTCAACCCAGTTCACCACGTTTGTATCAGAGTGTGTAAAGATACATCCATGAGGTGCGGCATGGCTTTCTTATCTACCTCATCATCATGTTATAGACAAGAAAACTGACACTTGTCTGAACATTGGTTAGTTATGGGCCAGCAGCTAAAAGCACTGGGATCTGAAACGCTTTATTTCAAGTCTTGTTTCATTTCTCATTCTGTATGAATGAGTTGGGTTTTTTTTTTTTTTGTTGTTGTTGTTGTTGTTGTTGTTGTTGTTGTTTTGTTTGACTGGAAAATAAGGCTGGCATTTGCCTTCTTTCTTCTTCATAGTTTTAGAATTGACTTAGAGATGCATGTTAACTTCCTGAACTCACAGGAAAGAGAATGAGAATTTATGTCCTTCAACGGCCTTTTAAATGCCATTTATGTGGTTGCAGGAGTTTGCTTGTCTTATAGGAATGGGGCACATTTCCGCATCTGGAGAAGGGACCTTTCCCAGGACTTCTCTACTGTAGTAAGTGACAGCAGATGATGAGGAGAAGCACACCATACAGCTTTTGTTTGCATAACTTGAAAATGGTCAACATTTATGTTTTTTGAGATAGTGTCTTGATTATGTAGCCCTGGTTTGTCAAGTACTCTTCATGAAGCCTTGGCTGACCTTGAACTCATGGTAGTCTCTTGCCTTAGCAGACTGATTGCCGGTATTACAGGCATGCACTATCATGCTTGCCCCAACATATCTCTCCATCAGAAAGACTATCATTCTCCTGAGGACCTCCTTAGGTCAAGACTAAACTACAGTGTATTATGTATCAGCTTAAGTGGAGAGGCCACTAAATGGATACATAAGAGATCCATGCCGTAGTAAATTTTATGCCACTGTAAGTTGGAAAAAATGTAAAATGTATTACCCTGATATCTGGCAGAAATCAATCTAAAGCTGATTTTGGCAATGCAGTCAGCATTTCAAGGGTCTATTTCCATAGACTTGCATGAGTTTGTGTTCTTTTTGAAGAACATAGCTAGAGGACGTCAAATGGGAAATTTAGGATTGAATTGAAGAAAGTGCAGTTTCAAATCCAAAGGATAGGATGACTTGATTCATTGAATAAAGGTTCAGGCACAGTTTTTCTTCTTTGGAAAAGTTAATTTTTTAAGTATTTGTGTGTCTCTGAGTGTCTGTGCTGGCATGTCTATGTCACTGTGCCCACGTGGAGAGTGGAGGATAACTTTCTGGAATTGGTTTTCTCCTTCCCCCATGTGAGTTCTGAAGATTAAACTCGGGTTGCCAAGGTTGGTAGCACATGCCTTTACCCTCTGAGCAACTTTGTCCCTTTAAGCACAACTTTTTATGCTTGAGAAAGATCAGATCATTTTATCCTATTCAGAAACAAGGCCAGAGATTTTTTTGGGGGGAGGTCTCCATTCCACACTCAGCCATCTATCTACTGTTATAAATGTTGTCTCAAGAGACTTACCAAGAAGCAATAGTATTGATGATGTTTTGGAAACACCCGCAACAGAAATGGCAGACTTAGTGAATGAAGTCATTGAGCATCCAGGAGCAGCAGGGGATGGCAGGGACATGGCTTTCCGTGACTGTGGCTGATGGAATGATGTGTGGTATGGTGTGGCTGGCAGAGACAGCACATATTCTCCATTCCTTCACTTGAGAGTAAAGGCAGGGAGTGGGTGTGGGAGAAGCAGTGCTTTGGTTTCACTGTGTTGTTCTAGAGAGTTCTTGGGCCTCAGGGGTTGCACGGCGCGGGCTCATACCTCAGTTCTGCCTTCCACCAGCTGACCATGAAGCCTGCAAAGGAAGCATAATGTGCTGTCTGAGAGTATTATCTGCTGAAACCATAGAACATTCCATTCAATATGGTTGAAGACTTAAGACATTAAGTGATACCTCTTAAAAAGAAGTCTAAAGTTTGCTACCTTAGAGCCAATGGACCAATCCAGAAACATAGTCCAGGGGCCTGAGCAAAGATAATGGCTTTTCATTGTTACATGGTCAAGAGCTGGCCCCAAGATCACCACTTAGCTTAAAAATGCTGCCTGACACATAACTGTGGCCAGTGCAGACAGGCAAGGAGTGGGACAGTGGGACTTACAACTCACAAGGCTTGGCCTTTCTTAATTTTATCTACCTATGTATCTCTATTTAATTTTGTGGCACTGGTGGCTGAATCCAGGGTCCTGCACTTGCTGACTTTGTCTATTATGTGGGAAGAAATTTCTTTGTCAGATCCATCTTGTGGGGGTAGAGGCAGGAACCATTGGGATGAACCATGAAGCTGATAACGCTTTGCCTACCCTACCCCGGGCATGCACTAAATGCTCTCATTATCATATCTGCCTTTTAGTTATTAGAAAATTTCTACGATCTTTTATTTTACTGCAAACATAGCTGTATAGTAATCAGTAAATCAAACTCATGACTGTACTCTCAATTTATTTACATTTATAGCATCCTCAATGTTTTTGTGTGAGCTCAATAAAACTTTCAAAATGAGTGTATTAAATCATATCTATCAAATAACTACACTGGGTTTTAATTGAAATGATTTTGTATAAATAGGTTGCTTTCAGGTTTTTTCACTAGTATAAGAGATCCTATCTGTAAATCATTTTCTGTATTTGTACTGGTAATTTAAAATAGGTTTTTAAATGGCATCATTTGGTCATTTCTTCCTGGACCCACAGGTAAACTACATTTCCACTCTCCTACATGTCTAGGTGTGACCAGTGGCCTAATTCTTGATAGTGATGTGGGCATACTTGTTGCATTTTACTCTGTGGCCTCATCACACATCTTTAGAATGTTCCCCCTCTTCCCTTGGAGGTCTGTCCTTGGCTGGCTGCAGGGCAAAGAAGGCAGAATGTGCCTCTGAATGTGTATTGCATCTCCTCTATGCAACTGATAGGTCTGACAAGAACAAGTGATGACTCTACTGTGTTAAACCAGAGGAGAAGGGGAGTTACTTGATACAGCTGTAACAACCAGTATAGAGATGAAGGCCTTGAGATGGTAACCACTACCAGGAATAGAGTATAAAGTTCCTTTTATTTATATTGCTTCCTGCAGTAAATGTTTCCCAATGAAAGAACATCAAAGTAGTTGAGATAATAAATGTATTATGAGCACAAGCAGAAAACAAATGCACAAATGCAAATCACCTGGGACAATCCATACTTTATGTTAATGTGAATTAGTAAAATTACTTACCCCAGTAATTGCTAAATTGGTAAGCAATGCCATGTATTTTCATCACTTTATGTTGAGGCCTTCAGGTTATTAGTCAAGAAATTAATTTTAAGTATTGTAGAGCACTTTTTATTTAAAGCATTATGGTTTTCCATGTTTGGGGCACATTATAGTCATGTTGGTAGCCAATCTGGGAGACAGTAGCCTTATCATTAATCATCCTTTGTACCCACAGAATTAACCTTATAAAGTTTCATTTGATTTTCTTCCAGCACAGGACAAGGTTTTAAATTTAGACCGGTTTGAAAATAGCAGAGTTTCAGGGATCTCAATGAGAAACAGTAGTATGGGTTACTGTGTTGTTTTGTTGTATCTTATGGGTGGAAACATATTTTGGGTGAGGAGGTTGCCTGAACCTTTTGTTCTAAAATCAAACAACTGTGCTCCATAGGTCTGAGACCGCCAAGTCCCAGGAAGCAGGGACCCAGGTGTAATGCGGTGGCGGGCCACAGTGAGCCCATCAAAGCTGCTGACTGCACTTGCCTGGTGACAGTGACTTTCAACTTCTGCAGCTGAGAGTCAAAACCTGCCCTCAAAGTGTGTTCCTGCCAGTGTAGGCCTGCTGTCTCTTCTGGTCTTTATGAGATGCTAGGAGGATGCTTGGGAGCCAACAGGAAGAGCACCAAGCTTGTGAGCAAAGTGGGTGTGGTCTAGGCAGGCTGTGAATCCCAGTAGCGTCCTCATGGAGGAGAAATGTGGAATACAACTTAACCCTTTCCTTACTAAGCTATTTAAACAAATTGCTATCCAAATTGAGCATCCTTAATCTAAAAATCCAAATCCCAAAATGCCCCCAAATTCCAAATTTCTGGATCGCTGACATGATGCCATGAGTAGAAATCCCACATCTGACCTTGCAGGTGAATTTAATATCAAATCACCTTTAAATGAATGTGTATATGTGTGTGTGGGGGGGGCGTGCATATCACAATTTGATTTGGATCCTTTGTCTAAGAAACCTTATTATGTACATAGAAATATTCCAAAATGCCAAATCTGAAAAATTTTGTTCTAAGCATTTTAGATAAGGGACTCAACCTGTTTTGACTGGAATTGGATATAAATGCTTAAAGTGAGGTGGTTGATATTTGCATACTGATGTAGAGATGGTTAGTGCATCTTCACAAGATGAACAAGTTTAAAGCTGTATACAGAGACCAGCGTTTATGGAAACTGAGCATTAGAAAAAAAGTCCTGAATTTACTTTAAGTCATTATTTTAGTCCATTCTATTATTTTGCGATTCAACCCTACCATCATCAAAGAACTTTACCACAGCTCCGCAGAATAATAACCACTCAAAGCCTTTTTCTCTCCTGGTTCCCTACTTTTTTTTTTTTTTTTAATAATTTTATTTTTTGAGACAGGGTTTCTCTGCATAGCCCTGGCCATCCTGGAATTCACTCTGTAGACCAGGCTGGCCTTGAACTCACAGAGTACTGGGATTAAAGGTGTGTGCCACCACTGCCCCCCCCTTAGGGTGGGGGGGGTGGTTAACTAACCCTTCATGTTTCTATGTCCTTACCCTCTCTCCTCCAAGGTGGTGACCTCATATGGGAGCACTCGCCAGGTCCTGTGCCTGCTCAGGGGCTCCTTCCTTGTCTTCACCAGTCAGGGTCAACATGGTATCTCTCATGTGGCTGGCTGCTGCTCTATCTCCTGGAACCTACAGGCAAATTCTAGAGTTCTTCCTGCTGAGTCGGAACTCTGCTGTGTGCTGAGTGACTCCTGAAGTCTGGCTGTGATCCAAATCTGTCGCAGGAGCACTGAACTTGTCTGCTAGTGCCACCACTTAGCCTTCCTGAGCATGGTAACTTTTGACCTTTTACATTCCTTACACATCACATGGCAGCTAAAGGAGCCCCTGTGCTCAGATGTCCCTTTGCATAGCCATGTTGTCGCCTTTGGAGAGGCTTCCTCCAGCGTCAGTGAAGTGGGCAAACATCCCCTAAAGCCCCTTTTCAACTTTCCTACCCAGCTGCCCAGTGCATTCCCTCTCCGGGGCTTTCCTGGGAGCGGCCGCCACACACATCGTTAGGACACAAATCGTTAGGCCCCGTTACGGATCTTTCTCCTCTTAACCTTCCTTTACTCAGAAGCTGCAGCTCTCTCTTGCCTCTGCGCAGTGAGTTCACATTCACTCTAAGCAAACTATGCAACACATCTGTATTAGTTTGGTTCTCTGTTGCTGTAATAAACACCATGACCAAAAGCAACTTGGGAAGGAGAGAGCTTATGTCATTTGATGCAGTCCATCACTGAAGAAATCCCAGTAAGAGGCAGGAGCAGAGGCAGGAACAATAGAGGAGAGCTGCTCCCTGGCTTGCGCTTACTGACTTGCTCATCTAGCAGTTTCATCTCTTTTCCGAGACTGGGATGTCCTGGAACTCACTACGTAGGCCAGGCTGACCTCAAACTCACAGAGACCCACCTGCTTCTACCTCCCAAGTGCTGGGACTAAAGGCGTGGGGTACCACATTCGGTTACCATTGTTAAACAGCCCAGGCCCACCGCCTGGGATGGTGCTGCTTACTGTGGGCAGGGCTCTCATATGCCGGTTGGAAATCAAAAGAGAAATGCCCACAGGTCAACCTCTTTGAGATAGTCACTTGAATGAGACTCCATCAGGTAGCTGTGGGTTATGTCGAGTTGACAGCTGGAGCTAACTAGGAGAAAACTCATGACTTAAGGCACCAGTGTTAAGTTTTGGAATACTAAAGGAGGCCAAAAATATGAAATATTCTTTTCTGTCTCCACAGTGAAGCCTGGCTTTACGGCACAAACACACACACACACACACACACACACACACACACACACACACACACACTATCTAGGAAGAGGCAAAGATTATAAGATACATTATTATAGACAATGATAAGGCTAGGGTATCATAGCTTGCTGCTAATTCTGTACAGGGCACGGGTCAGCCATCTCATCGCTTGCTAACCCATGAGCTGTATTAGATTTCCTCTTTGAAGTACTAAAGTGGTTTCAGCTTCCCTGCCTGGTTTTGACTGATGTAACCTCCAAGGGAGCTGAGCACTATTTTTAATCTGTTTGGAGGCCAGGACACTGAGGCATGGGGTCAAGCCGCAGGCCTCAAAGCCACAGGAGTGGGGAGGGGGGCAGGCTGTGCTGGCTGGGAAGAAGTGGCTTCAGATGCCAGGAATTGGGTTTGATTCTGCTGGAGGCTGAGCCCAACAAAGGCTGGCAAAGAGCATGAGCAGAGCTGTGCTTTAGAAAGTACTAAGTGTACTCTGTTAAAAGAGTCTTCTGTCTCTCAAAGATGCCTGCTTTCCCCAAGATCTTAGCTGTAAAGAGTTTAAGAAAATGCCATTGTAAACTCTCCTACTGGGGAGCCTAGATGGGAAGTAGTGCTACTATAAGCCAGCCTGAGCAACAAGGAACATACACACACACACAATGCCTGAACACTAACTAGAAGACAGCCTCTATTGGTATTCATTCTGTTCTTGTTCTTTTTAATTGTGAGCTGTGTCTTCAGATTTACCTCTGAATGTTATCATTAATAACAGCTCTCCTGCATATCAAACCCAAATATTGCTACATGCCTATTAAATTCCTTCCAACAGATGGTTTTCATGACCCTGCATGTTCTGGAGTAACGTGTAATTATTTTTCCTGCAGGGCTCTTTGTATCAAATGTTCAAAATAAATATAAGGAAGATCATTCACAATCCTGTAAGGTTTCCTTTATACATTTCTACAAATGACTGTGGCAAGATTAATTTTTAATACTTAATTATGACTTACAAATTTATCTGGCTTACTGATATATTCAATTATTTTAAAATGTAGGTTTTAGTCTCAGTGCTAATGTGCTTTCACATGGAAACAACATTCTGTGGTTTATGTTTATCCAGTTAAAACATTCCTGATTTGATTAAATGATTTGCAGCAGTTCAAACATGGATTTGTTTCCTATCATTATTCTCTGAACAAAATAGTGTCACAACTGCCCCTATAACATTTATGTTGGAAAAAGAATTCAAAAATTCAGAGACAACCAAATACATGGGAAGATACGTAGATTATATGCAAAGTTGATGCCATTTGACATAAAGGACTCTTGTCTGTGGATTTTGGTGTCCATGCATGGGTCCTGGGACCAATCTTTCATGGATACTGAGGGACAACTGTGTTAATATTCCATAGTTATTTATTTATCTAGATAAAAGCTAGATTCATACAACTTGTGGAATTCCATATCAATTCTAGACTTTAAAATGATATCTTTAGTTTCCTATCTTTCTAAATGTGCATAAAATTATGCAAAATGAGGTATGATCACCTTGTAAAATTGTGATGAATGTCTATCATCTTTTTATACCATTTGGTATAAAAATATTCTTGCATTTTACACTTTCTGTGAGAGAGCTTCTAAGCACATGAGAATCTTCATAGATTATGATTACGAGCATAGATTCTGAAGCCCAGTATGAATCAATTACACTAGTAAGTCATAATTTGACCACTCATAGTTTTTATTAAGTTTCAAATTGGTAAATATTCATTTTTCTTTTGGAGCCCCTCCCATTCTTGGGAGTTTTTCTATATTTTCCTAAGTCTGTATTTGCTCTGCTTGAATGCCTTGCTGGTCATTGTTGTCATTTGTGGCTTTTATATCTATGGCTGGCGATTGCTTTTCTCCCTGGGCTGCTTTTGTGGTGACCTAGGAAGTCATTAGGGCTGTTAAGGGGACTATGAGTGAGGGGCTGTTCACAAAAGCATGGGTAACTTACTGGTTGCTACGCCACTGATGAAAATGTCTTTTCCTCCCCCAGGCAACCATCGTCTGTTTTTAGTTCCTCATAAAGGGGTAAAGCCTCAAAAGTCCCTCACCACCTCATGACAGGAATGTCAACAGCCCAATCTTGTGTAGTTGTTAATCACAACTGCAGAGAGTTCAAGAGCGTAACATTTGAATCATGCTCAGAAGACAGTTCCAGAATTCTACCCTTCCTACAGCTCTGATTCTTTCTGTCTCCTCTTCTGATGTTCTCTGAGCCTGAGTTGGGGTGATAATGTAGCACAAATTCTAATTGGTCTTAATAGTAAAACCTCAGAGACAGATATTGGAGTTAAAGCTGAAGCTCAGAGAAGCAAAGTGGCCAGCCACTAGAGAGTTCTCACCTCTACCAATGCTCAGACCGAGAGGGCGATCCTGTCCTCAGAGTGATTGCATCCTCAGGCTGTTCCAACCTCAGACTACTCCGACCTCAGACTGCTCCGACCTTAGACTGACTCTCACTGCCTTGCTCCTCAGACTGCCCTGAGCCAATGTCTCTTCCTGCCTTATATTGTTCTCTATTGCTGGAATTAAAGGCTTGGATACAAGTGCTGGGATCACTATTGTGTGAGCTCTGTTTCTCTTTTGTGTAGCTCAGGGTGGCCTTGAACTAGCAGAGATCAGTCTCTCTTTGTCTCTTGAGTGATGGGAATAAAGATGTGGGCCACCACTATCTGGCCTCTATGACTAACTAGTGTGGCCTCTGGGACTAAAGGTGTGGGTTATCACTGCCTGGTCTTTGTGGCTAACCTGTGTGCCTAGCTTTTCACTTTGATCTCCAGGCAGGCTTTATTTGTTAGATCATAAACAAAATATGACCACATAATAATGTCCTATTTTGGACTGATCATACAATGTCGACTTTGTGTAAATAACTTAACCTTGCCTCAGGTCTTTCATTGCAGAATGAGGAGAGCAGTGATACAAACATAGGGTTGTTAGGACTGTTAAGTAATCTCATATGTGTAACACATTTAGAGTTGTGTCTAATAGAGAGTCAGTTTCATGCATTATCATTTTGAATTGTGACTTTGAAATTGGAAATTTTTTTCTACCACACAAATCAACAGTTATGGAGGGATAAAAAGGCAATAACATGCAGTACATACCCAACTGTTGACAGTGAACTTCAAGCTTTATTTTAATGATGCTAACAACATTTATCTTCCCCTACAACTGGAATGGAGTTCTTGTATCTAAGTCATTTGTTGTTGGAACCATGAATGCATGTCTCCAACATTTGGATCAAAAGGGAGATATGCTGGAAATGGATGATGGAGGGAGGGCACTTGGGAATCCCTTGGGGATGCCTGTTGCTGGGTTGAATGCTCTGTGGCCTTTTGTATTTTCTTCTACTGGTACAAAAGACAAGGGTGACTACCTCCAATTACCTTTGGGTAATTTCTGGACAGGAAGTGGATATCTCCCTCCTCATAGCAGTCTTAGTGGCTCTAAATTCTGAGTGTTGACTTTTCACACCAGAAAGGCAACAAGTTTCTTACTGTTATTTTTGCAACCTTGAAGGGACCTGACTGATGTCCCTCAGCTAGAGAGAATAAAGAAACATGGAGGACCTGCAATAAACCAGCCTGCCTCTACCTTAGGTTTGAAAGCCATCTTATAGTAAAGACAAACTAGATTCATTCCTGTTTGTGATTAAACTCTGTGTCTCCAGGATTGGTCTATACCCCACTTGTAACCTTAACAACAAATGATGCTGATTGCCTGTTGGAGGACATAGCAATTATGTCTTTGTTTCAAAAGGTTATTACAGCTACCTTGTTATGACCACCTTGCAACTGTGACTTTGTTTCAGGATGTTGTTATGAACAACTTGTCATGCTTATGTTCTGCTTCTGTAACCCTGCCTATTTCTTGTCAAATCCCCCATTTGGAAGCCCCCTATTCCTGAGCTATAAAAACCTTATCTTCCTCATGTCCAATGCTGATTTCTTGAACCCCTGCTTTAGGAGGTGTTCACCAATGTGCATGAATTTTTAAAAAGCTTGCTTTAATTAATTTGGCCATGATAATTTGGGTCCGGTAGCCTTTCTCTTTCCAGTTGTGGGATTGACATCTGCTCATTCCTAGTGGATTCCTCCAAGTGGAGACTCCCCTGGAGAATATGCCTATTTTTTTTTTTAATTTTCTGTTTAAAGTTTAGACTTCTTACCTCCGAAATGGTTGGTATAATACAAATTAATTTGGCCATGAACAGAATTCCATTTCTATGGAATTTCTTTATTTCATCTAAAGCTGAAAAATCTGTTCATTGAATTTTTAATTTCATTTATGACATTTTTTTCAGCTATAAAATTCTCAGTGTTTTAAACTACAAATATCCTCAATCATGTGACTTAGTTTCTTAAACATATTAATCACAATTATTTTAAACATCACAGTGAGTGCTTCTTCTGTGTGGATCCATTTCAGATCGGGTTTTAAATACCGAATGGGGAATGCAGTCTGTTTCTTCATCCCACTCATCACACTGTCCAGGAAAACATCTTATTTCTTCTCCTTTCTTATTCTAGAAAAAACTGGTTATTTTTACCTTTCTCTAGTTATCTTCATTCATTTTTAAACTGAACTTGGTGTGAGCTGGCATTCCTGTATGGCCTCAGCAGTCTGCTTTTATATATTGTTGGTTCCCTCTATGCTGTCAATGCATTGATCAATTGTCAGTCTGTTTCTATTTTCACTCCCTCTTCTTAGATACACTTTCTCTACTTGGTTATTAAGACCTTGAAAGCCTTTGTTCACCATTCAGTCTTCCTCCTCCTCTCCCTCCCTTATTGCTGTTCTTTTCCTTCTTTCTTTCCTTCCTTCCTTCCTTCCTTCCTTTTTTCCTCCCTCCCTCTCCCTCCCCTTCCCTCCCTCCCTCCCTCCCTCCCTTGTTCCCACCCTCCCTCCCTCCTCCTCCTCTTCCTTCTCTTTCCTTCATCTTGGATTGGTACAGCTCTAAGCTCTTAGATCCTGTTTTCTTCTCACTCCCTTGAGTCACTCTGTCTCAAGGTTGTATATATTACCACTTCAAAAACTGCATTTCCAACCCAGATATTTCTTTCCAAGTCCAGTCTCATGTACTTCTCTTTGAACTTGACATTCACACTTGGTGGAATCGGTATCTTAACCCAGCACCCTGTCCTCAGCTGAACTCTTATCTGCCTCTCAAGCAACTCCTTCAGATTTCTTGTGTGTGACTTCTTCACCATTCAAAAATTCTCAGGCCCCTTTACTTTTAATGATTGAATTACTTAAAAATTAACCCCTTCTCATCTATCATTTACAAATATTAAGATTAACTCCCTCAAAATAAATAATTTAATGGTTCTTAGGGACAGACTTGTATAGCCAATCCCACAAACTAGTTTTAGGATGTTTTTGTCACCCTAAAGAGGAAACTTCCATCTTTATTGTTGGTGACATCTTGTTCTTGACTCATCTTTTCCCCAGTGTAAGTATCTACTTTATTCCTTTGTTTTCAACCATGTCACCATTTTGCATGCTTTTAGAAATAGGAGTGTCAAACATCCTGACTGTTCAGTAAAGATGATTTCAGGTTCCAGACAGTGCCATCATCCTGGAGGGAGGTTTTCTGGCAATCTGTCCACGGAATCAGCCATAAAAACCAGTTTCTCATGCTCTAACCAAGATTGAATGATTCAAGTCTACCATGTACTGTTATGAGGATACAGTGATTTATGATTCATTCCTGTCCTATCACATAAGCTGAGATGCTACTCATGAGCATCTTACTGTACTTATCACATCTCTCTTCTGTGGGCTTGGGGGGAGGTGTCTTCTCTCTACCCCTTTAACTGACAAAAGGCAGATTACCAGGAGCAAAAGCTCACTTACATTTGCAATTCATATGCTCATAGGAGGGCTCACTGATGAGGACCTCAAAGGAGAAATTAAAATTTGGGAGAAGGCCTGGAAACAAAGGCTCCTGTGAGAATCCTATGGGAATAAATAGACTTCTTTATGAGAGATTAGTGGATTTTCTGGACAGCATATGTGAAATAAGAAAGTTTATAACATCTACTCATGAAAGCATGACATTGATCTGCATCCTGCTGGGTCCGTACCATGGGCTCCATTGCACTGAGCATGACCTGTCAGCCTCCGTGTTCTCTCCTGATGGAAGAGTTTTTCAAATTGAGTATGCACAAAGGCTGTGGAAACAGTAGCTATTGAGATCAGAGGTGAAAACTGTTGTCTTGTGGTAGAAAAACTAGTCTAAATTTTACAAAGAAGGTTCCACTAAATGACTTTTTAATGTTGATAGACATGTTGATATGGCAGAAGCAGGCCAATTTTAGATCTAACTTTCACTGTAACATCCTGAATGTCTTACAGATGGAGTGGCCATGTATGTGCATGCTACACACTCTACAGTGCTGTTCGACCTTTGGCTTTAGTTCCATGTTAAGGTCTTATAGTGCACATGATAGTGCACAGCTCTGTGTGAGTGTTTCATAAGGTTATTGGTCTATGCCATTGGCAAAGCCAGGCAAGCTGCAAAGACAGAAACAGAAAAGCTTCAGATGAAAGAATTGACCTACTGTGATGCAGTTGAAGAAATTTATATTATACATGGTGAAGTTAAGGATAGAGCTCAGGTGGTTGGCAAAAGAACTAAAGAAAGACATGAAGTTGTTTCAAAAGATTTAAGGAAGAAAGCAAAGAAACAGGTGAGAAATCTTTGAAGGAAGAAGATGAATCAGATGATGACACTATGTAGCATTTTCTTCACCACCTCTTTCTCATTTCTCTGACAGTCCCATATGACTAGTGCCATGGATTATACATACCCACTGATTGGAGATGTCATTCTGTAAGTATGTTTATGTTATTGGTTGATGAACAAAACACTGTGGCCAATAGGGCAGGAAGATAGGCGGGTCTAGGAGATGAGGAGGATTCTGGGTTTCTTATAAACATTCAGGTTTAATTAATATATAATTGAAAACTTTATTGGGTAGTTAAGGACATTTGCTTGATATTAAAATGTAAATTCATGCTTGATTATAAATTCTTAGTGCCTGAACTGAGACAAAGATTGAGCCTACAAGTCAAGTCCAGCTTGAGCTATACAGCAAAAAAGCTTAGGGAACATACTATCAATAAGGTTTTAGAATTTAAAATCTGATTTTCTTTTATCTAGACTTTAAAAATTACCTTAGAAAATAAAACAAACAAACAAACAAACAAACAAGAAAGAAAGAAAGATCGCTGTGCCTCTCTACTCCCTCTCTACTCTTTGTGGCTGGGAACTCCCTGAAGAGGGGATTTGTGGGAACTGTGCTCACTCCTTTTCCTGGGAGTAGACTACTTGAAGACAGTTTCATTTCTCAGAAATTTTGCTGTAATCAGGTCAGAAGAGCTCTGGGAAATCTCTGTTCAGCTTAAAACAATATTTGTATCACACTGAATGCAGGCTACGTTAGGTTCTAGAGTGATTTTAGAGTCAGCACATTTGGGAAAGCAGCACCAAATCGCCTATTGGATTTTTATTTTATAAGCCTTCATCTCAAGAGATCGCCAATGCCTTTCCACAGATCTGAATATATATATATATATATATATATATATATATATATATATATGTATATGTATATATATATATATAGTTTCATCTAGCTTTTTGAGCTGCTTTGACACTGCAAGACGCAGACTATTTTTAAGTCACTTGAAGGACAGCAGGGCTCTAGGGTTGCTGGCTCACTCTTTAGACGTCCAGGTCGACAGGCTGTTTGAGTTTCCACAGGACTTCGTGACTGGCTCGGTCAACTGGACATAGTACATACCCTGTTTTCTTCAGGAACGCAGCCGAATTTTCTCTGGTTAACCTCCTACTGTGGAGTTTTGAAAGAAGGAAGAGGCCTTGCACAACCGGTTGCTGCTGCCTGTTAAGGCAGTCAGACAATAGCTTGTGGGCAGCTGTGACGCCCTTCCCCCTCCTTTCGCAGGCCGCCTCTGCTCCACTTCGGTCTTGGCTTTCTTCCCATGGCTCTGTTCCCTGGTGGTTACAAGTCCCTGAGTCGTCAGTGTATTTGGGCTTTAAAAATCCCTATAATTTAACCATCCCTTTCAAATCTAGTTTCCTCTCAAATGAGCACCAATTCTTGTATGCAGGTTTTATATGTGATTAATAATTCATTTTGGAAGCTATTATTGATATGTTTATCATAACAAAATCATAACAAAATCTGTTTATCCATTGGTTCCACTGGCTGCTTTTTAAGGTATCTATTGGAAGCTAATAATGTTTGAAAAATAGCTCTCCCCACTTATAAACCTGACCTTTTAAAATGGTGCTCATGCTGGCAACTCAATTCCACTGAAATTGTTAGGAGATTGCCTGCTGTCTCTTTTGATGCAGTTAGCTAAGCAGCCTGACCTTTCCCACATCCTCTGGCAATCTGTAGTCTGTCTTCTTTTCTACACATCACACACCAAAGTTCAGACTTCAAAGTTATGCATCCAACAATGGTGAAATATTAAGCAATATATATAATTATAGTATTCCTTCAAGAAAAGTAAAGTCTTTCTTTATGTTGCTCCCCAGTAAATCTATTCTCAACAAAAACAAGCAACATTTATTACTTGTCCAGTCTTACCCCTGACTAGGTTCCCTCTTACTCTGTGTGGCTGGGCATCTCAGGATGTCTGGATTCTGAATGCTCCATGCTCTAAGTTCTACCTACCAATGGCCTCCTATTTATAATGAATGCACTTGAATTTAATTATTGGGTTAAATGTTTTGTCTGTATTATATTGTTTCACTCTAGGGACTTTATTTCAAAAACAGGGAAACTAAGACCCAGGGGAGTCACAGCTCCCCCGGCCCCCAGTCTGATACCAGTTTCCCCTCCCTACATAGCTTGTATGAGATGGGAGTCTCTAACTGGAACGTGGCAGGGCTGCAGTTCAGCTGCTTTCAACTCTAGAGCCTTAAAGTCCATGCTGTGTTGTCTTGCATTTACTAGAACCCATCCTTACATTTTGCTGTCCTTTATTGTCCCACCCCTTTTCTTTCCAAAGAAAGTTGTAAAACAGAGAAAGATTCTTAAATGAAAAACACAAATCCAAGCTATAAATATTAAACTACCAAGTGGGAGAAGAGAACTGTCAGAAAGATTGTTAATACATTTATAATTTCACAACATTCAAACCAGCTGACAATTTCAACAGAGATGGTCTTAACTGCCAACAAAAAACATTGATAGTAGTTAATAAGAGACAAATATTTACTTCAATGCTCAAAAACATCTAGATCTTAAATGTAAAATAGAGACTGAAGCACTACTGTCAGCACTGACAGTAGTAAATGGGGCAAATTATTCAGAACCAAAAATAAGTTACAACAAAGACATTTCCAGTGAAATATCAAGTCACAGGTAGAATGTACAAAGATAATGCCAAAAAAACAAAATCATTGCTTTATTCATTTACCAGTTCTCTATTGATCACTTATGGTAAGTTCCTAGTACAGGGAACACAAAACAGCCATTTCCTAGTTTATAAATACATCTCTCAAAAGTTAGGTGATAATAAGTCCTGTGGAGGAAAAAATATCAGAAAAAGGAAAAAGTGTTCATCTTATGGTGGGGCTATTATTTTGACAGAGGGTCACCAGTAAAGGTTTTGCTGATAATGTGACTTTTACCAGACAGCTAAATATCCTGATAGCCAGGAAACAGATCATTTAGTGCAAAGCTTTTCAGGCTGCAGGTGTGTGACCTTTTTAAAGAATGTCAAGTTACTTCTGCGGGTAAGGGCTCGCTCCCAGGAAAGGAGATCAGATGTGCAGCCCAGAGCATTGAAAGCTCTAAGGTCACTGTAAGGATCTAGGTACAAGGAAGATGGGATTTCTGAGTGTGTGGAGGGGTGGTGGCTGTACAGAGGAATGTCCTAAAGTTAATGTCTTAAAAATGAGGAATGTCTGGGATTGAGGAAATAGGTGGGTATTGTTAATGTATACATAAAGTTGAAAAATGACAGACTATGAAACCATAGAGGAATGAGAAGGATGGGAAAGATGTTGATTGTGAACTTCAAGGAGAGTATGTATGTTCCTGTAAGGAAAAACACATTCAACACAAGAGAGAGAGAGGCAAGGCCAGTAGTTAAGAATACTTGCTGCTCTTTCAGAGGACCCAGCCCAGCACCCATGTGTCTGTCATCTGTAACTCCAATTTCAGGGGATCCAGCACTCTTCTCTGAACTCCAAAGGCATCAAGCACACATATTTTGCACTCACCTACATACTGGCAAACTCTCATACACACACACACACACACACACACACACACACACACACACACACACACACTAAAATCAATAGGGCAAGAGAGACAGAGACACAGACAATGAGAAGCAAATAGGCAGAGAAGAGAGATTGAGGTGTCCCCAAATGAAAGGAACAGCATTTACGGAAGGACGTTGTGTCTGGTGGTTCAAATGCTGCTGGAAGACTGGATAGCATGAAGTCTGATTGTTGACTGATAGGTTTGAGGTCCATAGATTTGACCTAAAGAGAACCGGCAGTGGTAGAACCCTGCTGAAATGGTCTATCATCTATAAAACTTCTTTGGGTGTTAACTCTGGTTGGGAATAGGGAAAATTTAAAATGACACACCCGTGGAGTGACTCAGAAGTAAGAAAACATTTGGTAACTTAGGGGGAAGAGCACACTTTGTAGAATCATACCCTTGGGTAGGTGGAAGGATTATGTGGCCATATGTACATCTAGGATGGAAAGGGGCGAGAGTGGTCTGGGTAGCAACAGTTCATTCCACAACAGTAGGGGAGTCAGGATGTAATCTCGGATCCTGTGGTGGCAGAACTAGGTGGATGCTCACAGTGAAGGCATACTGAAACAGGAAACAGAGTGTGAAGTGATTATGTAGATAAGGAAAGACATCTAAGGTGAGAACAGAAGGTGTTACAGCAGGGATGTGAGACAACAGCGCCTACTTGTCCTTAGTTTAGTTAAATCAAGACTAGTTGGCACACATACATGTTTTTCCCTACCTATATCCAGCAACAGGAGCAGAGGAGATCATATCAATATCACAAATGGTTGTAGGAAGAGAGGACAATGAAGCTGAAGGTGTGTGGTGGTAAGAAGTGACGGTCTATGGCAGCGTGTGCCGAATTCAGAAACAAAGAGCGAGCGAGCGAGTGAGCGAGAGAGACAGAGACAGAGACACAGAGAGAGACATAGAGACATAGAGAGACAGAGAGAGACAGAGAGAGACAGAGACAGAAAGAGAGGGACAGAGAAACAGACAGAGAGAGACAGAGACAGAGAGATCTAAGATGAGGTTATAGATAGAGACATGGCCTAGGATATGTCTACAAGTGACTGAGATAGCAGAGAATAAGACTGGAAAGTGGAGACTAAGAAACTGAAAAGGTAGAGGCTAGAAGAAGTGTCACCATGGATCCTCAATTTCCAAATAATAGGTGATACTTGCTGTTAGCATACAGGTGCACCTTGGCCCGGACCCTTGGAGGACCTAGCAGAGTGTGTCACCCCTCCATGCATGGCAAACAGTACCCCGGCCCTGTGCCCTGTATACAGCTCTGCCCACTCGCGCTCTCTCTTTCACTGTTCCTCTGAAGAGGCAGGCAGTTTTTTGCCTCTCTCTCTTTTTCTCCACTTTCTCTTGCTGTCTCTCTGTCTGTCTTTTTTCCTTTTTTTTCACCCCTCTCTTCCTTCCTTTCAACCATTCTCTTCCCTTCCCCCAGTAAAAGTTCCCAGTAGCTCTGTGGCACATTTGACTCTCACCCGCCATGAGATCTGCCGAGGGCCCCTCGAGCTGCTTTATCATAACACTTGTCAGATGATGTCTTAATGGACACCACAGGAGTCTGTAGTTGGCTGCTATAGGAAGAGGCAGATCCTGAAAACACAATTATTTTCCTTTAAACATAATACATTATTATTTTATTTTATCCCCAGGGTGTTTTGCCTTCGTATGTATATTTGTGTACCATATTCATACCTGGTGCTCACGGACGCCAGAAGAGGGCATCAGACCTGGAACTGGAGTTATAGATGGTTGTGAGCTGCCACGTGGGTGCTGGTAACTGGACCTGAGTCCTCTGAGAGAGCAGCATGTGCTCTCAACTACTAAGTCTTATTTCCAGTCCCAAGCAGTATTATTGTCTTAAGGAATTTGCCCATTTCACTGATCCTTTTTATTCCCCCAGATTTGTTGCCTCCAACTTGTTTACAATAAATGGTCTTTGTCAAGACACATTTTGGTTACATGAAATGAATAAGGAAACCCCTAGGAGTTGAGGAGACTATATTAGTACATTTTTGTTGCTGTGATAAAATACCACAACCAAAGCAACTTCCAGCAGGAGAAGCTGACTCGGGCTTAAGAGGGATAATCATTCATCATGGCAGGAGCATGACAACACTCTGCATTTTATACAAATCAGTTCCTGGAAACTTTAATATTTCAGCTAAAATTCACAAAGAATGGCTTTTTGCTGGCAAATTACCTTTTCCTCCACATATATGAGCTTGTACATCATTATCAACTGAATACACAATGTGTGATTGTAATGCCATTATCATGCCTGTTTTGGAGAAAAGTGGCTGATTTGACAATAAACTTTTATAATAATGGTTGTTATTCAATACAGAGTGGAAAATATCTCCTCTGTGTCTGGGGAGTCAAAATGTTCCTGTGCTGCTTACAGTAAGTTTCTTCAGCCATTTTGATGGTGCGATCCATTTATGTTGATATATTCATAGCAAAGTACCTTTTTGTATTTATTTTATTGAATGGAATAGTTATTTACTTGCATCATTAAATCTGACACTGTCACCGATTTTTCCCTTCACCTACTCATTGAACCATTTCTACAGCCCCTGATCTTCTGAAATGGCTTGCCTTTGCTCACATCAAGCCACTTTGTCCTTGGCATGTTACTGGGAGGTTGAGTTCTAGAGAGAATAGTGATGGACATTTATCTTTGTCTTGCTTTTTAATAACTCAATATTTTTCATCGTAATGTATTTTATGATGATGCGAAAAAGTAGTGTAGCAAGAATAACATAAACCCAGAGGCAGACATTGGGGTTAAAACTGAAGACCAGAGAAGCAAAGCTGCCAGCCACTAGAGAGTTCTCACCTCTACCAATGCTCAGCTCAAAGGGGCGATTGTGTCCTCAGACTGCATCTCCAGACTGCATCTGTCTCCACCGAACCTGAGACTGCCTTCTGCCTAGACTGCGCCCGCCCGTGTCCTCCTGCCTTAGATTCCTCTCCAGTGCTGGAATTAAAGGCATAGGATCCCAAGTGCTGGGATCAAAGGTGTGTGCTCTGTTTCTCTTTTAGACAGATTCAATCTTGTGTAGCCCAGGGTAAACTTGAACTCACAGAGATTCCTTTGCCTCTGTCTCCTGAGTGCTGGGATTAAAGGTGTGTGTCACCCCTGCCTGGCCTCTATGGCTGTGGCTAGCTTTGCACTCTGATCTTCAGGCAAGCTTTATTTGTTATATCATAAACAAAATATCAACGCAAGTAGTCCTTTGTTTTCTCTTCAAAGGCAAACATCATGTTAAACTCAGTTTTCTCCATTCTTTTGTATTTTATTGTCTTTTATTATACACGGATTCCAAAATAATAAGTCCTATACAAATCCAAAATACTATGATATTGTTATCTTTATTTTTGTATGTGGATGAATGTGAAAACATGTCCATGTGTGAGCATGTGTATGTGTGGGTGCTTGTCTATACACTTGTGTAGAGACTAGAAGTTGACATCTGGTGTCTTTGTAACTTCTCACCTTATTTTTGAGACAGAGCCCTGACACTAACCCTGGAACGTGCCAAATTGCTTAGCTTGGCTGGTCAGCAAGTCCCAGGGAACTTCCTGCATCTGCCTCCCCAACACTGGGTCCCAAGAGTGTCACCACCCATTTCTTTCACATGGCTGCTGGGGTCTGAATGCAGGGCCCCATGCTTTCCCAGAAACTTTGCTGAATGAGTCATCTCCCCAACTCCCTGATATTAATACTTTAAAACTGTTAGTGCTAGGATAATTGTATATAAGAAGTCATATAGAAATCCCTGAACTCTTCACCCTCTTTCTCCTGGTGATGATATTGTGAAAAAATTGCAGCGCCATGATCAGAATAGACAGACAGTGATGCACAGAGCCTGTCACTTTAAAACATGCTCCCCATTCCTCTTGTACATCCATGCCTACTTACCTCCACAATGCTACACAGACAGTGATGCACGGAGCCTGTCACTTAAGGTATGCTCCTCCCTCCTCCTGTACAGCCACACCCACTATCCTCCACCCAGCACAAACCCTTTTTTAACTACTAATAACCATGGATTCATTCCCATTTCTATATTTTTGTCACTCCAAGAATGTTATATAAATGGAATTATGCAGGATGTGCAACCATTGGGATTACTATGACAAGTGTATGTATGGTATTACTTGTCACAGCGTCCTCCAGTTTTCTCAATTTTGTGGAATATTTTTAGAGGCTGAATAATGCTTCACTGCATGACTTTACCACTCTTTGCCTTTTGAGTCATCCGTCAGTGGATTCTTGGGTGCTTTTGTATTTTAGATAATGTGAATAATGCTGATATGAATGGGATGTTTGAACCTCTGATTTCAATTGGTTTTTGGCATATGCTAATTTTCTGTTATAGTATTGAAATATCTGAGACTATTAACTTAATTGTTGCTCACAATTCTGGAGATTCCAGTCCAGACTGAGTGGCCCCAGCCTTTCGTTGTGGAAGAAGCACCGCCACCTAACCTCATGGACCAAGGAGCAGAGCAAGAAAAATGAAGAAACAGATCCCTTGAAAGGTGCAGATCCAGTGACTTCCCCTGAGACCTCACCCCCTCCCAAGATCGCCTTCGGTACTAAGCATATTTCACAGGGGTCATTGAACATAATATGCAAACTATAATGTATTCTAAGAAGTAGACAGTTGGATTGTATAACAGCTCTGTTTATGGTATTTGAGAACTGCATCCTGTGTATCACTTTGCTTTGCCAACAATACAGGATTTTTTAATTACTCTGCAGCAATTGTTACTTTGTTTTGTGAAAGCAGTCACCTTAGTGGACAGGAAGTAGTCACTCACACATGCTAGACAAGTGCTATCTCTTACTACTGAGCTACATTCCCAGCCCCAGTATTTGACACCATAGCAGTACTGTCCCCCAAATCCTGAATACGGAATATGTTTTTATCATTTATAGCTTCACATTTAATGTCTTCACATTTGTATTGTATGTAACCTGCTTTCCTCTCATATTTGTATTTCTCACATTTGTCCATACTGATAGAAATAGCTGTAACTTTCACTGTTATGTAGTATTGCCCTGTTTGCGACACAAATTCTGTTGAGATACAGGTTGCTTGCATCTCAGTAATGCTATGAGCATCTGTGTGCTTGTCTTTTATTTAAATAACTTCTTTTTTCATTTATTTTATATACCAACCAGTTTCCCCTCCATGCTGCCCTCCCATCCTCTCCCCTTTCCCACCTACCCCCTCCCCATCCATCCCTCCTCCATCTCCATTCAGAAAGGGACAGGCCTCCTGGGCTTGCACAAAGCATGACACATCAAGTTTAGACAGGGAAAGCTACCAAAAGCCAGCTAAGTGCCAGACAGAGATCCTGCTCTCATTGTAGAAGCCTCATTAAGAGACTAAGCAACACAACTGTCACACACACACACACACACACACACACACACACACGCGCGCACATGCGCGTGCATGTCTTTTTGACGTGTTACTCTTCTTTATGGTGTGTACCTAGGAGGGGAAACACGTCTAACAAAGGTTATATATTGTTCGATTTGAAAGTTATTATTCAAGTCTTCAGGAGATTCTGTGATAGTGGGATCCATTTAGATGCCATCATCTGCTTTAATGTCATAGGATTCAAGTAACAAGCCACTCAAGCACAGACTTGGAAGCACACTCCAGCAGTTGCGTCTTGCAGACAATTCTACCTCCTTGGTGCCCTCCTACACATCTAGGTTTTTCTTGCCCTCACCAGTCATCATCACCACAATTTAATGGCTGATGGTTATTGACACTTCCTATTTCCAGACACTGTCATACTTTCTAAGCATAAAGTAAGTAATGGAAACTATTTCTACTTTACATGCAGCAAGACCAGAGCCTAAAAGAAATGAAATACTTGTTTAGGGTCACTATTTTTGCATTCAAAAGCAGGCTTGTAAGCTCCCAACTCCCAGGGTTCATATTGCATTTCTTTGTTATGTCTTTTTTATTTTCTTTTGGTGTGTATATGTGTGCATGTGCGTGCGTGTGTGCGTGCGTGCGTGCGTGCGTGTGTGTGTGTGTGTGTGTGTGTGTGTGTGTTACTGGGGACTGAACCCAAAGCCTTCTGCTTACTGGGTCAGTGCTCTATCACTGGGCTACTGTTAGGATGGAAAAATTTAGCCTAATTCCCCAGAAAACCCAGGAATCTGGAAGTCTTAAATCCCAAGCTGACGGTCACCTACTTTAATGTTTACGGTAGTGAATGAACACCCAGAAGCCTGTGCGAAAGCAGACTTCCTGGGCTAAGGGCGGGATTGGATACTTTAAAGTAATTGGTCTGCACTGGATGCTATGAGGTGATTGGTTCACGATGAGTGGGCTTTGCTGTAACCCTATAAAAGCTGTCTCAATTCTGTGCTAGGGGTCGTTGCTGAGCCCACCACCCTGCACGGTGTGTGGCTGACGACCCCAGTATACTGGAACATAAAGAACCTTATGCGTTTGCATCAAGACCACTTCTCGTGAGTGATTGGGGGGGGGGCACCTTTCCTGAGTGGGAGCGCGAGGGACCACGCTCTCAAGGGTCTTACACTACAACTTAGCTTTTATTTTTCAAAAATAAAACATAATGATATAATTATCTAGATATTACTTATGTAACATATGTTCTGACTAGGTATTTGTCAACTCGATACAAGCTAGGGTCATCTGGGAAGGGGGAGCTTCAATTGAGAAAGTGTTCCCATCAGGTTGGCCTGTAGGTAAGCCAATGGATCATTTTCTTGATTAATGATTGATGTGGGAGGGCTTAGTCCCTGGCAGGAGTGCCACTCCCAGGCAGGTGGTCCTGACTTGTCCCAGAAAGCAAATCAGCCAAGCCAGAAAGCAGTGCTCCCCCATGGCCTCTGCTTCAATCCCTGCCTCTGGGTTATTGTCTTCAGTTCTTTCCCTGACTTCATGGTAACTGTAAGCTGGAAGATGAAATAAACACTTTATTTCCCAAGTTGCTCTTGGACACAGTTCTTATCACAACATAGAAAAATCAAGATTGCTGGAGGTTAAGAATAAAAAAATCACTGTATTGTGTTTTAAAATCCTGGAGTATTAACTTTGGTTCAAGACAATGGCGTCCATCCAGATCTCTCCCCAATCTTTAAAAACATTAACATGGAAGCATTCTTAAATATGTGTGGGTGCCCATAAAGATGGCTGCACTCCATCTTGGCACAAGGGCAGAGAGTTCAAAGCTGTCAGCAAGTCACAAGACATAAAGGTCAAAGGTGTGGCTACAGAAGGATGTTTTGACTATCTTAGTCTAAATAACAACAGACCTGAATCTGAGGTGTGGCTACTCCTAACTGTCAAGGCTAAGGAAGGACAAGTTGAATCTGAGGTGTGGCTACTCCTGACCTCAAGGCTGGGGAACAAGAAGTTGGAACTAAGGTGTGGCTCCTGAACCCTTGGAATAAGGGAGGAAGACAAGTCTGTTTGTTCCATACACATGATACTGTGTTCCACTTTTTGGTTATGGCACATAAGAGTGGTGAAAATAAACTCGTGGTCTTTCAGTATTGACTGACCTGCCCTCCTGACGATTATTCTCTCTCTGTCTTTCTTTATTGTCTATAGCTAGCCTTTCCCTCATCCACATTCCCCAACTCAGGGACGGATTTGGGGCCACTCTGCTAGCTCCGATTGCAGCCCCACAAAGTCTGCCCCTGACAAAAATGTGATATCAGGCTGGAAGGAAGGCTCAGCAGTCAAGAATGTGTTCTGTTCTTCCAGAAGTCTTGGGTTTAGGTCTTACCAGTACTTACCAGCTGCTCATAACTGTCTGTAACTCCTGGGCCTCTGATGCCCTCTTCTGGCCTCTGCAGGCACAACACTCATACTCACACAGGCATATACACATAAACATAATTTATAGTATAAGGAAAACCTTAAAAATATGAAAGTATGCCACATGTAACTCATTATTTGTACACATTCACATTTTTCTTATGGACACCTTTCACTTTTATATATAGTTTCTTTTTCTTTCTTTTAAAAACGTAATTAGCTTTGTGTCCTTAGCATTTCTCAGTGTGTGATCTTCATAATAACTTGAGTAGATTGTGATACAATTTCATTCTCTATCTGATTGTTAGATAGATTTGCACAGATTCTTTTCTTTTTTAAAAAATTTATTTATTTTTCTTATTTTACTTATCAATCCCAGTTCTTCCTTCCTCCCTCCCTTCCTCTCTCTCTCCCTCCCTCCCTCTTTCTCACCCTCCCATGATCCCCAACCACCCTCCCATCCCATTTACCCCCACTCCACAGGGAGGGTGATGCCTTCCAGGAGGGGTCAACAAAATCTGTCAAGTCATTTGGAGTAGGGTCTAGGCCCTCCCTCCTGTCTCTAGGTTAAGGGAGTATGCCTTCATGGGGAATGTGCTCCCAAATCCTTTTGTGCACCAGTGATACATCCTGGTTCCACTGTCAGAGGTCCCCTAGACTGCCCAGGCCTTCTAACCGAGACCCATGTTCAGGGGGTCTGAGTCAGTCCCATGCTGGATTCCCAGCTATCAGTCTGGGGGCCCATTAGCTCCTCCTTATTCAGGTCAGCTGTCTTTTTGTGTTTCTGTAGCCTGGTCTTGTCCTCCCTCTCTGCATCTGGACTCCAGTTCTGTTCAGTGTTTAGCTGTGGGTGTCTGCTTCGGTTTCCATCAGCTACTAGAAGGGCACAGATTATTTTCAAAGGACATTTTCTTGATTATTATTATTATTTTTTGATTATTTGTGTTATTTTCTTAGGATAAAATGCTTGTGGAGAAATAGCCAGACCAATGGGATAAACCTTTTTCTGATTTGTGATACTGGTTCATTTGAGGTCAACAGCCCAGTCTCTGTGGAGATGTCTTCCTGATATGCCAATGATTTGTTCACAATTGATGTTAATTAGGTGTTTATTTGTGTAACATCTTACTACCGTCAGATCTCTTTCACCGTCAGATCTCTTTGAGTTCAAGGCCAGTCTGGTCTACAGAGTGAGTTCCAGGACAACCTCCAAAGTAACACAGAGAAACCTTGTATCAAAAAACAAACAAACAACTCCCAACCTCCCTCCCCCCCCCAAAAAAAACAAACCAAACTAAACCAAACCAAACCAAAACAAAACAAAACAAAAAAAATTAAAAAACTCAGAGGACAAAATTAAGTGAAATAGGAGAAAAGTAGATCACAGAGGCCTGGAAGATAAAGGACACTTGCATGCCACGCTCATAGCCTCTGTCTTTCTGTGCACATACTGTTAAGCTGCTGACAGTCACACCTTTGCATCAAGGCAACCCAGAAGAGCCCTCGGCTAGGTACTCATGGTTTGCACAACCGAGTCTGAACAATTCGTAGTACTACTAGTTACAAATGCACATGACAAATGGATGTCCTGTCATTTTATTTTTGTCCTTGTCTTTCTCACTTCAGCCAGCAAACCTTGAAGCTAGATGCAGCACTCTGAAGTGAGTTTCCTTTAATGCTTCATGGCCTCTGCAGAGTTCTTCCAAGCTCTCGTTACCTATCCCTTGTCCCAGGACCTTGATAGGAAGCCCCTTATTCATCAGGAAAAGCATCTCTCTGTCTCTTTCTATATATGTATATATATGCATATATAGGTATATGTATGTATACATTAGGCATATTGGGGATATGTACATCATGATACATATGAGTGTATATATGTATATATATATGTATGTGTGTATATAAATACACACATATACATACATACACACATACATGCGCACACACACACACACACACACACATATATATATACATATATATACATATATATATATATATATATATGTATATATATTCCTGACGGGAAATGAAGAAGATAATATTTTATTGTATATTGCCTTTTTTAAAAAAGAGATTACCAAACTTACAATATTAAGCAATGACTTCAGGCCTATTATTCGTGAATTCTTGGTGACGCATTTTGAGTGTGAGTGTTTGTTTATTCCCTAATTTCACACTCAGGTAAATGTCACACATGACTCACACTTTGCATGAACCCGCTCTCCCTTTGCACCAGTGACTCTGGCTTCACACTGCTCCTTCCTTCACTGGCTGATTGCTCTGTCTATCAAACCAGGATGTGGATACCTTGGTTCTTTAGCTCCTTTGCTCACAGGGGTCTTCTGGCCCATGGTCCTATGGGCGGTGGCCACAGGGTAAAACTGACATGCAGAAGAGACGATGGTGGCCATTTCGTCACACCAGTTGCCTATGGTGATTTACTCTTTCTTGCTTCTTTGTTGAAACAGATGCCTCAATAATGCTCTTAGCTACAGTATTGGCTCATTATGGTGATGACTGTGGTTCTCTAGCCTGGCTGCTTCTCGGGGCTCGCTCGCTTCTCTCAGTTGAGCCCGGTCCCAGGTGCTGCCTGTGCTGATGCTGTTGCTGGGAAGGGCAGCATTTTCCTTGGGCTGGCATAGCTCTCTGCACATGGGCCTGAGGGGCACTGACTGCTGCTATTTCACTTCAGGTATTGCTGAGGCCCACGGCTCACTAGGATTCAGTTTGGCCCACAGGCATTGGCACGTGCACCCCTTGGATGGCCTCATTGGCTTCCACCTGAATATTTGCAGGCTGTCTGCCCACCTGCATATCTCCTTGGTCAGTATTTTCTGGTCAGTATTTTCTATTTGCTAAATTTGTGCTCCCCTCCCCCACTTCTAGCTAGGTACTTCCACCATCACCTTTGTCTCTGGACTTTCTGGGCTGCGGGTCTTTATTTATGACCCTGTCACTACTAATTTACAGAGAGTTGGGATGGTTCTGACTGTGCCATGCTCTGTAAGATTGATTTGCATGTGAGTGACATGGCCCGTGTACTGCCTTTACAATTAATCTGTATGCTTTTTTTAAAATTATACTTTCCTAAACATAGAAACAATAAGTGCTCATTCCATTCACAATGAAATGTTAAATTAAATATAACACCTTTGCACTTAAAATTTTTCTTGTAATTGGATGAGTCAAATAGAATGCAAACTATTGAGCCATTCTGAAGAGGCTCCTGGAAACAGATCGACTTGGACAGATGCTTAAATGACTCTATTCCTAAAGCACTTTAGATGAGTGTGTAAGCCACCCTAAGTGTTCTGCTAAGAGGAGAAATTTGATGGCAGTCACATTTGTTGAAGGGAGAGAACACTGATGTCCTGGACTGAGGAGACAGTTCAGTGGTAAAGTACCTGCCACAAGCCTGATGATCTAAGTTCTAATGTCCAGAACCTACATAAAGCCAGGTGTGCTAGCCATCATTTGTGGTGGAGATCATCTATAATCTAAGCACTCCTATGGGTATATGGGAAGCAGAGATAGGAAAACATATGGAAGTTTCCAGGCCAGTTCCCCACATTTCACAGTGGGGGAACAAGTGTCTCAAACAGAGGGAGGCGAGGACTGATATCCAAGCTTGTTCTCTAACTTTCACATTCAGACTGTGGCACACAGGTGCTTGCACTCACATCTATGAACATACATACATACACGCACACACACACACACACACACACACACAGAGTTATACATTTATACATGCTTGCACTCACTCCATGAATACACACATACACACACACACACACACACACATACTCTCACACACACTCTCTCACACACACATATGCTTGCACTCACATCCGTGAACACACACACAAACACACACACACACACACATGCTTGCATTTGCATCCACGAACACACACTTATACACACATGCTTGCACTCACTCCATGAATACACACACACACACTAGAGTGCTGACATCCCATGAGTGAAATAGAAGGGTAATTTTCAATTACTGTTAGGAGTACTGGGGGGAAGTCAGTAGAGACTGTTCCCACAGACACTCAAATGACCTTGGTGCCAGGGTTGGGGGAGAATATTTCTCTTTGATCTATGATTTTTGATTATGGTTTATGATTTTAGTAACTGACTTGTTTTTTGATATCTTTTATTTGTTGAAAATGTAATGCACGTAAACAATGTACTTTGATCATATCCACTTTTACCTCCTTTTTATTCGTCCCAGACATTCCCAATACATCTACCTCCTTGTTTTATGCCCCTACCATCTCTCTCTTGGTGACCTACCAAGCCCAGCTAGTGCTACCTCTTGGAATGTTCACTGATCTTTTTGGCTTGACCTTTTCCAGGCCTTGTTCAGGTAACTATAAGCTGCTAGGAATCCGTGCAAGCAATGGTTGTGCCATGCCCAGTAGACAACATCCTTCCCATCCTTTGGCTCTTGCATTCCTCCTTCCCCTTCTTCCTTAATGTTCCCTGAGCCTTGGTGGTGGTAGTGGTATTAATACAGATGGGCCATTTGGGATCGAGCATTTAATAGTAACGCTATGAGTCTGCATAAACTGTGGACCTCTGCAGAGAGAAGCTTCTCTGGCCAAAGTAGAGGACAACACCGATCTATTTAGAAGGCAGTTGGACAACCTGTTCATTCAGTGAGACAGCAATGGTAGATTATCCCCTAACACTTTTGATCTAATCAGTTATGGGCTTTTAACCAGCTTTTTGTTTTTATTTTGTTTTATAGTTTTTGAAGATAAATAAGCATGCCTCAAATGCAATCCACCAGTGGTTGGCTACTCCCATAACATTTGTGCCGCTACTGCACAAGTGGGAAAATCTTGCCTGGCAGATTAGTTTCATAGCATTCAGGATACTGCTGAGTAATAACATTTATGTTTTCACTCCCTCTGTATAGCACCTTTCAGTATTATGCAAACTAGCTGATAGGCATATTACTTTCTGGTTGGTTTCAACTTGATCTATCTATGAAAAAAATTTTATAGGAGAAATCTATTTAAAAAGTCATCATCACCATCATCATCATCACCATTATGTCATCATTTGGGATATCAGTAGTATTGTAAAACTAATGAAGACTATAGCCTTGGTACCCCACAGATTAGTTTGAATATTGGCTCTTTTACTTGTTAAGTGATCCTCAACCACTTAAATTTGTAACAATTATCTTCTGTTTTTAAAATGTCAATGAAATATTAAAATATATCATTCCCCTTATTCCTGTCCTCTCTCTAAGATGACCCTTGACCCCTTCTTATTCTTCTCAAATTGATTGCCTTTTGGATTATTACTGATACATATAAATGCATAAGTATATAAATACAATATGCTGACTATATTTAATGTGGTTTGTGAGCATATATTTAGGACTGACCATTTTGTATTGAATAGCCAGTTAGGGGATTCATTTCTGAGAGAGACTAATTATCATTTTCTGAGCAGTCATGGCTTAATTGTTAAACTGGTAGATAATGATACCAGTATGATAGGTTTCTTGAGAGAATTAACCAAGGCAACACAGATACACAGCCTAAGTTCCTGGTATATTACAAGCACACAGAAGCATGTGTTTCCGGTAACAGTAATAGAATTTGCTGGTGCAATTGACTAATGTTTGTTAAATCAAGGCATTATTTTATTCCATTTAAGTCTTTGTTTTTCTTATTCTATAAAAGATTATACAATATGGATAAGAAAAAGTCCATAAAATTTAAATCGTCTCAAGAAAAAAAGAAAACACAGTGACCAAACAAAAACAAAAACAAACAACAACAAAAACCCGCTAGAGCTAATATTTAGGCCCATAGTCAGATTTGAATCTTTTTTTTTTCCCCCCTGGAAACTCAATATTCAAGCTTCTCAGTAAAAATTGTACAGTAGAAAAGGTGCAAATCTGACCACCAGGTGGCGCTGCCTGAAGTTTCTTTTATAGGGGAACTATTTGGGGTCCTGTCTCACACATCACACGTAGAAACTTAATGAGTGTTACATTTTTTCACTATTTTGGGACTTCTATTTTTAGGCACACAGTTTAACAAATATAATCCATTTTAATATGCATTGAAATAAAATCTAATTTAATAGTTTCCATGATAACTCAGTTTAATCTGACTTTCATTAGTTAAAATACCTTAAATTCTTGAAACTTGAAAGTTATGGTAGAAATGGCAGGTAGCCCTCTACCTACCGTGTAGAGGAAGGGCATCTATTTTATTGGCCTTGAAGGATTAAACAGCCATGTTTCATAAACACAGCTCGATTAAATCACAGGGAGTGTGCTGTCACTCAAAATGCAGTTTAAAATAGCACTTATAGAGAGTGTTATTTCTGGCCTGTCAGCCTTAGTCATTTATGCAGTTTCCGAGTTTGCAAAATGGGTTCTTCTAAGTCATGTGATTAATCTGCAACATTTTGTGTCTGTTGTAGTTATAGAAACATGCAAGGCAGGTCTCATTCTTTCACCCTGTTTGGAACATTTGTAGTTTCAATTTGTCAACAAACTGTCCTGTAATGTTAACAAAGAGTAAACATGAGATGAGAACATATATTCTGACTCATCAAGGATCAGGATTTTCAGAGTTTAGGTCACACGCGTCGTTTTAATTTCCTCATTCAGCAATTACGCATTGCCATATATTTTAATAAATAAATGTTGAGGACAAATAATAAGTGAACGTGAGCTTCTTAATTACAAGATACAGATTTGAGTGTGCGCACGCGGAGTGTGTGTGGGGGTGCGTCTTCTAAACAATAGCTTAAGTGATTACATGGTCTCTACTGGTTAAGAGACTGGTGATACGCTTGGAAAATGAGGAGCGCACACAGCAAACTGAAACAGTGTAAGAAGTAAGTAGGAAGGCATCCCAGGAAGGTGCAATTGGGCTCTAGCTGGAGGCTGCAAAAGGTGAGTGCTGCCGTAAACTTGGGCAGCCACAGCGCAGGACAGGTTTACCTAGAGGCAGTATCAGTGTGAGAGAGTTGGTGAAAGAAGTTGGCTTCCAACCCGGGAAGGAAACAAATGATAAAGTGCAGGCAGCAGAGGCAATGAGGATGGTAACCCGGTCTAGTGGTGCCTGTGGGATAGAGGTAGCAGGGAGGTGAAGAAAGTACAGACTCAGCTTCTCAGACGAGAACACGCACTTGTGGATGGCGTACTGGACTCCACAGCGTAAGTGGGGACATCTCTTCCGGTGTCCATTTCAACTTGAAAACAGGAGGGAAATGTTAAACAGCTCCACTGGCAGGTGAAAGAAATTTTATTGTTACTCAGGCAAGCTTTGAAGAGGAGGAGAGTTGAAGAGACAGAATTCTGGAGAGGTGATAGCCTGTCCAAGTCACCTCACTATTCAACGACAACTGCAGAGTGCTGGATCCTGGGGCAGGTCAGTCTTGCTCAAGAGACTTCTTTTTTCTTTTGATTTAGCTCTGTCAGTGTTTTCATTTGTGTTGTCTGACCACTGGTGAGTTCCTCTGCCAAAAGATGAGCAGAAACAGTAACAAAAGGGGTTGGAAACAAACAAACAAACAAACAAACAAACCCTCACCATTTCCCCCTTCATGATGATACTCTTGTATAAGGGTTAAAATAACATCAGAGCTAACATGAAGTTTCAAAGTAATTTAGCTAAAATCTTTCGAATGTTCTCTCCTCCCCCCCCCTTTTTTTGAGACAGGGTTTCTCTGTATAGCCCTATCTGTTCTGGAACTCACTGGATAGAACAGGCTGGCCTCTAACTCACAGAGATCTACCTGCTTCTGTCTCCTAAGTGCTGGGATTAAAGGCACCACCACCCAGCTTTTTGAATGTTCTCTGGTCCTCGTTCTCAAAAGAGATGTGCACAACTCTTGACAGGCAACATAGGACCTATATTAGGAAGGGTGCATTTATCAGACTAGTATGCATTTGGCCTTTGAGAAGAAACAACTGATCTACTTGACAGGGATGTGTATTGAGTATATCCTGCCCATTAAATCCCTTTCTTGGTCTGCAAAAATAGCCTGCCTCTGTAACGATGACCTGGTTGGAAAAGGAGAATTGACCTTCAAGTGGCAGGCTGTATTCTTTTTAGTCCTATGACAGATCTTTGGGGACATTTTCAGAGTGCCACATCAGCAGGGTGAGTTTAAGGACTGAACTAAAATTCAGAGCAAATGACTAAGAATTGCTAAGTTCTTCTTAAGGTCCAGAAGATATGAATGGGCACTGGGCCCAGTTTCTGATGGCTCAGGAGCTCCCATATATCTGTGACATCCTGGAGGTACTTAGGGCACACTTGCCTCCTGTCCTTTTTTCTTGAAAAGGAGAAAGGAGTGCAAGATAATGTGTGATGTTTGGGTCTTGGATATTAGTGTCTTAGACACCAGTTGCTAATGATTTGAATGACAGCTCATTGTGGGAGCTCAGGTGGTTTGGCAGCGGAGGGTGGGGTCTGGTCTGCCTTACTCGAACTGTACCACCAGCAGTGAATGAGATTGGGCCTCTCACATTCTCAGGCTGCGGCCTCTTCTGTGGAAATCTGAGCTTTTGTATCAATCACAAACTACTCTGGAGGCTGTCAAAGGAGTGTGTCCCCACTGTTGATTTGTGATATGAAACTACTCACTCTCGTAATCTGAAGATTAGAAATCTAAGTAGGTAGCAGGGAGATGCTCTGCCTGCAGCCTCAGGAGACACTTCACAGCTTCTAACAGTCACAGTCCTTGCTTTGGAGCCTCTTTCTTTAGTTTCAAAGCCAGCAACCCCATGTCTTTCAAGCTTTCTCTGACTTATATTTCTTTTTCCATCACCTTGATACCTCCTCCTCTTAGGTACCTTTGTGATGGCTTACCTTGGGCCTGCCTTACTTACCCGGCTCAATGCCCCATCTCAAGGTCCTTCATTTCAACAGATCACAAAGTTCTTTCTGCCATGTAAGGTGCTGCATCTCCAGGTTCTGAGGTTGAGAATATGGACATGTATGTGTGTGTGTGTGTGTGTGTGTGTGTGTGTGTGTGTGTGTGTGTGTGCCACATGTCTATGTATGCATTATCTCTTGACCACAACATGAAGCCTTTTATTTTTTGTCTGTCTCTCTGTGTGTATTTGTATGTGTATTGTTGGTGTAGGCACATGCATGCATGCATGTGGCTGCATGTGCATGTAGAGAGGCCAGAGGAGGATGTCCAGTGTTCTTTCTGATTATTCTCCACTTTATTTTTTGAGTCATGATCACTCACTGGAACTTGACTAGGCTGGCTGACCAGTGAACTCTAGGGATCCACCCACTTCTTCTACCCCAACCAATGAACTCCAGGGATCCTCCCACTTCTTCCTCCCCACAGACTGCAGCTTGAGCTGCTGTACCTGACCATTGTGTTAAGGCTGTGAATGTGAACTCCATCTCCATCCTTGCCTGAAAAGCACCTTTCCCCCCTAAGCTATCTCCCTGTCCCCAACAGGCCTTCCTACTCTAGATCACTACAATGTAGCTTCACTTGTAGATAACTTCCCTGGTTGTGAATAACTCTTCCCTATCAATGGTACAAGCAGCATCAGGACCACAGCATCACCTTCCAAAGGCACCATGTGCTGGACACTGCCAGTCCTCCAGACTGAGGTGGTAATGTCTCTATTATTGCCTCTACTACTGACAGGGCCTTATTTTCCTCCATCATCTTGGGCTCAGATCTGAGTCTGAGATGGAAGCTAGCAGACAAGCTGAGGTACAACGTTATACTCTGTGAGTAACTGCACCATCTCATCTCCAGCATTGGTCCTCTGGTCTTGAACTAGTTTTTTACCCCCTCTGTCTTCTTGTGGTCAGCCTGTCTTAGGAGGCTCCTTTGTCCCTCCTACATTACCAGCCCAGCTTCTGGGTTCAGATGTGTCAGAGTCCCAATATAAACTCAGCTGGGACTCAGGCTGTCACATCACTCATGCTTTCCTATGGATCTCATGCCAAATGTTTACATTCCATGCTCAGAGGACTCTGGGGGAAAGAGCCAGTGCTGCTTTTATTTAATTGTTCATAAATTTTTACCTAGCATGGGTTGAGCATCTGGATTTGATTGGAGGCCATTTGTCCTAACTTAGTGTTTCCTATGAATTTTGTGAAAGATTACTATTGAAATACATAATTCAGTAACCAGATTTTACAAGCTATGCCGAATGCTGTACCACATAGGGTTGGAAAGGATTTATTACTGTTGAAAAGGAAATCTTTGATTGTGCTCCTTCCTGCTGCTATTGATTCATTTTGTACCAGAGTGTGGGAAACTAGAGCTACAAAAAATATTTATTCCTCTCCCCTGATCTCATCGGGATAGATGTTTTCACTTCATGAAATAAACAGTGAGGACATTTCATGAATTTCGATGTATTTTTAATAAGTTTTGATTCTTATGATGGAATGTATTAATATTTTATGTGCCCTCCCAGGAAATTCAAGAATCTGAGATGGGACACCAGCTTCAGCTTGTCCAACAGAAACACATGGTCACATTGTTCGGGGTGGGAGAGCCTGCTCTTCAGGTCCCCAGGCTTTGAAGACTGGTCCAGGCTGAAGAGGCTGCTGGAGGTGGGGTGGGAGGGTGGAGGTGAGGGGGTAGGTTTCCTGTTCTTCATTTGGTGACAAAGCCTTGGGTTTCATGTGATTTTGGGGTAGAGGAGTCTTTAAGAAATAACAAAAGGAAGGAAGGCAAGGGTGTGAAAGGGGGGCCCTTGGAGGCCATGGAGGGTACATATACTATGGGTCTTTTCATTGCTAGCCAAGATTTACTTTTGGTTTTACCATTTCACATTCAGAAGGATTGTTTGGCTAGGGAGACCTCTCAGCTAGGGAAGTGTGTGCTGTATAAGTATGGTGAGCTGAGGTTGATCCTCAGAACCCACATAAATGTTGGGCGTGGTGCCTTGTGCTTATATCAGTGCAGGTGGATGGCTGGGTCCCTGGTCAGCTAGCCTAACCTGCTTGGCAAGTTCCAGTCCAGGCAGAAACTGTTTCATAAGACAAGGGGGATAGCTCCTGAGGAAGGGCACCTGAGGCTGTGCTCTGGTCTCTATAAGCATACAATTGCACAAACAGAAATATGCACCCTCCCCCCAAGAACACACACACACACACACACACACACACACACACACACACACACACACACGAGAGAGAGAGAGAGAGAGAGAGAGAGAGAGAGAGAAGAGAGAGAGAGAGAAACAGAGACAGTGAGAGAGACAGGGAGATTACTAAGCACAATTAGGCTTAGTCATACTTGAATGTAGTTCCTGATGACCTGAAAATTTATTTACACTTTTCTCTTTTATTAAAAATATTTTTTCCATACCACATATTCCCAAACTCCTCCAAGATCCTCCCAACTTCCCCTTCCATCTGAATCCACACCCTCACTTTTTGTCTCTCCTTAGAAAACAAACAGTCATGTAAGTAATAATAGTAAAATAAGACAAAACAAACTGGAATATAACCAAACAAACTAAAGAATCAGAGAAGAGCATAAGAAACACATATAGACAGACAGACAGACAGACAGACACACACACACACACACACACACACACACACACACACACACACACACACAATTTATATACACAGGAATCCCATTAAAACACAAGACCAGAAGCCATAATATATATGCAAGGTATTTGTAAGGGGAAAAAGGAAACCTCTGACAAAACATGAGACAAAGACCCTCCAACGATTCCACTGAATTCATGCTGTGTTGGCCATGAACTGCTGGGCCCAGGCCTGCCCTTAAGAGTAGTTTGTATACCGAGTGAGACTCTGCTGGAGAAAACAGATTTTTCCTTTTTTGAGTGCTCATCATCATCAATTGGAGATGGCTTCTGAGTTAGGAATGGGTGCTCGAATCCACTTTTCCTCTCAATGCTGGGACCCCATCTAACAGACCAGTGCAGGGTCGGTGTGTACAGCTCCAGACTCAGAGTTCATATGTCTGTTGTTCCAACAGTGCTTAGAAGGCCTCCTTTCCTCAGTGTCCTCCAGCCCCATTGGCTCTGACATTCTTTCCATCTCATCTTCTTGAAGGGAGGGATTTGATAGAAACACCTCATTTAGGACTGAGTGTTCCAAGGTCTCTCATTTTTTGCACACTGTCTTGCTGTGGATCTCTGTATGTGTTCCCATTTACTGCAGAGGAAGCTTCTCTGATGATGACTGAGCAAGACTGGTCTATGAGTATAGCGGCATGTTGAAATGTTGATAAGAGATTTTATTTTTTTTCTTTTTCTTTTGCTTCATTCCTCATCAAAGCAGTAGTATTTGGATTTGGTTACCCCCAGGTCCCTGGCCAGTCTCAGGTTCTCAGGTTCTGTCCTTGTCCACTCTAGCTATGTCAGGCATGACCTCCTATGCAGAGGCCCATAAATCCAACCAGATAGTGAACTGGCTGTTCCCACAGCTCGAGTGCCACCACTGAACCAGTGTATCATGCAGCCAGGCCACCGGTGTAGACAGCAGGTTTGTAGCTAGGTTTGTGTTTACCTTTCTCCTTTGGAAGCCTGCAGAGTGGTGTCTAGTAGCACAAACACTATTCCCTATGGGCGAAGACTCTGGGTAGGCACCGGCTAGACTCTTCCATGTCCAATGAGTTATGCAGATGTTGTCTTCAGCAACTGGGTCTTACTACCAGTTTTTGGGGAGCAACTGATAGACTTGGCAATAGCCTAAGTTGTTTGAAGGTTCCTGTGGATCCCCTTTGACCTACAACTTGATTAGGTGCAACCCATTCCTTGTAGTAGAAGTGTCATTTGGTGATGAAAGATGTCCAGTTGGGGCTCTGTCTCTCCCATTATTTGGAGATTTCATTTAGATCACCTTCACATATGCAAGCTTGTACTGTAGTAGATTTCCATATGACCTTTCAAAAAATTCATAGTTTTGGCTTCCTGCCTCTCCTTCCCTCTCCTGCTCCATTTGACCCTCCTGTTCCAGCCCCTCTTCCGTCCCTAGCCCGATGTATTTCAATGTTTGCATTTTGGTAGTTTGCTTACATGTTAAATCGGGTATGGGACTGCAGCCGCTGTCCATGCACTGACTCAAAGAGCGCTTCTGCCACCTTGTGGGCACTCCGGGGAACTCGAAGGATTTTTTTTCCAGAGGAAGAGGGGAATTTGATGAATTTCATTTCAAATTTACTTCAACAGCCGAGAATTTAGCCAAGTACTAAACAGATTAATTTTTTGCCTTTGTGAAGGCCGGTGCGCCTTTGATCACTTGGTTGTTTTAATGAACTCAATGTGGTTGTTTCCGATTTGGCCTTGGAAGTCTTGGCAGGTCGCCCTGGTCTAAGTGGGAGCTCCACAGCCTCCAGGTTGGGCTCCTCAGTTTGGCAGGGCTGTCCTTCCCTCCGATGGGAGGTTTACAGAAAGGGAAAGAATAGCTTTGTTTCAAATTCTGCCAGGACACATCAGTTTGTTCCAGACTACCATCTTACGTGTGATTCTCCGAAGGTTCAATATTAAAGAAGGGAAAATTGCAGTGCACCTGTCCGTGGGAGAAGTCCCTTGTCCTACAGCGTTACATTTTTGTTAAATTAATACATTAAAACATGTATTTATTACAGTTTATGACTTGGATTTTTTTAAGCTCCCAGAGCTTCGTGTTGAGGAGGACTCTCTCCCCGTGTCAATCACCTGCCCTCTGTAACAGCCAGAGAAGTCCCGGGGATCATCTGGTACCAGTTTTGCCTAGCAAGTTTCATGTGGGACTATTTGTGGTCACATCCCAAGTGATTCAGCTGTGCTGCTATCTTTAGTGCCTTGTTTCATCTCACACAAAGCTCTTTTCAGATCCACTGAAGACATTCTGATATCATACCACGGCCCTGCAGGGTCAGAGAAAATAACGTGGCTATTCACTATTTGTCTTGCAGTGGGGTGTTTAGTGTTTGCTTGACAGACGGGCTGATGACAAGAAGAGACCAAGATCCTGCCGCTTCACATTAGAACAAAGCATCAATGTGGCTACAATGTGGCTCTCAAGGAGTGTGAACTGTTTTTCTATTGCTTCTCACTTTTGACATCAGGCCCAAATTGCTTGGGTATGGCTATCTGGATGGCCTCTTCTCTATGGGGGTCCCTCCCTTGGTGTCCTGTTTGTAGTAAGCAAATTGACCCAGAATTCACCTAAGTTAGCGTAAGCCATGGAGACATTTAGCTGAAGCTGTTGAATATTAAAATTTGGTTGTTGTTCTTGGAAGCTAAAATATATTGATGGCAAGCTAGTCCAGTTTTTATCCTTTTGGTTTTTCTGACTGTTTTCTGTACCTGGTCCAGCTTTAAAAGCTATTTGTGGTCATATCAGATGTGAGAATAATAGGGCACTCAAGAGAAGGGAGATATTGGACTTGCTTCATGGAATATTTCATACCACTAGTGGCTTTCATGCCAGGGCTATTTTAAACCAGGGTCCCCACTTGGGGAGCAAGCTTATGACCAGGTCTGTGAAAAATAATCAACTCCATGTATCACTTGAAATTTATGCATCCAAAAATGACTTGCTTTTTAGGAGGGAAAAGAGAAAAGAAATGGCAGCCATGATTTATTCTTTGCTGATTAACTTGTCATTGCCCTACTGTTGCCAAGCAATAACACTAGCAATAATACTTCCCACCCTTTACTGAGTGTCTCTGGAAAGTGTGTGTATTAGTGTTCTTCCAAGCTGACAGGCCTGCTCGGGGTGACTTGAAGTTTTTTGATAATGCCCACACTGTCCGTGCTTCAACAAAGCTAGAGTAGAGATTACAGAGTTTATCCTTACACATTTCAGATCTCACTATCAGGTAGTTTAATGTCACCAAGGGAAGTAGTTATATAATGGAGAAATGCCTTGTTGGCTGTTGGCACATTTTGGAGGACCTCTTTAGCCTAAATTTTCTCACCTGGAAAGTGGTTGGTATGAAATTCTCCATTGTCCTTTCTAGTTTCAGAATTCCATATTCTACCTTTGGAAGAAGAAGAAGTTTTTATTCACTTCTCTCTTATAAATAGCACTCTCAGGAGCTGATCTTGTATTTAAATTCTATTGGGCTTTAAAATATTACCAGAGAGGCTGAAGGACATCACACATTCATACATTCACCTGTAGCTCTCTCTTACTTCCCTGTCTTTCTGGTCATTTCCACACCCACAAGGAAGCAGGTTAAGCCTGTGCTCAAGAAATGAGGGATGCATTTTCCAGAAGTTATTTATTATTTGATGCATTAGAAGGCCATGTCAAAGTGATAATCCTGAAAATGGACTATAATGTACATTCTTACACATTTTTAGAGGTTAGCATCACACATATTTGAATAGTCTCCATAATCCTTTAGCTTTTAGAGCTTTTATGAGGTCTTAATTTGAGGACTACAACTCTATTTCAATGTCTTAATTTCTAGACTCTTCCCCCACCCCATGTATTTAGCACTGACAGGCCAAGTACCTACTAAAAATACCCTGAATTTGAAGGATTCAGGGCTCATGGTTTATTTCCACTGTTCATTCCATCTTTTGTCATTTTGTTTCACTTTACTTCTGGATACTATTACACTTTCCCAACGCCTGGCAGCCAATGAACAATGATGATCCAATTAAAGGAATCCGAAGACTTTTGTTAGATGGGTTGAGAAGAATATAGCCCAGCTTCCTGCTTCTGTCGTGGCTGTCACACTTCTCTACCATGATGGACTAGTAAACTCTGGAGCCATAAGCCAAAATGAATGCTTTCACTTGTGAGTTGCTTTTGGTCATGGGATTTTTATCACAGCAATAGAAAAGAAACTGATATAGGCTTGGAGGAATATATCTGTGCCTAGATCTTGTTTAGAGGAGATCCTGTATTAGATTATACATTGCCCAGGCTGAGATTTTGCGATCTCAGGCACAGAGGGAACAAATATTCTGCATGTGGAAAGGCTGGGAACTACATTTCCAGAACATGGCAACCACAGTGTCTCCTATCCTGTGTACTCTTCTTGCGATGCCACTTGCCCTCTCTTATCAAAAGGTGGAATCTATTTCTTTGCTTTTCTGATTCTGGTCAGTTCTTGGGGCTTCTTTGTCAAGTAGAATATGGTAGCAATCATGTTAGCCCAGTTAGGTTAATTAGTCTAGTTGCTTCTGCTGGAGTTGGAAGTAACCATGTAGAAAACATAATTATCTGGAGACCACTATGCTGTGAGAACTCCCAAGCCAGGATAGAAAAGTTTTGGAGAATAAAGGCAGTGTGTGAGGGAGAATAGAGATAAACAGAAAAACAGATAGAAAGAGACAGACAGGTAGGTAGAGATAGAGATAGGCAGAGAGATAGAGATGAGAGATGGATATGGAGATGAAAAGGGATAGAGAGTAAGGAAGATAATATTAGAGTTCTGAGAAACTAGAATCATTAGGATACAATTGCATCAGCTGATCCCAGACTCCCACAATGGTCACCTGCAGGCTGAAGAGCTAGGACAGTTGCTTAGTTCAAGAAACCAGAAGCTCCAGAGTGAGAGAGGTCAACATGTAACTCCCAGTCCAAAGCTGAAGAGGTAAGAGCTCCTTGGAAGAACACTGGTACCAGTCTATGTTCAAAGCTGAGGAGTCTAGAGCCTGATGGCCATGGACATCAGCAAGAGAAGAAGCACTCTACTTAAGAAAAGCTCCATTTCTCTGGGGTGGAGTAGGGATGCTTCTAGGATGATGTTTTGTATGTGTACATTCAGGATAGGTCTTTACCATTCACCTTGCTGGCCCAGGAGCCAGGCTTCAGTAGAGTCACGCAAGCCTGCCTACATGTATCCTTTACTGATTCTCTAAGAATTCATCAATTCAATCAAATTGACACCTAGAATTAAGTATTCCAGGAAAACAGAGGCCAAAAGTCTCTGAGGTACCAGAACACGAGTGATAAAACCATATTGTAAATGGGTCTCCCATTTCTGCTGTCCCATCTGATGCCAATAGGGTCAGAGATGGTCAAGTCAGCTTCTCCTTTTTTAGCTCCAGACCTACAAAATTGTGAAGAAAACAATGGTATCCAATAACCCAGTGTTGAAACAGGATTTTATGCAGTTATAAGTACTAGTTTCAGGTTTATCTTCTTCTGTGCGACCTCGGAAGAGTGCTGATGGACTTGCTGCTGTAGCGCCCACTGTCAGTTCAGGATTCCTTTCCCTCAGTTATTCTCCACTCTGCTTTGTAGCTTCCAACATTGAACTAACTCCAATTTCTCCTTAAGGATTGATATTTTATTTTCTCTTTGCTATAATTTCTTCTTCTTTTTTTTAGTACATTATAGTCCAGGAGCAGAATATTTATTGTGTTTTATTGATAACTTAGAATAGTAATGGTGACTTTGGGCTTTGGGCACAGAGAGAATGGGTTTTGTGAGTCATGTTGGCTTAGAACTTCTCCACAAAAGGCAGAACTATTTGGGGATGATGCAGGGGCCAAGTCAGATTGTGATTCTGGCCAGAAACATTCCTGGGGGTATGATTACTATGGGAGCATAGTAGGTGCTACAGCTGCCTCTGAAAAAGAGGCTCCTGGGTGCCAGTGGGGGACAGGCAGGCAGGCAGACAGACAGACACACACACACACACACACACACACACACACATACTTGCAGTTTTGTAAATATACAGAGATTATTTTTTAAAATTATTTTTATTTATTTGCTTAGATAATTTCATAGATGGGTACACTATATTTTTATCTCATCTATCTCTCACTCTTTCTTCCAGCTTTTTCTGGACATCTTTCAACATATACCCCTACCAACTTGAGGTCTTTTATTTTATTTTTCCAATTCATGCTGTCACACCATAGGGGCCACACATCTGCGGAGAAATGGTTCTCCCTTCCCAATAACCATCAATTCCCAATAGCTTCTCAGCTAGGAGTGGGACCTCATGAACACCCTTCCACTGCTGCAGTGTTTACTGGTTTGATGTTCTGTAGGTCTTACACAGGAAACTACAGCTGCTGTGACTTCATGAGTGTGGTGGTCCCATCATGTCCAGAAGATGCTGATTTGCAGCCATCTTCCCTGGTTTCTGGCTCTTACAGAGTCTGCTACAATGTTCCCTGAGCCTTGGGAGGGAGTAGGGTGAGAACTTAGACAAGCTGCAAGTTGTGAGCCTTGGTATTAACCACTATTAATTACAAAAAGAAGCTATTCTAAAAGGGTTGAGATATACTAATGTGTGGGTATAAAGATAAATGTTTAGAAGCATATTGATATTGTGTCAATTTAGTAAAATAATAGTAGTGCATCTTCCCTAGGGTTCTCATGGGTTCCTGGAGACTCACAGCACCGGGCATGAGTTCCCTGGGCTTTAAATCCAATTAGAAAGCAGTTGTTTACTCCGTAACATTCACGGCACTATTGCACCAATGAGCACATTTTGCCAGGCTGGGGAAGACTGTAAATGCTTTTCCCCAGGACCTTACACAGCACCTTCAAGCAGTGTGTGAGCTAGACAGCACAGAGGAAGCTTCCCAAGTGTCAGTTTGACTTCCTCATGACCTGTGACAACATGTGTCTTCAGAAATAGGATCTTATCATCAAGTTTTGGTGGGCAGCCAAGAGCAACAGCATCAGACTATTATTTTTGAAGGTCTCTTAAAGAGAGGTATTCCACACCTGATACTGTAGGCATTTTATTTATTTACTTGTCTGTTTATTTTGTAAACTATGGTTTCTGGGGAAAGCATTATCCCTCCACATTGGGTACTTCCATTCAAAATCTTTTATTATTATTGTATTTTGGTGAGATTATAAAAAAGTAGGTTCATAAAGATTCTCAAAGAAGAAAGAAGACCTCCCTCAATCTAGACCTAGATTGGGATTGTCACTGCTCAAATGTCAATTAGCTACAGCAATGGCGACATTGTGAAGGTGATGTAGCACATTAAACATTTTCTAGGAAAAAGAAGAGCTGGTGTTCCATGTAGCTGAAAACAAGCCTCCTGTGACTTTGAGAATTCAAAACTGTCATGTAAGAACCTAAGGGCTTCATTGAGTTTTGAGACCAAAACAACAAATCAGGTGGTTTTGTTGTTGTTTTAAGAAGTAATCTAGGACCTGAATTTTATTTATTACTGTTGTTGTTGTTGTTGTTTAAATTCCAAAAACGTAGACTGAAGTTTCTATTGAACTTATAGGGAAAAACCCTTACCATTAGGTGGACCTATGATTTCACAAGAAAAATAAAAACAGACCCATCAAAATGAAGACATGGGCAGCCTCTGTTGCTACCCCCCCTCTCGGTTTCACTCTCTCTGCTTCTTTGATATGAAGGTGTGGTGCACACGATTTGGAGAGAGCAATTTTGAGCATAAGTCTTAGATTTAATGGGGTGCTGGAGAGAGGTGTGTGCAAAGGGGCAAAGCACGTTTGGAGGAGGCATCTTATTGACTGACTCCAAGGACAACGGCAAAGTGGATTCAACAACTTGGGGTGAATCCACCAGGAAAAACTTGGGTGTGAGCATCAGCCAGAGGGAACGGACATGTAGTGTTCCTCCAAGAAGTTCAAGAGAGACAATCAAGTGTGAGGAGATTTTGGTGACTGGGAGAGGCAGGCATCAAGAAATGGAAAAGGAGAGTTTTGGAGTCTGAAGGGATTTTATAGACCCTAGATGACTCCCTAACTCATGTGGCATTCCAAATCTTGTGGTAGGAGGAACATGTCTGGTAATAAGATGTTTATAACCCGAGAGGAAAAACCCAATCAAGTAACTCTGGCCAAATTTAAGGGATGCCAGATGGGGGAGTACTTAAACACATGGGCCTGACAGTCAGAATTCTGGGATTCAATCCCTGTCTTTCCTAACTAGTCACATGATGTAGGCCTACTAATGTATTCTCCCTGATACTCAGATTTCTTTTTAATCTTTAAAAGTTAGATAATAGGGTATTTCATAGGGTTAGTCTGAAATTCCAGAAACATTGTCAAGCATTTAGCAGGAGTCGGACACAGTAAATGGCAGCTGCTGTCCCCAGCCCCATCTTCATCTTAGCAGAGATAGGTTGCTCTCTGCTCATGATTCTCCTCAATAGAATACTGTTTCCAGAAAGTTTCTGCCCCAACAAGACTACATTTTCTCAACCATCTTTGCGTTTAGGGGAACCACTGTGATGAAGTTCTGTTTATTGTGATGCCGGGTAAAGCCATGTATATTCCAAATCCAGTCATAGGTACTGCCTATGTGACTGGTCATATTCACTATTTGCTCTCTGCTGGCTGCAATAGGAACATTTTAAGTTTGGTTCCTGAGTGATGATGGGAACATAGATTTCAGAGTTACATTACATTACAATTAGTTACATTAGAGCAGTTTGGGTAATACCTTAGGGGTTCTATCACTGTAATGAAATACCATTGCCAAAGGCAAGCTGGGGAGGCCAGGGTTTATCTGACTTCTACTTCCATATCCCTGTCCATCAGTGAAGAAGTCAGGACAGGAATTCAGACAGGGCAGGAACCTGGAGGCAGGGGCTGATGTGGAGGCCATGGAGGGTACTGCTTACTGACTCATTTATCATCCCTTGCTTAGCCTGCTTTCTTATAGAACCCGGGATCACCAGCCCAGGGATGGGTCCACCCACAATGGTCTGGGCCCTACCCCATCAGTCACTAATTAAGAAAATGCCCTACATACATGATGGGCAGTGGCGGCACATGCCTCTAATCTCAGAACTTGGGAGCATGTGATCTCTGCGAGTTTGAGGCCAGCCTGGACTACAGAGTGACTTTCAGGACAGCCAAAAAAGGCTACACAGAGAAAGTTGTAAACCAAAACCAAACCAAAACAAAAAACCCAACCCCCAAATAAAACAAACAAACAAACAAAATCCCCCCAAAGGAAAAAAAAAGCCCTATAGTCCAATCTTCTGGAGGCATTTTCTCAATTGAGGCTCCCTCCTCTCACACAACTTTAGTGTGTGTCAAGTTGACATAAAACTATGCAGCACAGGTAATTACTTTTTGAAACTAAGCAACTTTCAAAGTTGTAAGTGTGTTGATTTGATATCTACAATCTAGTCTAGTTGGATCATCTGGGAACTCAGTGGCTGGAGTTTCCATTCAATGGCAAAGACAGCTTTTACTCTTTTATTTGTAACAGCTGCTCTTCCCTCACTACTTTCTGAGAAAACAGAACATAACAAACAAAGCCAGACAAACCACCACAATTACAGGCCACTTCACAGAGTCAAGTGCCCAATTCTCCTGGGGAGTCTGAGCTACGTAGTAGAACAAATGGAATTTGTCTAGATGGGAGTGGGTGGCATGCCTACCCTTCATTTGGGTAATGGTGGCGAGGATGTGGGCAGCAATTGGTGAGAAGGGCATACCTGACTCTGTGCCAGTGGGGCAGCTGGGAGGGTAGGGAGCCTGCGAGCTGTTCATTTGTGGTCACCCTTTCCCAGACATCTTCACATGTCTGTCCTCTCTTGGGGCTCGTGTGAGTTGGCCTTGAAGGGAAGACATAGAACTGGCTGTTAGGAAGCAGTTATTAGGCTCCCAGTAGCTGGACTGATGCATAGTCAATGAGAAAGGCTCAGTGTCCCAAAGAAGATGGTTAAAGTTTTGGTTTGCAGGATCAGGAAGTGGCCAGTGACACCCTGACTTGAGGCGACCTAGGCATGTGCATCAGAAAAGCCAGCATTGTCATTTAAAGTGGTGAAGTGTTATTTTTGCAGCTGTGAATCCTGAACCACAGACTTAACTAGAACATTTGACTGGGCTGATAGTCAAGAGTCAGTGGCCTTAGGGACATGTAGATGGAAACTGATTTTGCACCAGGTTCTTTCTTTATATCTGTTTTTTTTCACCTTCTATTCTCAAGGCCATTGTTAGTACAGAATTACGTTTATGAATTCCGAGAAAGAATGTGAGAAAACACATGGTTGAGTTTTTAATATTAATTTTCTTTATTCTTGATACTTTCCTATATGTATGCATGGAAACAGGGTCATTTCCACCTCCATTTTCCCTGCCAACTCCTCCTACGCTTTCACATAACATGATCCTCTCTCAACTTCACTTCCTTTAAGGAAAATAACTCTTTATGCCCAATTAGTGCTGTCCATCAGTGTATGGGTGTGAGATCATCTGCTGGAGTGTGAGAAATTTACCAGTGGCCACACATTAAAAAACAAAAACAAAACACAATTCTTCCTCCTCCAGCAGCTACCAGCTGCCTCAGTGAGGGGCGGGGTCTACAGAGCACATCTGCTATCTATGCCAGAATTTTGGCTGGTTTGATCTTATTCAGGTCTTGTTCAGTTCACCTCAGTTGCTGTGAGCCCATGAGTGTTGTAGTCATGCCAAAGGCAGACACTTGCTTTCACAGCATTCCTCCATCATCAGGGTTTCACATTATTATTATTATTATTATTATTATTATTATTATTATTGTTGTTGTTGTTGTTGTTGTTATGTTATCATCATCATCATCATCACCATCATTATTATTACTTGCTTTTTTTGAGACAGGGTTTCTCTGCGTAGTTTGGAGCCTGTCCTGACTTTCACTCTATAGCACAGGCTGGCCTGGAATTCACAGAGATCTGTCTGCCTCTGTCTCCCGAGTGCTGGGATTAAAGGCGTGTACCACCATCACCAGGCATGCTTTCACATTCTTTCTTCCCCCTCTCCCACAATATTCCCTGAGCCTCAGTACATGGTGGTTTAGAGAGATGTCCCATTTAGGGCCTAACATTCGGTCTCTTATTTTCAGTACTTTGACCAGTTAAGTATCTTAGCATATTTTAGTGTCCCACTGCAAGAAGAGGCTTCTCTGACCACGATTGAGACCAGTCCAGGCTACAGCTATAAATATAAACATTTAGAAGGCAAACTAACAACATTGAATACAATAAAAATTTGACCATTTAGCAAAATAACAACAGCAGGTTCTACCTTAGGGTCTATGACCTTCTCCGTTGTATCTTGACCAGAATTGTAATAGCAGGCACTGAAGAAACTCCCTCCTGGGGAGCAGGCCTGCAATCCAAACAGAATGCAGTTAGCTGCCCATACAGTCATGCCATTGCTGTGCCAGTGGCCACAGTTTGTTTTCCAGGTTAGAGGTTAGCACTGGGTAATACCAGCAGCCTGAAGAGTATTTTCTAGTGTTTTAAAAGCTAGCTGGAAGGGAGGCAGTTTATGGCTGGTTTGAGAATTATTTCTCTGTGTTCTGCAGCCAAAGTGTGTGGTGTCTTCAGCAATAGGATATTATCATGTAGCAGGGAGGGTAAACTTCTGGGCCCCTGACCAGTAACTCAGAGGGAGATATCTCATGTCTCTCACTGTGATTTTCATTAAGTAACTCAACTCTCCTGGGGTAGGATTGTTCAGGCATGTAGGATAACTCCAGTTTCCTGAAAGAAAACCTGTTTGTAGTCTTCTATAAAAGTATAGTCATGTTTAATTTAATTTATATGACAAGGAAGATTATAAAAAGTACTGGGACCTATTTGGGAATTAATCCAAAATATAAGTCACTTGGAAGTTCTCGTGTGTCACAGCCGAATGACAAGAAAATAGTACTGCTTTGAATCTTTTTTCTTTCTGCTACAGAATGTTGAGGAGGAGTGAGACTAATATTTGGAGAGATGCATGCCATTAAGCTTGCTCATTCTCCGGTGATAATTAATGGACTGTGTCCCCTATGGATCTGATGTGCTATTACCCTTGCAATTAGGTTTCTGATCTTATGACTCCAAGCTATTAAAACTATATCAGTATTTGTCTGTCCCAGAAGTCACTGATACTTTAGCTACACATAGCACCATCACACTCAAGGTTGCAGTAGCTGTGACAAATCTGAGGTCAAGAATAAGCCTTAGAGAAATCAGCCAGAAAGAATCTAGCCTGGTCAGTGACCACAGAGAGAACAGGGGACCCTGGCTCAGTCAGAAGACAAACAGTAGCTCATCTGTATACTTGTAAATTAACTTTGATTTTTAGTGTTCTGTCATGAAATTTCTCTATTTAGTCCTAAACTTTGGACTGAACGCTGTCTTTTGTAATTGCTACTAGGGCCAAATTGAGCAGAGAGCAAGGAACTGGAAGACCATGGCCTTTGAGGAGGAAGGTCCAGTTTTGATCCATGTGGGTTTGTCCTAATTAGGTAGGGAATGCATCAGAGGGTCTCCCAATGGCCCAAGAGAAGAGGTGTTCTGTGAACTGTCTATGGAGGGCCACCATGGAGTCCTCTCAGGGACCCAGGATCTGAGAGTGAGCTAAGAGTCAGCAAGAGAACATGGGCATTATGCCAGCAATCTGAGCTCTGGAGGCCCTGTGCAGCTCCACAGGAGAATGCAGACTCAGGCACTCTTCCAATTCAGCTTGGGAAGAACCTTTACACTATGCTCAGACCCTTGATTCATAAAAAGACAATGAGGTGGGCATTGTTTTCAATAAGAAAGCTGTGGATATTTCCTATGCTGAAACAGAAAATGAAAAGCTCCACTTTGAGCATGCTGGTTCTAGGAAGGCAGCTTTGGTTATATGAGGGACTACAGATCATGCCCCTGTCAGAACTGTACTCTATGACACGCCCAAGAGGATAATACACAGTGTTTCTCTTATGAATTCTCTCCAGTTATGTGTTTCTCATTGTTACTTTGGTACAGAGGGAGCAAGGGGATCTATTTTGAGTAACATCAATATAAAGTTTAAATTTTTTATTTTTCAGTCATTGTAATGATACCATATTTAAAATTTTAGTGTCTAAAGAATTTAGACAATTTTAAATCTATTGAAAAGAGCAACAGAAAGTCTCTTGGATCTTCTCCACCTAGATTTTGAAACACTAACTTTTAATTGCCTATTTACCATCTATTTTGTTCTGAAATAGTGGCCCACAACCCCTACATAGTCAATTATAAACATATCCAAATACAAAGGGCCCTCTGCTTCTTGATCTCCAAAAGTAACAACAATAAGGAAATCAGTGCTGGTGCAGTGCTGTTCTACCCACGGACACATGTGTCTTGATGTGTTTTCTGTTGCTATATTGGAATACTTGAGACTTTGCAAAGAAAAGACATTCATTTTGGCTTACGCTTATGGAGGTTGGGAAGTTGAACACTGGGCAGCTGCCTCTGGCAAGGACCTTGTGCTACATGGTGGAAAGCCAGAAGGGCTAGTGGGCACACAGTACAGGGGACAAAACAACCCGATCTTGTGGGAACCAACCCAGTCTCACTAATCCCTCTCTACAGCCACATTGTTTGTTTGAGGTCCTGCCACCAAGAACAACCACAGTGGCAATCAAATTTCAGTGGGAGTTTTGGAGGAAGCAAACCAAAACATCACATACCTCCTTTTGTTTTCTAATCCAGAAATTATTTAGGAACACACATTGAATTTGGCTGTTTTGCCTCTGATTTCCACTAGTCAAAAACAGCTCCTGAAGATTACATGCCTTCATCATGGGATAGTCCTTCAACCTAAGCTGAAAGCTTCCAAATGACCAGACTCAGGCCAAGCGTTCTTTGTGGAAGTACCATAAAAATGGGTGGTACTCATTAGGAGAAATTAGTATTTTCTCTCTATTTGATTAACATTTGGTGCTCAATTTTACAAAAGCGTTGCTATCTCTAAGAAGAAAACTATTACCTAGCCTGAAGGCTAGGTGACTCTGGGCTAGATTAGCTGCTACTCTCATTACACATTCCCATCACCATCTTCACTTGCTAATTGGCATTCAGCTAGGGGAAGTACTTTCCTTCCTTCATTTATTCCTAGCAACGGAATCTTCTAGAATGTTCTTTCCCATGTGTGATATCTTGATGTTCAGGGTGTCCTAGATTTGAGTAGTGCAAACCCCTGCAAGCTTGCTCTTGGGTCTTGCCTTTAAGGACTGCCTATTTTGTGGTCTAACAAGACAGTTTTGGCTTACTTTAAATTTTCTTTACTCCAGATTTGGAATTATCCTTTTCTTCAAGAACCTGGTTCCTGGAAGGTGGTATTTAAGAATCTAGGTCTGGAGGTTAGGTGTGCTCATTAGTACTGAGATGTCTGTGATGTTGCTGCTTATATACCTTCTTAGTGGATCAAGTAAGATCTCTGCACATATATTTACATATAAACATATCCTCATATGCAGAAATGTACTATATTATTTAGAGCTAGATCAGAGAAACTGAACCATTGTGTCACTACACACACACACACACACACACACACACACACACACACACACACACACACTGAGAGCAAGAGAGAGAGAGGGGAGAGAGAGAGAGAGAAGGAGAGAGAGAGAGAAGGAGGGAGGGAGAGGAAGAGAGGGAGGGAGGGAGAGGGAGGGAGGGAGGGAGAGGGAGGGAGGGAGGGAGAGGGAGGGAGGGAGGGAGGGAGAGGGAGGGAGGGAGGGAGGGAGGGAGGGAGGGAGAGAGAGAGAGAGAGAGAGGGAGGGAGGGAGGGAGGGAGGGAGAGAGAGAGAGAGGGAGGGAGGGAGAGAGAGAGAGAGAGAGAGAGAGAGAGAGAGAGAGAGAGAGAGAGAGAGAGAGAGAGAGAGAGAGATTGTCTATAGTTTAGCCCTCAGGAGCTGGTTAAGAAGTCTGAATGATGACTGGTTAGGAATGGAATATGTGTGGGCTAGACAGCTGTGGATACAAACTATAGCTTTGCTCAGAGGAAGGAAGGAAGGAAGGAAGGAAGGAAGGAAGGAAGGAAGGAAGGAAGGAAGGAAGAAAGGAAGGAAGGAAGGAAGGGTAGTTGCAGTTAAGTTGTTGCTTGGATCCAGAAAAAAAAAAAAAGAGGCTATTTCCCCCCTAGTTAATAGACTTACAAAATAACATTGTAGGCAAGATTTAGTTTTTCTTTGTTTAGGATTTACCTTATTTGTGTTGAATCCCTACTGCATGTGAATTTAGATGACTGAAGAAACCAGAAGAGGGCTTTGAATCCCATGAATCTGGAGTTACAGACAGCTGTGAGTTGTGACATATGCTGGAAACTGAACCTGGGTCCTTAGCAAGAACATAAAGCAACTTTAACCATTGAGCCAAGTCTTCTGCTCCTAGATTTATGTTTATAAAAATTATTATGGAAAACACACAGCTCCATCCCTATTATGTGAAATGTTTTTTACTTTTTGTTTTTTGAGGGGCCCACTACCCAGATCCCAAATAAATCACACACCAAGGCTTATTATTACTTATGAATGTGCAGCCTTAGCATGGCTTATTGCTAGCCAGTTTTTCTTAAATTAACCTGTATACCTTTCCCATCTGGGATTTTATCTTTCTTGCTTCTGCATATCTTATTTTTTTCTTTACTTCATGGCTGGCTGGGTGGCTAAGTGGCTGGCCCCTAATGTCCTCTTCTCCTTGTTCTCTTTGCTATTTTTTTCTCTATTTGTTGCTCCTCTATCCTCTCTGCCTGCCAGCTCCACCTGTCCTTTCTCCTGCTTTGCTATTGGCCAGTCATCTCTTTATTAGAGCATCAGGTGTTTTAGACTGGCAAAGAATCACAGCTTCAGAGTTAAATGAATGCAGCATAAACAAAAGTCACACACTTGAAAATAATATTCCCCAATACATAAGACTAATGTTATTTGTGATGGACATCCTTTAGCAAGGGTGTGTGTGTGTGTGTGTGTGTGTGTGTGTGTGTGTGTGTGTGTGTGTGTGTGTGTGTGTTTTCAACAAGGAACCTACACTGACTCAAAACATATAATTTACAATAGGGGCCACTCTTGGTATTTCCTGGGTTTGGACCACTGTATTATTATATGGAATATATTCACTGCCCTAAAAGCCCACGCCTTTCCTATCCCTCAGTACCTTTTCCCCTCCTCTTGTTCATTGTCTCCACAGTTTTGTCTTTTCCACAATGTGACAGAGTTGTGTTCATAGAGTCTGAGTCTTTTTACTTAGTGGGATTCTAAATCGCCTTTAAAGGCTTGCAGTTGATTGAGTCAAGCCTATTAGGGATAATTTCTCTTTAGATCAAAGCCAGCTGATTGGTGAAAACCTTTTAACAGTAGCACTTAGATGCCTACTAACGGGAAAGGCGTGCATATGCTTCACCATGAACTTGCTTCCGTTCTGTTTTCAGTTTTCAGGAGAGAATATCTGTTGCAGCCCACCCTAGGCAGAAAGTGTCTAGAAAGGGACTTCTAGAGATTTTCAGCTTAATCAAGTTGATCCATCAAAAGACCATCACATGTACACTTACAATTCACTTATATATGTTTCTCCACTTACCATATCTAGCATGCATTCTTGCACTTAGCAAACTTATGACTTGATATCTAAACTTCTAATCTTATGCCTTCTCCAACAGCGAGAAAGCTGATTCACCTTATCCTCAATATATTTGTTGATTTGCTTAATTCATTAACTTGTCTATTCCATATCAGTGATTCCCATATTCCCATCTCCTTGATTTCTTGTCCATCCCTGCCTCCTTGATTTCTCTTGCACAGTCTGGCTTTTCTGGATCCTGGGCAATATGCTATATTCCTCACTAGCCCTCCCTTAGACACTGACATTTGTTTTAAAAAATTGTTTTATTTTTAAATCATGTGCATATGTGTATGCCAGTGTGTACATGTGCCCATGTATGCCAGAGATGTTGGATCTCCTTGAAGCTGGAACTTACAGGCATTTGTGAGCTGTCCCATGTGAAAATAGAACTTGGGTCTCCTGCAAGAGGAGTAGATGCTCTCAACCACTGGCCATCTCTTTAGCCCCAGATGTTGACATTTCCCCATATAGAAGGGAGGAAATACAGGATCGAACGGGGAAAGGATGAGAAGGGAAGGGAGGATAAGAACAAGGAAAAGGACATTAGTTTTGAAATATTTTAAAATATACTTTACATCTTTTGTGTGTTTCATCTTACCCCTGTTCGACAAGAGAAATTCTTTACCTTAGGGAAAATTCTGGCTGCTCGTTTAAGAAAGGAAAATGAAAACTGAAGTGAATACTCAGTCTCTAGTTCCTTATGTGAGAAATTTTAAATTCATAGCAACACAGGTTTGTGAGCCTTGGCTTTCTCAGGAGATATACTTTATAAATTATAAATGCCAACTTGAAATACTAAGACCTTGGTTTGGAGTACTGTGTGTCTATGATGTTCAAGAAGAGATGCTCCCATCAAGCATAATGAGGAAGTAGAATAGAAAGCCATCTATAGGCAAAGATAGGGAGGAAGTAGTTTAATACTGATCTAGAGTGGAGTGATACTGCTGCCTGTGTGTCAGTCCTAAGAGGGGTCAGGTGTTGGAAATCAGAAACACCAGTTGGCTACAATTGCTAGAAACAGAGCTACCTGTGCCTGGATTTCTGCTTATGACTTAAAAAAATTATTTATCTATTATGTATACAGTATTTTGCCTGCATGTATGCTTGTAATCAGAAATGGGCACCAGTTCCTATTATAGATGGTTGTGAGCCATCATGTGGTTGCTAGGCATTGAACTCAGGGCCTCTGAAAGAGCAGCCAGTGATCTCAACCTCTGAGCCATCTCTCCAGCTCCCCTGCTTATGACTTTTAGAGGGGACTGAATGTAAGGGTTCCCTGGGTACCAGGAGAGCCATCATAGCCACATGGCACTTGTGGAATACAGTTGTTCTCATGTCCTTCCTCTATGCTCCGTTGAGCAATGTGTGGGATCTGTAGGCGATTGCTGGTAACTTTGCCAGCAGATGACTGAAACATAAGAAGGATTTGATAGATGAGGATAGCAAATGACTTCCACAGGAAGGATTGTGATGGCCACAACTCAGGGGAAGTCATGCCATCAGGGATAGCTGAGAGAAGGCCTATTAACATCTTTGTAACAGTTATCACTCATTGTCTCTGTCAATAGGCATATCATACCCATTGAGGCTATCCAGATAGAAGATGGAATATGCTAAGAAGGGATCATGTGTGAATCAGAGGTCCCTTCTATCATCCTATGAGGGTATTTAAATAGCCTTTCATCAAAAATATCTTCTTGATGTAGATGGGATGAAGATTGCAAACACCTTAAGGCATGGAGAATCCACTCTGTTGGACTCTAAAAGGCTTTGCAAATACTGTACCAAGTAAGATAGAATTGACCAAAGACTTTTCAGCAAGAGACTATTAAGTTACCCTTATTGGGGTCATCTCAAAATCCCTTTTCTGCTACCTTTTTCTACCACTACCATCATCCCTTTCTCCTCTCCAGTGCATTGGAGAGAGTGGTATTGCAGATGCAGCTAGTGACTGATAACTGGAAACAAGGGAAGATGTGTTTTTTCTTACAGGCTGAAAATTTGGATCCTGATCATTGCTAAACACCCAATATCCTGGGCTCTGCCTTGGTTGGTGACTGCCATATGAACACCATGCTCCTTTGTGGAGGTGCTACACATTAAGAGCATTCACTGGAGTTCTGTTGCCTGGCTTGAGTTGATTCAGCAAATTACTTGGGAGAGGAGGACCCATGGCCAAAATGATGATTCTTGCAAGGCATGCCTATCTGGCAACTGCAGTCCTTAATTTTCAGATTGTTGTGGTATTTGTGGGAATGAGGGTTGTGTATCTTTTTTTTTTCCAGCTCAGGAAAAGAATCCTGAAGCTCTGTGATGATGATATTGATGTGTGATTGATGATGATGTGTGATTCTTTATGCCCAAATGAGCAGATATGATGCTAACAGCACAACAACGTTTCCTAAGGCAGAGATGGGTCTTTTCTATTGTATGGCTTTATCGTTTTTGAGTTGAACTTGACAGCTTGGATTCACTAGTAAGCCAGTTTTTTTTTTTTTTTTTTTTTGTTCCAGGGAACATTTCCTATGTGGGTGTTTGCTTCAATTCTGTCGCTGGTTTCCCTCACAGCAGCAGCAGTCTCCATGGTCAAATCCTGAAATCAAATCTCCAGGGTACTTCCTCGGGTGTTCTAGCTTCTAGTCATATTCTGTGGTGGTGTCAGGGAGTGCTGTCCTTTTTGTGATCATCTTGTTCAGTTCTGAGGGTATGTCCTTATCTTTCCCAACGTCATACAGAGCAGGGGTTTTGTACTAACTAACCAGGAGAGCCTATACCATATTAGAAAGACCCAAGCAAAGCCATGAGGTGAACATTGTCCTGTGCCTCCTTATTAAATTTGGTGAAGTAAATGGAAAATATTGAGAAACTGAAGGGGAAAATCAGCCTAGATTCTCTCCCTCCCATGTAGGTGGAAACACTGTTTAATTTCTGAATTAGCTGCTCAAAGTGCTCTTGGCTGAATCTTCCTGCAGAGTAGGTACTAGAGAGTCTTAATAAATGGATTACCTGAAACTCAAATCCTACTTCTGAGAATGGTAAAAGTAGAAAATACAGTTATTAACCTCCTGTCATGTTTGTTTCTTGACAACCCCAAGCCCACTTAGCAGGCCAACTTCATGAATATGAGCTCATTTCCTTCTTTTGACATTTTCCTTAAAGGTTTTAATTTTGATGGTTGAGTCATCTTGACGAAGATGAAAGGGATATTGAATAAAGGAAGATGGAGAGTTCTGGAAGAGTTGGGGAAAATGAAATTTTCTTGGAGCAGATACTGTTATTCAGAGTTTGTGAAGGAATGATGGCCATCATGGCAATAAGACAAGCCATGATTTGCACCCCAAGGGTTGGCCCTGTATTCATATATTAAGCCATTAAAGCTAAAGAACCAAGTAGATTTTTGCCTTAGAAAAGCTTAAGAGGAAGAGGGGATAGATCAGACTGTATCAGATAGAGTAGTGGTATAATATAGGAGATATGAAAAATTTGGAATCATACTGTATACCAGTAAGACCCCAGAGATCTGCACAGAGAAGGGGTCAGAGCAAGGGACCTCTGTGCAGCTTACAGTTCAGGAGAGTAAAGAAGAGATCCATTGTGGCATGGCCATTCCACAGAAAGGCTGGCATGGAAACAATGTGGCCTCAGAGGCTGGCCAGGTAGGTACCACAGGGCCCTTTACCTCATCATCTCACCTGGGATCAGAACAAAATGATGACAGCTTCCTGATAGTCACCGTTTATTATCCATGGGCCACTATTTTAAGTGTTTTATCTGTTTTTCCTTCAGTAAGAAATCAGGTTGCTAAGATATAGACAGATTGGGTCGTGATTGACAGCCAACTGAATTCCAACAGCATGTTTTCTCCACTAATTGCCGCAGAAGAAAACAACGTAAACCATGGGATCAAACCTCAGGTCTTGATTTGTTCAGGTCCTGTGTTTGTCAATGCTATTTCTTAAGGGACTTAAGCCCCAGGTGGCTCTGCTTATTTGTGTGTGGGAAATCATTTGACACAAGGCAGAGGAATGAAGAGTCCTCACAGATGATCAAAACCACCATAGGGAGGGTGAGGCACACGTGCGCGGCCTGCGGCCCATAGTTTCAGAGTGACTGCCCAGATAGGGTCCAGACATACCTTCTAAGTCCTTTGTAGTCTCGGCGAAGCCATGGGTGGCAATGGTCTGTGTCAGTTTTGAGTTGATGGGTTCAAGGTGTTGGTGGTTTTCTACTCTTCCTGTCTGACAACTGGCAATTGGGTCTTGAGACTAAAGATGATTTTGGAACCCTGTGTTGAAGACAGAAGATCTTTTGAGGCCCAGGCCCTTGACAAACTGTGGAGCAGGGCCCCCTTGCACTCCCTCCTTTCCCACATACACCTACATGCAGAGCAGGAACACCTGCTTTGAAATAAACTCACATAATAACTTATCTGAGGAAATGTGAATCCTGAGGTTTCCAGGTTCTTCTCTTCCAGTAATTAAGGCTGCTTAGGTAAAGAGGAGGATTGCTTTGGACCACTGGAGTTAAAAAGGCTGGTACTAGCTTCTATACTATCAGAAAAGTTGGCTGGGGGGGGAGGGGAGAAAAAAAAAAGGTAAATTGAAAATCAGCTGGTAAAAGACAAATTTTAGAAATCTCAGAAAAAAACAAAAACAAGGAGTATCTTTCTTTTCCTTTCCTTTTTCTTTTTCTTTTTCTTTTTGGCTCAGAAAATGAGACTTAAATAATTGTCTCTTAGGTTGTATTGGTTGGCAGTGTATTATTGACAATTTGCATAAATGAACAAAATAGGAACTTCCCTTCCTGTAGATCTTCGTATTTTCTTCTTCAGACAAGCTGTATCATTAGTCTTGGAAGTCATCAGTTTGAGTTAGAGCTGGCTGTTGGGTGCTGCAGGACAGCTTCCATCAGCACTGGGGTTGCAGATTTAGATTACAGATGTGCCTATCTTTTCTCTGAATATTGGGAATCTGAACTCAGATCCTTTAGCCTGTGCAGCAAGTGTTTAACTACTGAACAGTATCCCCAGCCTCCAGCCACTGTAGTTTCAAGGCCTCTTCCCGTTCATCTGCATGAGTACAGTGATTCTGCAAAGCAACATGGCAGCTATGTCTGGACTTGATGTTGAAAGATTTCCCCGTGAACTTTCTTAGTTATATTAATATACCTGGCACTGTAGTTATCATCAGTCTAAAATCAGGAGGGCTGGAAAGAAATTGGGGGCTCAGCCATTAACAATGCATAATGTTCTTAATGTTCTCTCAGAGGACCAGAGTCCACTTCCCAGCACCCACATCAAACAACTCACAACTTCCTGTAACTACAGTTCCAGGGCACATTATACCTTTTTCTGCTCTTGAGGAAATCTGCATTCATGTGTACATACCCATATGCAGATAGACACATATATGCATAGTAAAAATAAATCTTAAAATGAAAAATAATGGGAAGGCAGGCATCGAGTTAAATGTCATACCTTAGAAAACAGTCAAGTCAGGAGCCAGTTGTGACACCGATGTTAAGTTGCATTGTCACTGCTCTGCCAGGTGGCTTTTGAGCCTGTGCATAGCACTATGGCCAGCCACATGAGGAGGAAAACATGGTGGCTTAGCTTGTGGACCTGAGTCCCTGGGTCCAGGCTGCCAGCGTTTGTCAAAGTCCTATTTTCTGACCCTGACTTCAGGACTCTTTCAACTTGGAATACCATAAATTAAAGCAAACACCAACTTGGTTATGGGGCAGACAGTCAATATTTTTAGAGTGTTTATAGAAAGGAAGTAATTTTGGCCTGGCAAAAGAGCAAACTGACGGCAGTTTTACATTTCTATTTATATAAAAAAAAAAAAAAAAAAAAAAAAAAGGAAGGAAGAAAGAAAGAAAGAAAAAGAAAAACTTACTTGAATTGGGAAAATTCTTATGCCAGAGAACTCAGTAAAATATTCAGGGAGAGCAAACCTCTTTGGTTTCCAGGTTGGCTCTTTAAAAAGCAAATTTTGTAGACCATCTCATGGAGCTTGGGCCTTCTCTGCCCAGACTTCGTCTTTTGGCCAAATTTACTTGGCAAGAAGGCATCCTCGTGGTTGGGTTTGTGTTTGGTCCTTGCTAGGAGGGTAAGGGTAATCAGTACCCCACTCTGTGTGCACCTCTGACCTCCTCTCCAGGAACTGACCTGCAGCCAGAGAGACACCAAGGCGCTTGTCTTGTCCTTCTGTGTTTTAGTCCCTCTCCCTCATACTCTGGCTAAGTGAACTCGGACTCCATGACTTTGTTTTTCCATCTGTGGGATTTTTTTATGTGATTGAAAGAGAATTCATAGCAGAAACTCAAAACTGACCAAAGTGCTTAGAATGGGACATTGGTATTACATGTCCCTCTCCAAAGGGCTCTGGGACCACCCAGGAAGTAGGGACTGAGAGCTAGAGGTGGGGCCTGAGCAAAGCCACATCTCCCGGTATTGATAGAACTGATACACTCATGAACCCAAAGCAGCTGCCCTTGATGGCCCAAGATGAAGTCAGTCAATGGTCTAGCATGGAGGGGGCGGGGCTCATGAGCTGGGTGTGGCCCCAGTAGGTTGTCCATGGTTGATACATGGGTATGGACAGCTCCATACCCATGTACCTATGGGTAGCATAGCCTGGATATTGGGGTCATTTAAAAAACAAAAATGAAAAAGAGGACACAAGCTTGGAATGTGCTAAGGGGAGTGGATCAGGGAGGAATTAGAGGTAGGAAATGGGGTGAATAGGATAAAAATACATTGTATTAAATTCTCAAAGAATTAATAAAATTTTTATATTGGAGGAAAGGTATGGAGAGCAAAGCATAGCCTTTGCTGTGGCTTGAACACAGGCCTTGAATTTATGTGTTGGAGACTTGCTGTCTTATGCAGCAATGTGGGAGGTAGGGCTTGTATTAACAAATTGATACAGTTGTCAAGTATGATGCGAAATAGTCACTGTCACTTGAATCAATATAGAATTGCCATGGAGAAACACATTCCTCTGTGTCTATGAGGGTGTTTCCATATATGTTTGCCAGAAGAAGGAAGTGCTGTGCTGAATGTGGGCAGCACCAGGGATGGAACAGGGCCCAGGCCTGAACACAAAGGAGGAAATGAGCAGAGCATCAACAATCATTTCTGAGCATGAATGCACTACGACAGCGGCCTTGTGTTCCGGTTACCATGACTCCCCCATCATGCTGGAGTGTACCCTCAATCTGTGAGCCACAAGAAAAACCCCTCCTTCCTTAGTTGCTTCTTGTTGGATATTGTATTACAGGAAAGGGAATGGCTTTTTAACAAACAGGATGACTTGGCCTGATTTCCTATCTATGGCTCTTATGTCTTCAGTTGCCCTATGGCCATGTTATGATGCAGCACAAAGCCCTTTGCCAGATGCCACTGCACTCCCCTAGGATTTCCCAACTTGAGAATTGTGAGTCAAATGTCTGCTTTTATAAATTTCCAAGTCTGTGGTATTTTGTCAAAACAACATAAAATGGACCAAGACAGCTTTGAACTGATGTGAACACTGAGAGCTCAGTGGAATTTAGTGAGAATTATTAACTAGTGTCTAGGGCTGGGAAGAGGGCTAAGTGAGAGTTAATAAAAAATGTCTAGGGCTGAGGAGAGGGCTCAGTCATTCACCAGCATGAGGGCCTGAGTTTGGAGACCTGGCACCCACATAAAAGTCAGTTGCTTCTTAAGAAAAAAGAAGAAAAACACAAGGCTCCAAGTCCCCTGAATGCTGTGGCCTCAGATTCTGTAACTGCCCAGAGGAAGGTGGCTTCAGGCTGTGGCAGTCTCTGGGAAGCAGGAGTACTCCAGGACCCACCCAGACCTGGAGATGGGAGTGGATGAGGTCAACACACCAAGAATAGCAGTGCGAGGAGCGGGTGGACAGAAGTGAGTGATGGGGTCATGGAGCTCTGTTCAAGAGTTGAGCAAAGGTTATGCCATTTGTGGGCCTGGGGAAGTTCCCCTCCAGGAAAAGACTGGCAAGAGTTCTGTGGCCAAGAGTCATCCTGGAGCTTGGCTATTCAGGAATGTGGCTAGATTCAGCAGGTCTCTATGCCTGCACCTCTCCACATCTCTGTTCTGGAAGCGCAAGACTTGGATTCTTTTTGGATTCCCCTTGGCTGATGAGTTTAACAGTAGTACAGGTTCTTCTCCTGGCTCATTTCTCAATTTGACATAATCATACCAAATTGTAATTCTTGCCCTTTAAAACAATAAATCAACTTCCTGCAGAGCATGTGGGCCATGATAGGGAGGAGCTCTAGCATTACTCTAGTTGTGTGTTTAGGAGGCTGCTGTTGTACTTGGTTGGTGGTAATCTATCGGGTCTCCCTGAGGAAGTTATTCCCTACATGTTAGGAATATTGGCTGATAGTAGCATTGCTACACCTGTAAGGGCTGTCACTGTAGCATGTGATCTACTTATAAAGGCTGACATTGTAGCATGGATCCACTGTAAGGGCTGTCATTGTAGTGTGGATCTACCTGTAAGGGCTGGCATTGTAGCATGGATCCACCTGTAGTGGCTGTCATTGTAGCATGGATCCACCTGTAGGGGCTGTCATTGTAGCATGAATCTGTACCTGGAGGGACTGACATTGAAGAAGGGATCCACCTGTAAGGACTGCTATTGACTCAAGTTCTGTTGTTTGATTGGATTGATTTTCCTTCTCAGAGGAACATGTGGCAATATCCACAGTTATTTTGCCATAATGAGGTCATGGTGATGCTGGCATCTAGTGAGTGGACAACAGGGATGCTGCTAAATGTATAGGATGGAGTTCTACAGTCAATCATCCAGCCCAAAATGGCAAAAGTGCCTGGGCTCAGAGATGTTTCTCCAAGGGCACCACCAAACGCAAGATTCCTGACTTTTTCCTTAGGGCAGTCTGTACTCTGAGTGGCTCAGGAGTAAGGTAGAAAGTCCTATTCCCTTGTTTTAACTTGGGCCTGCTCATGAAGGCCAGTTAGATTTCTCCATGGGATGAACTGGCCTCTGTGGTAAATGTGCCACCATTTTCCCCCTCGCTGGTCCTGACTTTCCTGTTTCCTAATTGGTGATGCTCCCCAAAGTCTCAGATGTGACTTTCTCTCTCTCTCTCTCTCTCTCTCTCTCTCTCTCTCTCTCTCTCTCTCTCTCTCTCTCTCTCTCTCTCTCTCTCTCTCTTTCTCTCCCTCCCTCTCTCTCGGGCTTCAGCTGAGGCTGCTCACACTTTGATTGCTGGCACTGAAAGCAACTGATAGAAGCCAGCTGAGTGTCACACCCTTGTTGCTTGTTAAACCTGAGATTGATCTCATTTACCCACCACTATTAATTCTAAAAAACACAATAATAAAGGAAGTGGTAATGGTCATCCCAGGAAAGAAAAGATGATACCTAATTCTCTCCAAAACAAAACAACAACAACAACAAGAATCCTACAGCTTTTTTGGGAGAAAGCCTTGAGTCCGTGGTCAGGTCTTGAAGTGGGAGGGACAGAATTAGATAGAAAACAGTGTAATATTTGGGGGAGGGAAGAATTGATGGAGGCCTCAAAGGGAAGGAGAGAGACACCCCCCCCAAAAAAAATGCCCTGGCATTTTAAAAATTAAGGAGTGTAGAAATCAAAAGCACTGGCTAAAGAAACAGTTTTCTTCTCTTTAACAGCCTCATTCTGTCAATACTTGAATGAGTTCAAGATCATTAGAGAGGGAAACTGACTTACCTTTGCATGCCACATTAGGTTGCTCAGTAATTACCCCATGAGGTTGTGCTCAAGGACCCCCTCTGCGGTTTTCCTGGCTTTAAGCCAAAAGAAGGGCAGTATTCACTTAGCAGGTAGAGTTGGGCACTCCGAATGACAGGTACAGTGTCATAGAAAAACATTCCTGTTTCAAAGAGAGAAAATTCCATTTTTACCACAGAGGAAAAACACCAAAAAGTTTCAGTTGAGAGCTATAAGCAATTTTGTTGGAGGCCTGTAAAGTATTTTCTGTAGTTTAGTTGAAGATGGTCTTCTTGGCTCTGCATGTGTTATTGACATCAGAGAAGATTTAGCTATAAGCTTCAGACTTCTGTTTTCTTAACAGAAATTCTGTGAGGGAAGCAGGGTCAATTAGCCTTCAGTACGTCAAGAATGTAGAAGGTTGAATGGAGAAGATATCAGAGCAAGGAAACTCGGTATCTCAGGGGGTGGTAAGATCATTTGTCCTGGGACACTGTAATGATGGTTGTTCTTCCTGGTGGAGCTGCAAGTCTTAAAAGTTTGAACATGGGAGTCATGAAGTGATCTCAGGAGGAGAGGAAGAGTGAGTCTGGCATTCTCAGTAAAATAAGACCATGTATGAATACATATATAAGTAATTATGGATTAATGATAAAGATAGAGCTAGCCAATAAGAAACGCTAGTCACTGACCAACAGTCATGGGGCTGACATGGCTGTGGGACCAGGCTGACAGGAAAGTGCCTGTTACAAAATGATGCCCTCAACGTGGTGTGACATGAACTTCCACAAAAACCTGGAAAAGCTTAAAAGGGCTCAAAAGAACAGAGAAGCACAGCTTCTTGGTAGCAGTATTTTCTTGGGTGGGCTCTGTTTTGCTAGAGATAAGTAGAGATTTCTGCAGCCCCTTTAAGGGAGGTTTCCTGACTCAGCATACAGGGGGAAAAAAAAAAAAAAAACAGGGCTCTTCTAAGAGGTCCTGCTAACAATTGAATGGTGTGTGTGGCCAGCTGACAGTGGTAGTGACCAAAGCTCCAAGCCAGCAGCATGCTGCTTGATGGCAGCATAGACCAAAGCTGCTTGATGGCAGCTCTCAGTGCTGGCGATAAATGTACCCGCTCCCCCAATCTTGGAAAGACAGTGGCTAAAACAGCCAAGGCTTTAATATTAGCAATGTTGTTTGGCAGATAAAAGACTCATGGCTAGAAAAAAAGATAAACATATACATACAGTAAAGACAGATTCAGATGAAGAAAAACCTCTAAAAGATTTACAGTGTGTTAAAAAATATACATAGGCTTGTGAAAGAAATGAATCAGGATAAGGTAATAGAAGAAGGAGAAGGAGGAGAAGGAGAAGGAAGGAGAAGGGAAGGGGAAGGGGAAGGGGAAGGGGAAGGGGAAGGGGAAGGGGAAGGGGAAGGGGAAGGGGAAGGGGGAGGGGGAGGGGGAGGGGAAGGGGAAGGGGAAGGGGAAGGGGAAGGGGAAGGGGAAGGGGAAGGGGAAGGGGAAGGGGAAGGGGAAGAAGAAATAGGGTAGCTGGGTGTGGTGAACATGCCTTTAATCCCAGCACTTGGGAGGCAGAGGCAAGCAGATCTCTGTGATTTCAATGTGTACAGAGAGAATTCCAGGGCAGGCAAAAGTACACAGAGAAGCCCTGTCTCAAAAAATGAAAAAATAAAAGTAAAATAAATACAGTAATAAAAATAAATAAGCCATGTAAAGTTGGAAAATACACAGAGAGTCTGGATACTGTATGCTATTGTGTTGTCTTTGAATTGTTTGACTGCTGAGGAAATAGCAACATTTACTAAAAGAAATGCTGTTGGATTAATTCAAATTATATAGTTTAAAAATGCCTTGACTTCAAAATTTAAGTATGAGGATACGTTACTTTGGAAAAGAGTTTTTATTTTTGTTTCCACAGAAAATGGAAAGCCATGGATTCATTCCAGACTAACATGGTTTGATCAAGCAATACCCCCTGAAGCAGTGGTCCAGGTGATCCAGCATCCAAAACAGCTGGGACAATGCAGCCTTATAGACTACAAAAATAAGGATTTGGCCAGGTTTCTGTGTTTTGTCATGATCTCCATGGTATAAGCAGCATCCCCAAACAGCAGGAAGCAGTTTGGAGAAAATGACACTCACATTCCCAAATATTGTCTACAAATATTTGTTTTAATTTAAATGGTGTTGGTTATACATGGTCAGTGATCACAACCAATCTCTTTTTAAAGGTAAAAGGGGGATTATGACATAGAAATAAATACTTTGTATTGAAATGGATTTTCATTTATTGATACAAATTTAAGGTCAATTTTTTATATGTATATTTCTCCTCTTGTTTATGTATTGTGTTTGTATAGTTCATTTAAAAAGATAATGTATAATTAAGTGCAAATTATAGATAGTTACCTATGATAGTCAAAGCTTATAGTTAGGTTGATTAGGTTTTCCAGATATATAGAGATATATTTCAAATGGATAGGCATTCCTCAAACCTTTCAAAGACCTACAGAACATGGCATTAAAAAATGGTTTAGGCTTTTTCTTGGCTGTGAGATATACTGCTCCTGGCAACACCACCTTCATCACAAAGGAAGAAAGATATCGAAGAAACTTGTTATGTAGTTTACTCCCAATATGACAAAACTAGCCATTTGGGCAAGAAATTGCACTTGTCTGGACTGTTTGACTTTATGCTGTATAAACAGGAAAGTGACTGCTGATACAAGATGGACATTGCTGCAGGGTTTCTGCTTCATGGAAGAGTCTACTAGACATTTTACAGGACATAGAGAAAATGACCTGCTAAAATCTCCTGCTATGCTGAGGAGTCTGTCAGACACACTATGGCCTATGGGCCAAAGATGGAATATTACAGAAGAACTTCTGGTGACCAACCAGGCAGTGAGTTGTTTCTGTCAATTCTAGAGTTTATATATTATCCTTCTGTGGTCTTTGATGGAGTTGAAGACAGATATTCATGGTTATAGTTTTTCTTAGTTAGGATTAGAGATAAGTTACATATAAAACTTTAGACCCACAAAGATAGGATAGATGATGGAATCTTTTCTTTAATTCCTGATAATATTAATGGACTAAATACTGTTAACTATAGTTCTTATTTGATAACTGTTTTGTTATATATTTTACTATGTTAAAGTTAAAGCCCTTTTTATTTAAACAGAAAAGAGGAGATAATGGAAGATGTCATTTTGTAATATGGTTCTCTTATTGGTCAATAGGGAAGCAAGATAAGTGAGACTAGGAGAGGTAGAGGATTCTGGGAAACGTAGCACAGAGTCGAGATGTGATCTCAGGAGGAGAGAACCCATGAATCTGGCATTCTTGGTAAGATAAGACCTTGTAGAAATACATATATTAGTAATTATGGGTTAATAATTAAGACAGAGCTAGCCAATAAGAAATGCTAGTCACTGGCCAACAATTAAAAAAAAAAGTTTGAACACATTTATCTTGAGTGGCTTGGGTTTCTGTGGTCATTATTTTATCCAGTCAGCATTTTTTTTGTTTGTTTGTTTGCTTGCTTGACATGAAAAAGACCAGTGTCTCTTATGAGTGAGTGAGACATAAAGAAACATGTCCAATATACAAAAGGAGGTTGAACATTCCTAAAGCTTTGACTTTACCTCTGGAAGCTTTCACTGGGTTATGAGTAACATTTCAAGAAGTTCTTTTAAGCATAGGCAATATATGCAAACTTGAGTAAAACCATAATCCTTCTCCCACTGAGACAGGGTTTCTCTGTGTAGTCCTGCCAGCCTGGAATTTACTCTGTAGATCAGGCTGGCCTCAGACTCAGAGATCTGGTTGTCTCTGTCTCCTGAGTGCTGGGATTAAAGGCGTGTGCCACCACTTCCCAGCTCTTCATTCATAATTTTAAATAAGAAGATCAAGTGAACATAAATCAACTCACATTTTACTTTGAAATTATAAAATTCATGATATAATTTAACCATTAAAAAGTACAAGGAGTAACTTCTATTTATTTATAGGTGGAAAAATCTATGAAGTATTGAAGCTCAAGATCAAGGTTTAGGATAGTTTTATGGCATGTTGTCATTTCTGTACAATCATAGTAAGGATAGATAATAAGGCATTATCTGTATATAGAAAAATCATAAAATCCCACTATATTCATTCTTTTCAGTTCCCTCTGGAGCTCCATGGGGATTTCTATTTTGTATGGAAATATTTAGGTGTGGTTCAAACTTTAACAAGGAGAAAGAATCACTTTTAATACTATAAAAACAAAATTTCAAAGTGGGTGGAAACATTCAAAAGTTGAAGCAAATCTTGAGTTGGTCAGGTGGTTGAGTAGACATACTACATGACCCAGCTGTATGAGCCTTGGCTTACACCCCAACAACTCAACCCTGCTCCAAAGATACTTGCTCAGTCATATTCATTGACTCTATTTACAATAGCCAAGCAATGAAAACAACCTAAATGTCTTACAGCTGATGAATAGATAATGAAAATGTGGTACATACACACAATGGGATTCTATTCAGCTGTAAAGAAAAATGAAATCATAGAGTTTGCAAGTAAATGGGTAGAAAAGACTATGCTGAACAAGGAAACATAGACCCAGAAAGACCAACACCATGCTCTCTCTTGTTTCAGCGCCTAGCTCTCAATTTTTAGATGTGAGGCTAGAATCTGGATAAACCAGAGACATGAAGAGAGCCATGGAGGATGAGGAGGGTGTGGGGAATTGTTAGAGAGGGGACTAGTAGGGCAAATGTATTGTGCATGGGGAAATAGGAAAAATATAGGGTTGGAGCAGAGCTTTAACTAAAGAGGCAGGAGGAGGGCAGTACAAAAGGGAGAGGGAGGGAGAAAGAGTAAATAATGGCAAGGTTCAGGGATTAATCTATTTGGGGATGGGGTGGGAATAAGGAAATGACAGCTACTAAAGAAATGAACAGGTGAGGTTGTAAGGGCAGAGGGTGGATACGAAGGGTTGGGGAGATAAATGTGATTGGGATGCATGATGTGAAATCTACAAATAAAAAAAAAGGTGTTTTTTTTTCTGTTTGTTTTGTTTTTTTGTTTTGTCTGAAATGAGCCATCACAGGTGTACAAACAGCCAGGATCAGGTGGTCTAGGCTCTCTGATGGAGAAGTGAGCCCCTGCCACAAGTTCATCACATTTGTTATTATATACAGTTGAATAGGGAGCTGTAGTTATTGCAAACAGCTGAACAAGAAGTTAGGATTCTTATGCACAGCTGAACAAGGAGACAGGTTTAGCTAATCTCAGTAGGACTGGTCTCTACTGAGCAGTTTTCAGGCTGTAAATATCCGGGAGGTGGATAAAGCTATGATGCACATTTTCTGCCAGACTATCAATGCTTGCACTCAGACCAGAAGAAGGCTCTGCCATCCTCTGAGCCTCAATTGGGGAAGATTTTGCCTCTCCCATGGGGCGGAGGCCTTGGTCCTTGACATGGCTATGACCATGTCAACAACATGCATTCACTCAAGACTTCACTAACTCATCCCACTAAAGATGTTTCAAAAGAAAAAAAAGAAACCATAGGGAGTCACATTATTTTATGGTTACTTAAGATGCATTATATATACCTCTCTATATCTTTATTTACATATCTCCACTTGAGGCGATAATGCTCCGCACAAGAGCCATAGACTTAACAAAATCCCTAGTACCATGCATAAAAAACTTCCTTTCCATCTATTGCTCAGAGGAGTCTAAGAGTTCCCACCAAACAGTATTAGACTATTGTCATTTTTCTTAATTGTTTATAAGAATTTGAAGCTAAAGCTTTGTTACTGAAGACACCACATGTTTTGGAGACAGGACTTGGAGGAATCTAGCAGAATCCAACTTGGGAGTGTTGTCCTTGAGGATTAGTCTCAGAGTACTGGAAGTTGCTATGGAAGTTGCCAAGGGAGAAAAGTAATCAATAGTCCCATCAGCTGCAAAGCCTATGAACCATGACCATGACCTTGACCATGACCAGCACAGCAAGATATCCCCAAATGTGCAATAGTGCTATTTACATAAAGGTAACCAACAGCTGTTTGTTGGACTTTAGGTCCTTTCAATCGGAAATAATTCACATCTAGTATTATAAACCAAATGATTACCCATGGCTGGTGAGAAGATGGAACCTAGGGAGATGATTTCTAAGCCAACTCTAAATATTTTTCCTTATACCACAAACAAGAAAGCTTCTTTATGCTGCAGATGGAGACTATCATATTAACACACAATTGGTCAAAAAAAGTAGAACACAGCGGATAGTGTGGTGCCCGGCCCCCTTATACTCAAGGCTCAGGGAATATTACAGAAGACTAAGCAGAAATATTATAAGAGCCATTGGACCAGAATGTCTGCTTTGAGAGTATAGTCTCTGTGTTGACAGGGAACCTGCACCCATGGAATCTCAACAACATGGCTGTCTAAACCAGACCCAAACAATGACACCACCAATTAACATGACAATGTGGACTGGGGAAATCTCAGTCTCACGCTGACGAAGAGCTACAAGAATGAATACCCAGAGAGGTATAACCAATCTTTCCCCAGGGATGAAGCCCCTAATTGGTTATCCAATACTGAGATGTACACATGTACATATGACCAATAGTAGATGGACTCAGCAGATTGTATTTATATATTTACATGTATTAAATTTGAGGTGGGGAGTCAGATCCAAGGTGGGTTGGAGGGCAGACGGGGGAAATGAATGATGTAAGTATATTATTCATATGTGAAATCCTCAAATAAAATTTAAAAGGTGATTAAGTACTAGTAGGATACTTTCTTGAAGATTTAACAAGTGAGGCAGCCCTGAGGCCCTTTGGTTTAGTGTCTCCCACAATTTGGTTGCCTTAGACAATTGTTATTAGTTCTCCCAGGCCCATTTTAGTTTGTTGCTTCTAGAACACAGGTGTTACACCCGATTTCATTTCGGGTTGCTCACTCTGTAGGCACTATTTAGTTCTTACAGTCTGTCTCAAAAGTCTCCCCTTGGCCACAGGGCACTTTTCTTGGGGCTGGTTCTGAGCCAACTTTGAAAGGTTGTAAAGACCCCTTTGCTCCTTATGCAATGACCACTGTTATCCTTTCTACAGTGTGCCTCAGAGCTCAGGGAAGTGTTGTATTAACCTTAGTGTGGACAAGTATTACTTGCAGGTTAGCTTAAATACAGAAAACTAGCTCCCAGGATTCTACTTTAGTGGGAATGGGATGGGGCCAGGGATCTGCATTTTAATCAAGCATCTTGGAGGATTCTGTTCTACCCCAGGGGTCCTTCAGGGATGCTTCAGTCACTGAAGTCAGACAGGGCTCCAGGAGCCATTTAGTGCCAATCAAAGCTCTGTACTTTCATCTGCGTTATAATCAGGCAGTTAGTGGGCTGGAGGGATGGCTCAGCTGTTAAAGGATAGGCTCACAACCAAAAATACAATTAGGCATTTGGTAAAAATTTTAGTTGAGCAATTTGGCCGTCCATATCCACAGATCTAATTCTACCAAGTACTCCTGCTCCTAACATGATTTGAAAGACTGCCTTCATTTCACAATTCAAAAAATAAACAAGCAAGCAAAAAATGCTCCTCCAGGCCCTTCTAGCTGTGGTATGGCTGGCTTTTGTTACATTAGAAAATATATATAGCAATCTTTTCATGTGTTTTAGAGATAAGTTAATAATATCTAATACATATTTTAATTATCTTATCCCTTATCCTCCTCACATTACCATTCTTTTGGTGTATTTATTGAATGCTCTGTTTTCATAGATCAGAAGAAAGTGAAATCTGTTTGATGGAAGATGTGATTCTGTATATATGTTTCTCATACTGTTAATAAAGCCCTGTGGCCAATAGAAAACTAGATAGGTGGGGCTAGGAGACTAGGAGGAGGAAGAGGAAGTAGTAGGTGGAGTCGAGATGTAGCCCGGGAAGGAGCAGGAAGCCTGCCGCGCGGCTCCCTGATTAGACGACCACGTGGAAATACTTAGATAAGTAGAAATGGGTTAATGATTAAGGCAGAGCTAGCCCATTAACAATAATGGTAACTGGCCAACAGGATTGTATCAAATACAGAGTCTCTGAGTGTTATTTGGGGCACACGTGGTTGCAAGACCATGGCGGCAGGTCCGGGAGGCCGGCTGGGAACAACATGCTGTAACATCTGTTATATAAGTGCATAGCTTTAAGTGTCTGTTTCTGGGTGTCACCCCATTGCGACAGCTGCTAGTCTTTTGTCATTCCTTTTTAATTCTATGCTTATATCAGAGCTCATTATCTGAAAGATTGTCTTTCTTTACTCTGAATATTCTTTCATATGTTGACTTTTAAGTATAAAAGAACAATTTTTGCTTGGTTAGGGAACACTGAAAATTTAGAAGTCAATCTGATTAAGGCAGAGGTGATGACAACTTGCCATTCTGAATCTAGTGTGCATCCCAGGAGCAAAGCATGGCTCTCAGCATCCTCATCCATGGTTCTTTTTCATGTTCTCTCTGTAGAGTCCTTCATTTCTCGTTGAGGTTTTGGTAGGAAAGTGCCACAGAAGTGTGGTACAGCTGCATGTTGGCTTTGAAGTTTGGGTAGGAAGCTTTATCGATACCTCCTATCCCAGCTGCTTTTTTGTAAAATGACATTAATAGCTCAACTTGGTGGTGGTGGCACACAACTTTAATCCCTGCACTTGGGAGGCAGAGGCAGGTGGAGCTTTATAAATTCAAGGCCATACTGGTCTGCAGAGTGAGTTCTGGGACAGCCAGAACCCCTGGGTAAAAGAATGTATACAGTTATTATTATAATAGATCCACCAAGTAGCTGAGACAGGCTTCTAGAACCCTGACAATTTGTTGGTACAGCCAAAGCAGAAAAGCCCCTGCTCAGAGTGTACAGGAAACAAAATTCTCAACATTTCGCCAGGCAGAGAGGCCATATGTGACCTGGACAGGATTTATTTATCTCAGAGGCTGCGGCTGCACAGTCAGATGACTGGCCTGTGGTGCTATGGGCTTCTTAAAATCCATCACAGTGGAAGCAGGTGCCTTTCCTCAGGGTCTAGTCAGAGCCCATCTCCTTCCTGAAGGAGCCTTTGCTCCTTCCTGTAGGTCAGTGATTAGTAACCCACCCTAAAGTGTAATCTTCATTTCGGAGTTTGAACTCACTGCATTTTTTGAACCTATCATCAGAGAATGCTGTCTCATTTGTCTTTGTGTCCAGGTTCTTTGGTCATCTTCTAGCACACGTTAGAGTTCAACAAATGCCCCCAGTGAGTGAAGTAGACGCCTGACCAGTGTACAGTATGGGTCAGTTGCCTTTTAAAGAGACACAATCTACTTAGAACTGAAAACTGTATGATGTCTGTTCCTTCCACTTTACAAGGAAGAGTTGGCATCTTGCCAATGATTCTCAACACTGGTTGCGTATTATAACCATCTGCAGAGCCTTACATACCTCTCCAGTGGCCAGGGTCACAGCAGCACTGCTGTTCCCACCATGCACTCCTACCATGTGACTTCTTTGAGATCCATTGGGCTACATCTGTGACAGCCGGGACCTCAAAAGCAGGCAGAAGCAAACACAAACTCCACAGTCTTCAGAGATCATCTTGGCATCCTGGGAGGAAGCAAATATTCATATGTGCTTTAACTCCCAGAGAGAACTGAATTCCATAACTGGCTCCTATGTGGCTTCTTGTTAAAGGTTGGGGCTTACAGAAACTCCAAACCAAAAGCCTCTTTCTCACTACTGTGACCCTCTCTAACCATGCCCTCATTTCTCTGTCCCCTGCATAGAAACACATCTCAAATAAGATGCCTGTGCTTTTGTCTTTTCAACTAATGGTGCTGGCAAAACTGGGTATGCATGTGCAGAAGAATGAAATTAGATCCATGCCTCTCAGCCTTCACAAAATTAATTCAAACCAGCTCAAAGACCTCAATTTAAAACTGGAGACACTGAAACTGCTGAAGGAAAACACACGGAAACACTTGACATAGGTATAGACAACAGATTTTTGAGTAGAAGTCCAACAGTGCTGGAAGCAGCCCCAGGACCCGACAGTGGGACTATATGAAATTAAAAGCCTTTGCACAGCAGAAGAAGCTCTAAACAGAACAATCCGGACAGCACATGGAGATGGAGAAAACCTATACTAGCAATGTTTCAGGCAGTGGCTTAGTGTCTCGACTCCATAAAGAACTACAAAGATTAATCACCCCATCTCCCTAAACAAAAATCAGTGCTGCCAGCCAATTAATGGGTCAACGACCTGAACAAGTAATTCCCCAAAGAACAACAATGTCAAATTTTAATGTTTAAAAAGGGTTCAGCGTCCTTAGCCATCAGAGAAATGAAAGTTAAGTCTACTTCAGGATTCCGCCTCACCCAGTGAGAATGGCTGCCACCAAGAAAGAAAAGTAAATGGTGGTGAAGATGTGGGGGAAAGGAATGGCCTAATTTGCTACTGGTGGAGGTGTAAACCGGTGTAGCTGCACTGGGAGTCAGCGTCGAGGCTTCTCAAAGGAACTAAAACAAAAGCCAGCCATGATGAAGCCATAGCATCCCTGCACACACACCACAGTCTCTACAGGGTACCGTGGAGGCATGTGCACACCTGCATCTCTTGCTGTACTTTTCACCATGTCAGGGAAGTCGGACCAGCTTCATGGAAAAGGAAAATGTGTACACTGAAATTTTGTTCAGCCCCAAGGAAAACTTAATTTTCAAAATTTGCAGGTAAATAGATAGAACTGGAAAACTGTAATGAATCTTTCTCTGTCCCACCAGCTCCCAAATAATGACACAGAGAGTTATTAGTTATGAAAGCTTGGCCTTAGCTAAGGCTTGTTAACCAATTTCTATTAATCTACATGCTGCTTTTACCTCTCATGTATGTCTGGCTTCCTCTGATCTGGTCATGACACTGCCTTCTTGAGTCTTCTCTGACCCAAGAAGTTCTGCCAAACTCCTTCCTGCCTAGATATTGGCCACTTAGCTCTTTATTGAACCAATCACAGTGACATATCTTCACACAGTGTAAAGGAATCTTCCACAGCAGAAAACACTATATTAAATACTATAATTCAGGCTCAGAAAGACAAAAACCATTTTTTTTCTAATATGGGAATCATAGCCCCTAACTCTTAAATATGTGTAGGAACTATTTGGAAATAAGCCTAAGCTAAAGACCAAGCTTTCATAAGAATAAGAATAAGAAAAGAATAAGAATAAGAATAATAAGAATAAGTCTCTGTGTTGTTATTTGGGGGTTGGTGATCCAAAGATAGTCTGACAAGAAAGCTTGCTACACAGGTCTGCCCCTTTAACTCAGGGTTGCCGCATTAACTCCAGGGTGCCCCTTTATGTTTTCCTTTGTTTCTTTCTGCTATATTTCTCCTCCTCTGAATACTAAGTGTTGGAGGTCTTTGGAGTGCTACTCTTGGCCTTGACCCTGTGAGCTTTTGTGAGAAATTGAAGTTAAACACCTTAGTAGTTCACAACTTTAAGACTCTTATGCAAATTTTCAAACTGAAATTGAATTTTTTTTTCCAAGTAAGAAGACCTCCCATTAGCTGCTATGCTGAACACTGAATGACAGGAAAATGTGTTATAGACATGGTGTTTCTTAATAAATTGCACCTAAAACTTCAATATAAAACAGTAGTATGTGAATTTATGTATGAAAAAGTTGTTTCTATCACACCTGATGGCTGACTCACAAATAATGTCAAGATTGATGAGCTTTTCATGTTGGTAAATATGATGACAAAGGGGCTGGTAGGTGACTCAGTGCCAAGGATCCATTGCTCTTCTCACAGAAGATTTGAGTTCTACTCTCAAGTCAGGTGGCTCACAACCTGTAACACTAGCTTCAAAGGCTTTGACACCTTCTTCTGAACTCTGGAGCTACACACACACACACACACACACACCACACCACACCACACCACACTCACACACACACACTCATACACCACACTCACACACTACACTCACACACACCACACACACACACACACACACACACTCATATACCACACACACCACACATACACACACATGCACACACACTCACATACCACACACACATACACACACACACACATACACACACACACCACACCACACCACACTCACACGCACTCATACACCACACTCACACACTACACTCACACACACACACACTCACATACCACACACACCACACATACACACACACATGCACACACACACTCACATACCACACACACATACACACACACACACATGCACACACACACCACACATACACACACACACATGCACACACACTCACACACCGCACACTTACACACCACACACACACACACTCACATACCACATACACCACACATACACACACACACACACACACACTCACACACTCACATACCACACACACCACACATACACACACACGCACACACACACTCACATACCACACACACACACACACACACACACACACGCACACACACACTCACATACCACACACACACACACACACACACCACACACACACACACACCACACACACACACACACACACACACACACACACACACACACACACACACACACACACACACACACACACACACACACACCACACACACACACACACACACACACACACACACACACACACACACACACACACACACACACACACACACACACACAGGTGGGACAAGTCTCACTCAGTACCTGTGGTTCCTCCCAGCACTTCTAGCCCTACCCTACCCTACCCTTCTCCAACTCAGGGGCTTAGCTTCCTTTTCCTACCACCAGCTTTTCTTTCCTATATAAATAACCTCAGCCATTTGGCTATGCACCCTGTTGGTTTCTAGGCTGGCTCTGCAACTCTTGGTTCTCCAGCCTCCTCTTTTGGTCCATGCACTCTTTTCTTGACCTTTTGGCCTGGCTCTTCTCTTGCCCACCTCTCTCTTCTCTGTCTCTCTTGCTCTTCCCTCCTCTCTCTCCTCTCATGGCCCAATTCAGTCTGCTGGCCAGGTTTAGTTTGGACCCTTCCAGATGCCTCTGGCTGTTCTCTCCCTCACATCTACAATAAAAACTTTTCTTCAACCATACCTGGGAGCAGTCATGTCCTCATTTTTCATTCAAAAGTATTATAATTAAAATTAAATTTTAAATTAAATTTAAAATAAAGATTACGATGGAAAAAGATAATATTTCTACTCATGCACAAGTATGCAGTGATGTATTTCCTGAGCTGTGATTTCAGTAGTGTTTTCCAGACCTCAGCCCAGCACAGAGAAAGTTTCCACACTTTGAAATCCATCTAACCGTGTAGCTAGCTAACTTTCAATTGCAAACACATAATCTGTAAAACAATGACCCGCCAAAAGCCAAACAGCACTCAACAATCCAATGGAATTCCATAATTCCTCCAGGTACTAACTATATAAAAGAGAGGTTGTGGGTTTGTGGGCCCCTGACAGATTTGTCTGTTATGGTTTGGGCATGTACTCTCCAAATGCTCCTAAGTTGGGGCTCAATCCCAGTGGAAGCTTTGGACAGTTGGTTGCAGATGGAGGTCATGTGCAGGAGGTCACTGGTGCTGGCCCCTTAGGGCATCTTCTTCCTGCCCTCTCCCAACCCCTTCTCTCTGCTCGCTGTGTGGCACACTCTCCATCATGTGATCCTGCTGCTGTGACATTTTCCCCTAGTGCTGGGCCCAAACTACATGGACTGACCCTCTTGAGACCACGAGCCAGCTCGAGTTCTTCCTGCATTAGCCTACTCTTCTGAGGTGTTCAGTGCCCATGATTTAAACCTTATTTGCCCACTGTCTTTGGGAAAGGTATTTCCAGAGACAAACTATTTAAGACCTTACTCCATTTGTGTACTAACTGATGATTATTTCAACAAAGTTTGAAGAGGAATACTAATTTTGAAACTTAATGAAACAAAAAAAAACCTACCCCTTCCCCAATTAATTTTATTTTTTCTTGTTGGCATATTTACATTGTAAAAAATCACCCTAAATTATTGCTAGGTTTTGAATCCCATCAAAAACAGTGATGGAACATTTTCTTTCTGAAGTAGAAGTATCCATGTAACATCCCAGATGGTGCTATCCTGCCTGAGGTGCCTAAGGTATTTGTTATCTGGTACTGTATAGTGAGGTTTGCTGACCCCTCAATGACACCATAGTAATTTCCATGCACAGCTCAGTTTCCAGGCCATATGTTATCAGGCTTCTGACCACTTCTTCAACTGCCCCGGACTCTTTTCTCTTCCTCTAATGCATTACAAGCTTTCCCCCACAAGGGACTTCTGCATTTTATTCCCAGAACACTTTAAAAGTTCAGTGTCATCCTTGAAGTCTCATCCTCAATATCTCTATGTAGTGTATTCCACAACCCCACTTATTCTCTATCACAAACTTGCCTTCCTTATTTCCTTCATGGCCGTTGTTGGGGCTCAGCAGTCTGTGGGCCCCGCCTCTGATGGGCAGGACACCTATGGCCACGTAATCACTACGTCAGGCTTTACCTAGCTTTTACCTGGCTGGGCAGAGACCGGGTTACGCATGCGCAAGCTCCCCCTTTTAAAGCAAGCGTGCCAAGCACACCTCTCTCTTGCTTCTCTCTCTTGCCTTTCTCTCTTGCTTCTTGCCCATTCTGACTTTCTCTCTCTCCCCCCCCCCCCCCCGCTTTCGGTTGGTCACCAGCTACCCCCCCTCTTTTCCTCTCCCCTCTCTCAATGAACCCCTCCTGGGCGCTGAATCTCGTGTTTGTGTTTCTTAGGCCATAGCAGCTGCATCAAAAGAACAACAGCCATCTGTTTTATTTTTTCCCAGCACTGTGGTAAAATACCTGAAGAAAGACAATTTAAAGAAGAAAGGGCTTATTTCCGTTTACACTTCAGGCATTTGTTACTTTTCTGTTGTAGTGGTGTTTTACCACCATGGCCAAGGTGATGTACATATAGAAGGGAGGGGTTATTTGGCTTAGGGGTCTATCATGGCAGCATGGAGGCATAGTGTCTGGAGCAAGAAGGAAAGGGCTGCAAGTCGAAGCAGAGAAAAGCAACGTAATGCAGGAGGATTGTATCTTAGCTCATGGTTTCAAAGGGTCAGCCCATGTAGCTCGGCAGGAACACGTGACAGAGAGTGTGTTTCCCTGTGTCACATGGAAGGCAGAGAGAAAGCAGTAGGCAGAGGGCAGGAAGAAGAAACCTAAAGGAACCACCCCCAGGAACGAACTTCCTCCAGCAAGGCCACATCTGCTAAGCTTCCCCAAACAGTGTCACCAACAGGGGGCCAAGTGTTCAAATGCCAGAGCTTGTGGGGGACATTCTTTTTTTTTTTTTTTTCCTTTTTTCTTTTTAAATTTAAATTCGAAACAAAGTTGTTTTGCATGTCAATCTCAGTTCCCTCACCCTCCCAACCTCCCCATCACCCCCACCAGACCCCATCCCCTTTTTGCTCCCCAGAGAGGGTGAGGCCTTCCATGGGGAGTCTTCAAAGTCTGTCCTATGGTTTGGGGCAGGGCCTGGGCCCTGTGGGGAGTATTCTTCTTCAAACCATCAAAGCCACCTTGATGGAGAAGGCACAGTGGAAGGAAGGTGAGGTTGCTGGTCACATCGTATCTGTAGTCAGGCAGTGAGGAATGCATGTGGGCAGTTGGTTGTTTTTTCTTTGTTGGTGAATCTGTGACCCAGTCCCTGGAATGGAGCTGCTCACAGTTAATGCAAATCCTCCCACCTCAGTCAGCTTAATCTACATAACCCCTCCCAGGTAGACCCAGGGAACTTGTGTCCTAGAACCTGTCAAAATAACAGTCAATGTCAAGTCAACATGGCACTCTTGTATTTTATCAGGCCATTGTCTTCTCTACTAAAATGGGAGTTTCAGAATCTTGTGCTTTGTTCATCAGTGACTAGCATGTAGTAGTAGATGCTCGGTGATTATTTCTGCAGTCAAGGGAGTGGAGGCTAGACATCTTAAGGCTGAGGACCTACAGAGCGTTCCTCTGAGACTTCCAATTTGACTACTTTCTGATAATGTCTTCCATGCTTTTTAGTGTACCACAATCTAGCTACTGAGCACAGCAAAAGACTCTCATGTTTCCCTGACTGTGGGATGGGCAGACACTAATCAATGTAATTACATCATCGTCTACTAACTTAGGGCTGCAACTACCTCATCCTTCAAAGCAAAAGCAAATTAAACACTTTGCTCATGAATGAGGCTCAACCTAAATCTTAGCAACATTGGTACATACTACCTGAAAATTTGCTAGAAATTCAGAATCTTGGATTCTACCCAAGAGACCTAATCCCTGCCCTCAGGTAAATCATGTGTCATATCCAGGCCTGGATGCTGGCAGATCTGGAGAGCTGGAAGGTGGGCTAGGTGGTATGGTGGTTCTCATCATCATCTTTGAGGGCCCTACAGCCTCTCTGCCTCAGGAGCATAGCTGGATCCTAATGGAGGCTCTGTTGCAGGTTTTGTTATCTGGGCCATGGCCACACTTGCTTATCTAAGGCACTTCATGGGTGGGACAAAGCTCTGACATTTAGTGACGTTCAGCAAAACCTATTGATTTGTAGATATTAGAATATCTTGTGATCTCATTGAGCTGCCCCTCTGTCCCTCTGCTAGTTTATTCCAATTGTAGCCTGGGATGTCTCAGTGTCTCTCATTGGAATAGTTCTAAGCAGTCCCCTAACCCATTGCCTACCAAATCAAATCCTGATGCAGAGAGAAAAGAAAGTTTACCGTTGACTTCAGCATTTGGACTACTTGTCCAAACCATCTAATTTTTTTTTGGCCCAGTATTGACCTTTCCCTATGATGATTGACAGTGAGGACATCCATTCCCTTCAGGAAAACCCCACTCCCACCCACAGGGGTGTGGTCTGACATAATCATTTGACATAAGCACATTCCCTAAAGTCCAGGTTATTTGGTCTTAAATAACACCATATGTGGGCTAGCAGCCTCCCCGACAATGTGACTTTTTGTCTTCTCTTACCACCTGGGAGGGGGAGGGGACCCACCCCTGGGTGACTTGGCTGCAGAAGGACTTAGGAGCATGCTGTATGAGCTCACTGCGAGCAGGTGGGACAAAGGGATTTAAGGAGGAGGAAGAGCAAGCCCAGAGATTTGTGTAAAATGTGAATAAGAAGTGAGGTGCAGTTTTCTCTCATCCTTCTAAGCATTGAGTATTAAACAGCATTAGAGAGATTGCCTGTCCCTGTGAATTGTACATACACTGGCCGTGAGGAGACTGGCTGCTGTTGGTGCTGATGAACACAGTTGAAAACTGACTTTGGGGGGCTTAATGCTGTCTTTTTGGATACTCTAGCTCATGGCATTCCTTACCATTTTTTTTCCTTTAAAGAACTTTATGTGAGTTTTAGAAATAACCTCATTGTGTGTTGGGGAAGCAGGTTTTTATACAAAAGGCTTTTTGGATGTTGGAGAGCAGAAAGAATAATTCAGAAGAAGCCCTTGCTGTTTGCTGAATTTAATAAAAAATCTATCTGTATAGCTTATAGACATTTCCCACACATGATCTTCTTTGATCCTTCTATCAGCCCTGGGGTTAGCAAGACTCAGTAACTATTCCCACTTTAATTTGGCAAACTGAAGCCTGGAGAAACGATGTGGCTACAACACAGTGAAATCTGTTCTCAGACCAAAATGTGACTCCAAGTTTAATCTTCTGTCCGGTTTTTAAAAATTGTTAGAGGTTCAGGTAAGGGATTCAGTGACATTGAGCCAGTGTCTGACTGTCTACATGGATTAGACAGCAATTTCATCATAATGGGCATTTTCTGACTTCTTCCTAGGATTCTGAGTGCTCTTTAGACCAGACACCATATATGTGTTACACACACACACACACACACACACACTGGCACACAGACCACCCCCCCCACATAGATATCACAGACACACACACACACACACACACACGTATGCACACATACGCATGTACATGCACACACACACACACACACACACACACACACACACACAAACTGGCACACAGACACCCCCCCCACACATAGACATCACAGACACACAGACACACAGACACACAGACACACATGCACATGCACGCACACACACACACACACACACACACACACACACACAAACTGGCACACAGACACCACCCCCACACACATAGACATGACAGACACACTGACACACAGACACACACGCGCGCGCACACACACACACACACACACACACACACACAAACTGGCACACAGACACCCCCCACACACACATAGACATCACAGACACGCACTGACACACAGACACACACACGCACATGCACACACACATGCATGCATGCACACACACACGCACACACACATGCACACGCGCGCACACACACACACACACACACACACACACACACACACACACAAACTGGCACACAGACACCCCACACACACATAGACATCACAGACACACACTGACACACAGACACACACACGCACACACACGCACGCACGCACGCGCACACACACACACACATCTCTCAGATATGCTGCCTTCCTACTTCATCCCCCCTTGACTTCACTTGATCTTAGTTGGATCACTAGTGTTCTGGAGTGGTTCACTGACAGAAGGGTAAAGAACTCAAGGACTGGGAGCAGGAATCATGGATTGGGGAGGAGGGAAGATGGAGGTAGGGTGGGGTGGGAGTAAGTGCTTAGCCCAGATTGGAGGATTTCTCAGTCTGGGGCATTCTGAGATATTTCCTGCTATTCTGGAATCTCTGGAAACACATGCTTATGTGAATTGACTTTGCAGCTCAGCAGGGCCCGGCTAAGTGCCAGACCATGAGGTTGCTTAGAGTACAAAGGGAGGTGGTGCCCTCACCTATGCCTGTGCTCCTGGTACAGTAGTCCACCAGTGCCCACAGCAGCTGTGAGATCATAGGCATTGAGAGGCCCTGTGCCCACACCCTTAAAAGTCCCAGAAAGCCATGAGAAAAAAAAAACAAAAAACAAAAAAAAAAACCCTGTCCTTATTTCTTCCTCCCCAAGGGTGGAAACATTCATAATTTTACTTAGCAATATTTCCTTCTCAAATCTCACTATCAGCTCTTTTTTTATGAGAAGAATCTAAATCTTTTCTGTGGCAATTAAGTTTCTTCCTCTTTTTTACTTAGTGGCACATATTTTTCTGAGAAGCCACAGGTGGTTTTCTGCTTCACTGTTGTGACTAATACCTGAGGCTTCAGAACAAGAAGCAAAGAGAGAAGCACAGTTGCCTGGTGGGAAATAAGTTGCCCAGGAAGCCACTTGGAAAGGGTTAGGAACCTGGACACAGCCATAATGAAGCTGCTACAGCTACATTATGTGCTATAGTATGCAGAGGGCCTCCAGGAAGTTTCTATTAGTGAAAAATCCCCATGGCTTTTTCATGCCTGTCAAGACTTGCACAACTTTGGACTTGACATGATGGGTGATGAGGGCATGAAGGATGGACAGACACATAGACATATGCACTGAAAAACTAAGATCAGATGGGCCTTGGGCTTTGATGGAGACCCACCTGCAACCCAGAAACTGAGTACAATTTGTAAATAGCCCTGAGCAAGGAGATGTGCTTATTGTATACAGCTGAAAGAAGAGGGTTAGCTCATCTCAAGGGAGGGGTCTGTAGGGGAGTGGTTTCAGATGCAGGCCTTCAGGAGGCAGAAGCTGTTGTGAATAGTTTAAGCTAAAGGTCAATTGTCCCCAATATCCATACTTGGACCAGAGGCTTTGCAATTCCTCTGAGCTTGATGTGAGGGAGGTTTTGCCATTCCTATGAGTCTGAAGCATCCTCAACATGTCAATAATGCACATTTAGTTAGGACTTCATCAGCTCCCCTTATAAGGCTTCTATGACTTGCCTATCCTCCCTTGAGATGGCCTGATCTGCAAACTAGGTCTTAGATACATCTGGGCAATCCAGATGTATGATATGATTGAAATATGATTGAAACATTTTTGAGTATTGAGTTTACAGGATTCAAAAACCTGGTTACTCCATATAAGTAAGCATAATGATTGAGTTCTCCGGAGTAGTAGAACTGGTACAGATAACTCTGGTACACCATATGTCTGTAAAATTTGCTAGTGGTGAAGGCTAGGGAAATGAGGGATGGCTGACTGGCTGGATGAATAGAGACTGTTAGAGGAAAGAGAAGAAGGAAGAGATAGAAGAAAGGGGGGAGATATAAAGGAAAGAGAGGGAGGGAGAGATACATACATACATACATACATACATACATACATACATACATACATACCTCTGATGGGGGATGTCCTTCTTCTATAAATATGTTTCCCTTATTGGTTGACAAATAAAACACACTGATTGGCCAGTAGAGGCAGGAAGATAGGCAGGGCTAAGAGACAAAGAGAATGCTGGGGAGAGAGGCAGAGACCTCAAGGACATGCCATGTAGCTGCCAAAAACAGGGCTGGACACTCTCCTGTAAGCCAAGACCACGTGGAAATACATAGATTAGTAGTTATGGGTTAGTAAGAGAGAGCTAGCCAGTAGAAGCCTTAGCATCGACCAACAGATTTATAATTAATAAGCAGCCGTGGGATCAGGCTGGAAAGAAACTCTAGCAATATACCTCTATCAGCATTTTGAAGTTTTCCCTCATTTTCAGAGAAGACCCGAGATAAGACAGAATGAGGATTTGAGAGGAGGTTTTACAGGAGTGAGAGTCCACACTCAAGAGGGAGTATATATGTCACTGAGACAGATAAATAGATAGAGCAGGCAACTAAATCAGCAGGGCTAATAGTCTGAAGCAGGAACACTTGACAGGCATCTTGGTCAGCCTTGATGGTTCCAGATGAATTTAAATAGTCCTGTGTTTTTTCTGTTTAACTGGTCATGGACAGTATAATTACAGTTCTGACACGCACCAGCTTCTAGTCATCAAGCAGTTTCCTTCTGTATCTATCTAGCTTCCCTGATAGCTATTTGCCAATCTCAGTCTTAAAAACAGAGCTAGTATCTGCCTGTCTGTCCTTGTTATTTGGTGCTCTGTCTCTCCCCCTTCCTCCCCATTCTTCTACCTATCTACTGAGATGTGGTAAGATAAAATCTGTGGTAAGCCATCTTAGAGATTCAAGTAGTAGCTGATGTTTCCATCTTGAGTCTGAAGCTGAAAACTGAAAAAAAAAATTCCATTTCAGTTGAGAGGTGAAATTCCTTCCTTTTCAGGAAACCTCAGTTTTCCTCTTCAGGTGTCCAAGTGTCATTTTAGCTTTAACTTTATGTCATATATTTTGGTAGGTTACATTGATACTCTGCTTTTATAAAAAGGATATAATAAGATGAAGTTAGTTTGGTGTAGCGTGTATGTTTCCGCCAGCCCACCAACCTGGGCCCACAGCCGCTCCAGCCCCAAATAACACTCAGAGACTCTGTATTTGATACAATCCTGTTGGCCAATTACCATTATTGTTTATGGGCTAGCTCTGTCTTAATTATTAACCCATTTCTACTTATCTAAGTATTTCCACGTGGTCGTCTTATCGGGGAGCCGCAGCAAGCGTCCTGCTTCTTCCCCGGGCTACATGTCGACTCCTCCCTCCAACTTCCTCTTTCCTCCTTGTCTCCTAGCCCCGCCTATCTTGCTATCTCATTAGCCACAGGTCTTTATTAACCAGTATGAGAAACATATATACAGAATCACATCTCCCACAACCACGTGTGCCCCAAATAACACTCAGAGACTCTGTATTTGATACAATCCTGTTGGCCAGTTACCATTATTGTTAATGGGCTAGCTCTGTCTTAATTATTAACCCATTTCTACTTATCTAAGTATTTCCACGTGGTCGTCTTATTGGGGAGCCGCGGCAAGCGTCCTGCTTCTTCCCTGGGCTACATCTTGACCCCGCCTTCTACTTCCTCTTTCCTCCTCCTAGTCTCCTAGTCACCTATCTAGTTTTCTATTGGCCAACAGGGCTTTATTAATTAGTATGAGAAACATATATACAGAATAACATCTCCCAACAGTTTGGTGCCTGGACATGTTTAAATGGCCAGTTCATGTTGGTTGTATTATGTTTTTTGCCAATTTTCAACTAAATTTACCTCCTGGATTCCAGGAGGACCTCTGAACTTGAATTCAAACATAATTAGATCTATTCTTACGTTTACTTATTTACTATTAGAGTTTAACTTAACATACAGACTTTGACAGCTTAATGTTAAAATATGTACCAATTAGTATGAATAATAGCACAAAGACAATAATGGTAAAAGTAATAAACAATAAAATATCCATGATTCTGTAATCCCAACTAGGGACTTCATTTTTTTCTTCTGTCCTCATATATTTGCTAAAATGTTGTTTCTAGAGCTATATTTCAAATGGATGACTATTTACATTTGGGTACTTTTCAGAGAACATGATAGATGTTAAGATATCAACTAGACAAACTGTGTGCTGTTGGGAGATGATAGCTCACCATATCTCATCCTAGCAGGAGCCTGAACAGCTGGGGAGGTTTGTTCCCTTAGTGGGGCAGCTAGGCAGAAGGGTCCCCTTAGAGTGTTTTGTTCAGTTGCTGTCCCGCAGAAAGGCTAGTTGAAGGAGTAGAGAGCTCATGAGGAAATTATAGATACAATCTACCAAGGAGGAGGCAGAGTGAGACCCAGATCTACATTTTCATTTATGCAATCTTTTCTTCCCACTAAAGTATGTTGTGCTCCTTCAGTATGCTATGTATCTGATGCTGGGGGTGTATCCATACACAAAGCAGATCTGCCACCTGAGACTAGCAGACTAGAAGGACAGATGGGCAGAAAGAAGGGTCACTACAGAATGGAGCCTCTGACTGAGGGTTAGGTATGATTGGGTGATGGGGTTTGCCAGAGGGTCTGGCATGTCTTGGAGGATATTTTAAGCTGTGCTATGGATGGTATGTAGGACTAGGCCAGGTGAGGAAGGGCATGCACACCAATAGTTCAGTGTATTTTCCTATTGGTAGCAGAAACAAATTGCTTTTTCAGGAAATAGAGGGCAGATGTTTTACTACTTATTCAGGAAAGCCCTTGAACCTCAGGTAAAGCTATGGGAACATACAAGTTACCTTTTGTAATCCCATTATTTGCAGAACTGATGCTAGTTTCTGGCTGTAAGAAGAATGCAAAGGTAAGAGGGTCTACATTAAGGAGCTTGCACTTAATTCTGTGGTCATGAGGACTCACAAAATGTTTTGGTTTTATATATTATTTTTTATTTGTTCCTTAAGAGTTTTGTACAGTGTGCTCTGATCATATTCATCCCCTTCCTCCAACTCTTCCCAGATCCAGCCTGTTCCTACCCACCAAACTTTGTGTCTTAAAAAATAAAAACAAAAACAAATTATCAAAACAAATTTCTGCTGCCCAAATATTCTTGGATGTGCAGCCTTCCATGTTAACCATGGATAATCCACCATTCTTTGAGAAAATCATCTCTCTCTTTCCTAGCAGCTGTTGATTAATAGATCCTAGGTTAGGAGTGGGACTTTGTGTTCAAGCCCACGTCTGCATGCTGGGACTTGACTTGGACTAGCACAGGCCTTGCATATGCTGTCATTACTGCTGTGAAGTCATGTGCAGCTGCTCTGCTGTGTCTGGAACAGCCCCTACCCCACCTTCCCTTTTATTTAGTTTTTTTTTTTTTTTTTTTTTTGTAGTCACCCACTGCCTCTGGCTCTTATAAGATGAGAGCTTTCTGTAGTCACAGACAAGAGAGGTGGAGAGTCACACTCTAGCTCGTCTAGAGTAGAGAAAGGATCCAGGTTGTGGGGACCACATGGTAAGGTATTGTTGCTGAGAGTGATCCCCAGTTAAAACATCCCCAGCTGGAGGAAAAGTTTTAAGGAAAGGAATGTCATATAACTGACTGACTCTAAGGAAATCATATAATGATTAAACTTCTGTTTTATAATCTATGAAAGAACAACACTAATGCCTATCTAATGGAGTGGTACTAAGTATTAGATAAGAGGATATATGGAAAGTCTGTTGTCACATCTTGATTCAGAGAAACTTTCCATACATGTTACTCATCATTGTTTTATATAATCTTCTGTCTGACATATATAATTCAGTGGTTATGAAAGTAAATTTACAGAGTTGAACATTTATCACAACAATCTAGATAGAATTCTAATCATCTCTGTAAAATATTGTGACTAAATTTTTAGTCATCTCCTGTTACAACCCCAAGCCCTAGTCTGTCAGGAATCCACTTTCTGTTTCTTCTTTTCCTCCTGGGTTCTGGAGCTCGAGTCCAGGGCTTTCTGTACATTAAGTATATTGTTAATTTTCTCACTGAGGTGAGAACATGCCTGACAAAAGCAATTAAAGGAAGGAAGGGACTGTTTTGGTTCCTAGTGTGAGGGTCCATCATGACAGCAAAGCAAGAATGACAAAAGGGTTGACTACACTGTATCCTTAAGTCTGGAACTCCAGCTTGTGGGATGGTTCACTGCCTCTCACATTCAGAGTAGATCTTCCCATTTAAGTTTTACCTCTCCAGAAATGCCCTCACAGCTACACACAGAGCTGTATTGTCTAGAGAATCCCAAGTTACATCAAAGTGACAGTGAGGGTTCATCATTGCACCAGGCAAGCACTGTGTCACTGAGCTACATTCTCAGCTGTTGCTGTAGATTTCTGAATATGTTTCCTGAGTTGAATCAGAAAGAATGCAGCCTTTTGTGTCTGGCTTCTTTCACTTAGTATGATGTTTGTAGAGTTCATCTGTGTTGAGTATGACTGTTACTTTTATTTCTTTTTGTTGTTGAATGGAAAGAATACATATATGGCTATACCATATTTTGTCATTCCATTCATCAGTTAGTGGACATTTGCACTGTTTCCAAACAAACATTGCCATGAATATTTGGGCATAAATACCATGTGCATAAACTATATAATATCCTAGTTCTAAAAGTCTACAGTGCTAAGAAACACCAGCTGTTGAAGGAGATTACCACCGAATCTGGCCTCAGTTCTTCTCCATAGGAAATAGCTTTTTCTAGGTGTTTGGGAGATGCAAACTGACCTACATCTAACAGAGAACTTACCTTTTCAGTTACAAGATCGAAAGCTGACTTTAATAAAACGCTTCATCAAAAGCAGATCAGGGTTTGGCCTTACTTCTTCTGGCGGTTGAATGTGACTAGAATGTAAGAACTTCCATGGATACTGCATAACTGCAGGGAGAGTGCTGAGGAGGTCAGTGGTGTGGTTACAGGGGTCTTTCACACTATACACAGAGGGACCAGCATCCTGTAAAGCTGTGAGTGCATGGAGGTCATATAGCCCATTCCTTTGAGTCAACTGTCTCTAACTGCCATGGAAGCAGGGCCTGTTCTTTTTCTCTAGCCAGTTCAGAAATAGAAAGACATCTGAGGCTTGGGATGCCTCTCTGTTGAGTACTACAGCTCCGGATGCTGGGGAGTCCTAGCAAGGTGACTTGCTTTAAGCCAAGGAAATTTCCAAATAGAGTTGCAGAGGGTGGTGGCCATGTAGAGCTGGTGGGGCAGGCTGGAAGTCCTGAACAAATGAGTCACCAAGTCCTACACAACCTCCTGTCTGGAGAGATCTAGATGTTCCCAATCCTATTAAGTTTATGACTTTGAATTCTTCTTCTGTTCTTGGAGTAATACCTTTTTATTTAGATGCGAACAGGTTAGACATGTGTGTGGCATTTTGGGTGAAGAAGGCCAACTGAGTCTTAATGTCTTATTGGGATACATGCCTCATTATATCCTTCCTCTAAAAGAACCAGGCTCTACTCTCTCGACAGCAAGTTGTGGAAAATTAGACACATTCTGTGGAAAGCCCGAGTTAGTATTCAAGTCTCAAAATCTGATCTTAGGTCAAATATCTCTTGCTTTTGCCAGTAAAAAGAGCCCAGATGTTTTTATATTTACTTAGGCAAACCCCTGAAACACAAGTTAGTGATATGAAACTTTACATTTGCAATGTTAAGAACCCGTACTTGGAAAGGCACAAGCATGAAATATACACTGTGAAATGGGAGGTCGGGACGGTGAACTCCGTTCAGAACCACAGTCTTTGACTTAAGAATTTTGATGGGGTCTTCATGTAGGTTGAGCTCCATGGTCCTAATATTACTGACAGAATTAAATCATGATATTAAAACACTGAAACACTAATGCTTTGTTTTTATTGGCAAGAACCAAAATGATCTAATACTAATGCCACAAAACATCAGTCACTTCTTTTCCTGATGAATAAGATGAACTTTGGCTGCTTATGATAGTAAATTTAATAATGTCAGTGATTTGAACTGTTTCAATTCACAATGTGCAGAAATGCGTTTCTCTGCTCCCCCTGCTCTCCTTCTCCCTGTATTTCTTCCCCTCTCTCTTTCTTTACTCTGTACTACCTCTATTAGTAAGTTTTGTGGCAAATAAGCCCAAATACATAGGTCAGAACATATCATTCACATGTACCATGTGCATGCCAAACTCAGTACCCTGTTGGGCTCCTCTCACAGGTGGTCTGCATTTGCTTCTAGCTGGACCTGTAAGCAGATTTAATATTTCATAAGTGCTGCTCTGTCTCATGCCTCCATTATTGACACCACATGGAAGTCAGGAAATTGGTTCTTTCTGGGAACAGTTTGCAGAAATATGCAGCCTGTCAGCCTCTTTCTCATGGGTGCATTAACAGAGAGGCTCACAATTACAAGTAACGAACCTTCTCCAGATGTGTGCAGCAACCCAGCTCCAACTTTATCTCCAGGCCTGAAGATGGACTTGACAAGATGGATTATTTGTGGCTGTATTGTAATAACTTTGTGAAATTGGAATTCCCAACGATGGTAATGGAGGGTGAGGAACCAGCAGCTGGGCAGTGGAGAATTTCTCCTCCAAGTAAACAATACATAAGAGCAGCAATGCCAAGTGCAGATCAGCTATGGCATTTTCCTGCTTTGGACACCAACTTGTCCAGACTGTTTCTAATTTTTTCCCTTTTATGATTCTGTTTATGTTACACACATTAAAGTTAAGTCATGTCTTTAATAAGATGGAAACTGGAAGTGAGATTTGGAAATGACTGAGTCGACCTTCTTAACTTGTTTCTTCTCATGGAAAGCACAAAAAACAACAGACAGAAAGGGATATACCAAAGAAAACAACTTTTAATTGTTGACTTCATGGAAAATCCAATCCAGTCTTTCATTCATTCTCTTCCCAGTAGACTTTCTATATATGGCTGAGGGCTTAACTTAGCTGACAAGCTCCTGAAGGATCACTAAGTTTCTGTAAGAAAAGGTCTAGCAGTAAGTGATGCTGACGTTTTCTCAATCTCAAAAGGCAGGGAGGTTTTCCAGAATAATGTAATTGGGAGTCAGCTTCCCTCACATTTTATGGGTAGATGATTGCACTGCTATATTCCAACTTTTCTTTTAAATCCCTAGTCCCCTGAGTGGATAGTTACAAGATTGGTTCCTTTGGGAGTTATTTGTATCTCTTCTAGGTTGGCACTCTTAGTTGTTTGATGTTGATGTCCTAGATAAAATTCTTCAAGTCCAGCTGTTGGGATTTAGTTTAATATGTTTGGACAGAGGGATTTCCTATGTCATTGAAGAGATGAAATCAAAACAGAATTAGTCATTCTAGCATCTTCTATTTATAGCCTAACTATTATTCAGATGCATTTTTGAAGAATGATGTAGACAAGATTTTTTTCTTTCATTTTTCTTTTGTAAATAGGACTCTTTTTATATCATGTGGATTTAACTTTGGTTTCTAACTTAGACAGACAAAACACTTATCAAAATATTACTATTGAAATGAAAAATTACCCATTAAGTCATCCTATCTCCATTTTCAAATTAAACATTTGTCAGTACAAAGTATGTGGGATGACTAGTAGTCATGGATGACTTACATGGAAGTGGCAGGGGTTGAAAAGGTCAATTTGAAAAATTATTTGTGTGGGTTGCTCATGAATAATAGTCAAAGTCTTGGGAATATCTAAAGAGGATCCTACTTTACTCACTTAGTTTAATGTCAGCATTAAAGCTAGCCTGCTAATTTAGTGAGAGTCATGATTGCAAGTATTTTTATTTGGGGGTTATGTTAAGTAATTTGCTTTTTGAAGGTGGTGGGGGTGGGAGTAGAAACTTTGGCTGTACAGGATAAGTGGAGGATTAGGAAGATTGGCTAGATAAATTGTGGGAGTTTCATGGGCCACTCAGTTCTTACTCTCTCTCCATGTCTGTCTCTTTGTTTCCTCCTAATTTTTCCAGTTATTCTGGAGACAGTTGGGAGGATAGTAGACTGGAGGATAAGTCTGTCCAGGCGGGAGGAAATTCTGGAGGAGAACTCCATGGGTTTTGACTTGATTAGTGTGGAGTGCTAGCCACACTGGAGATGATGGGTTAGTGATAACTGAAGCCCAAATTGGTAGAATCCATTGGAAGATACTAGAAAGCCAGTAACAAGTCCAGAAAGGCCTACTAAATCTCATACAGCAGCAGATCTTGGAGTGTGTGTGAACTTCCACAATGGTGTGTCTTTAAGGCTATTTAAGTCATTATATCCAATGACTCCTGGGAAATATTGCAAATACTTCGGTGAGTAGAGGTCAGTGACAAACACCTCCATGAAGCAGCAATATTTATGATTAGAAGATTATGCCATCATCAAAAAGGACCTGTCTGGAGACCTGAAAGAGTAGCGACAAGGTTTGGCCCCTTATAGAGAGGTGCCTGGTGAGGAAGAGGTCAACTGTAGGCACTCTGTCAAGCAAGTGGCTAATGAGTAGAGGAAGCAGAATGAAAACCAGGAACTTGGGAGGGGAGTGAAGTCATCAAGAATTGGTGCTTCCAACAGAATCTGATAGGAGAAGGCAATTATATCACAGGGACCATAGGTGATTTTTTTTATTAATATAGACTACCATGTCAGCATCAATAGATCAGTTGTACTGGTAGGATCAAGGCTGCTGATAGATTTCTGTGCTGCAAAGAGAACTGGCTTGGGTGCTGAATGTGTACACCAAACCTTGAGAAATTCTTTCTTTTTAGAGGTATTAGAAAGCTTTTGACAAAGAACAGCTATCCTTAATGGAGAAAGCACTTCAGTATTGTCTCAGTTAGAGTCTCTAACACTGTGATGAAAAGCAACTTGGGCTGGAAAACCTTAGAACCCCCAGGTCATCACACTCTATCACATTGGGAAATCAGGCCAGGAATTCAAGGGAGGAACCTGGAAGCAGGAACTGAACTGAAGCAGAGTCTATGGAGGTACCCTGCTTCCTGACTTGTGCAGACTGCTTACTTATAGCACCTAGAGCAACCAGCACAGAGGTCATTGCCCACAGAAATCTGAGACCTCCTCCCCCCACAAATTTCAAATCGTCAACTAAAAAGAAAATGTGTGTATGTCTATGTCTGTGTAATGTGTTTTTTCAGGCTTTTCCTTTGTCCTTCCATTTGTTTAGTTTTATTCTTTTTCTAAAGAGAGGGAGGGAAAGAAGGTATGGAGTTGGATGGGTGGGGAGGTTGGGATGCTATGGCAGGAGATGAGGGAGGAAAAACTGTGATCAGGATCTACTGTATGAAAAAATTAATTTTCAATAAAACAGACAATGCCCCACATTTTCTCAATTGGGGTTCTCTTTTTCTAAATTACTCTAGATTGTGTCAATCTGGCATAAAACTAGTCAACACAACACAAGACTAGTTGATAACTTGTCAACTTGACACACAAATGTATCAATATTCAAAAACAACCTTTCCTTTCTCATTTATTTCTAATGTGGCATGTTAATTTTAATATCACAATGTAAACTAATTCAACTTTAAAAAGTTCCCAAGCCTTTAAAACTTCAAATACTTTAAAATTTCAGTCCCTTTAGAATACCCAAAGTCTCTTTCAAAGTTTCCCTAAAATATGCAAACTGTCTTCTAAAATTTTGTAAATTTTGTAAATTTGTAAAATTCCAAAGTGTCTAATGTTTTAAAGTCCTTAACTGTGGGCTCCTATAAAATGCAAGGTCTGGGACCCAGTTACAACCCTTTTGTCTCCAATGGACTTAGACAGTTCCATTTCCATACAACATGTCTCAAAAACTCAGAAGTCTGCACTCCACCTTAGACAGATGTTTTATGTCCTGCTTTGTCCCAAGTCTGTTTTGTCCCTAATAAAAACAAAGAGGCTTATATTAATTATAAACTGTTTGGCTGAGGGCTTAGGCTTCTGACTAGCTAGCTCTCTCTTAATTATTAACCCATAAATATTAATTTGTGTATCTCCACATGGTCTTGACTTCCTGGAGACTGCATGGGTGTTCTACCTTCCCAGTAGTTACATGGCATCTCTCTGGTGATTGCTTCTCTGCCGTTCCTCATTCCAGAATTTTCCTAGTCTGTAGCTCCACCTATAGTTCCTGCCTGGCTACTGGCCCAATCAGCATTTACTCATCCACCAATAAGAGAAACGTATATTCACAGTATATAGAAGGACATCCTCCATCACTCCTTGGCTACTGCTGTCCTTGGGGGTAGTTCCGTGGTATTAGCACTCCCAAAATGCTGGCATCTTCCCTGCAACTGGCTGCACCTTCACCAAAAGCCTCTTCTGCCCTTTTTGCAGGGACTCTGACCCTGCCATATCGTGCCAAGTCTCACCTTCTCTCTATGACTCCTTCAATCCTGAGGGTTCTACTGCATCTGAGGCTTCATACTTCATCATCTGCACTGCCTATTAAGCTCTGAACACTCAATGGCTTTTCTAACTCAAAGTTCCAAATGCCTTCTTCAACCCTCCCCCAAAATAGCATGGACAGGTCTGCCATAGCAATACCCCATTTGGTGGTACAGTACATTTTTGTTTTAGTTAGGGTTTATATTGGTGTGATAAAATTCCATGACCAAAGCATACTGAGGTGCTTACAACTCTTATGTCACCCTCTATTAAGCAAATGTCCCATGGGCTTGCTCACAGGCCAAACTGGTGAGGACAGTTATTTCAATTGTGGGTCTAGTTTCTCAAATGAAGTTGACACACAACTACTATCAACTATCAAGGATATTGTGAGAAGTCTCTAGGTAACTCATATCAAAAAAGCATGAGCATGTTAATATTCTCTAATAAATTACAAGTTACTCTGGGAAACATACATTCTAAATAATAATTATATAACATCTTCAGACATGTCTGTTTTGATAAATAGAAGACCATGTCACCATCAAGATATGCCTTGCCATTAAAGAAACTTAGCTCTGTATTGGAGGGAAAGTATATTAATATGGGAATCATAGAGGGTGATTATCAGAAAAGCCAAGGGAACAAGGGAAGGTGGCTTATCTATTTGGAATAATAAGGGGAAAACTTCATTCTTAGATGTAGTTGGACTTTGGTGATTGTGGAGGATTTAAATAGGGATATATAAGTAGGTCTTTCCACGTAAAGACCTATGAATGAAGCTCAGAACTTTGAGAGCAAAAACTGTAAGAATTATATCAGTACATAAGTCATTTGGGAAAATTAGGTGAGTCAAGATAGCCAAGGGAGAATCTACTGCCTAGATGATCATGAAGAATGGAAGATTTGGTAACAGGCATCATCACATATTGCAGTATTCTAGAATATAAAGATGAAAAATTAAGGAAAAACACTCATATGGGAGATGAAGAACTAAGATATTTATTTTTTAGGCTCATTGTGGAAATAAAGATAAAGTATGCTCAGAATGAGAGAATAACTGTGGACAAACCCGGCGTTTCTATTAGCACAAAAAGATACTGAAGGATATTTACTCAATAAATATTTACTCTTGGGATTCAAGAGAACCCCAATTGAGTTTAGATAGGAATGGGGATCAAAATTGAGTGCTGTTACAGTTTCAGTGAAAGATTACCAAGATTAGGTTGATCTAAGGTCATGTCTGTGGAAGATTATCTTGTTCCTTTAGTTAAAATATGAAGATTCACCCACTATTGGTGGCATCATTCCCCAAATAGGGGATTCTGAGCTGTATAAAAATGAAGAAAATGAATTGAGAGCTAGTATGACTGCATGAATTCATTGTTCTTTTCTCTAACTATGGATGCAACATGATTGCTTCAAACTCCTGCCTCCTTGACTTCTCCACAATGATTGATCATAACCTGAAACTGTGTTTCAAATTAAGTTGCTTTTGTCAGGATATTTTTATCACAGCAGTAGGAAAAAAAGTGAAGAGGAGTGTTAAGTACTACTGTGATGATGGGAGATGCCATTCTGTAAATAAATTTCTCTTATTGGTTAATGAATAAAGCCCTGTTGGCCAATAGGAAAGCAAGATAGGCAGGACTAGGAGACAAGGAGGATTCTGGGAGATGTAGTAGAGAGGAGTCAAGATGTAGGAGCTTGAGGAAAAAAGAGGTCTGGAACCTCTCTCTGGTAAGATAAGACCATGTGGAAATACTTAGATTAATAGAAATGGGTTAATATTTAAGACAGAGCTAGCCAATAAGAAATGCTAGTAACAGGCCAACAACATTATATTGTATACAGCATCTCTGTGTGTTATTTAGAGCTGATGCAGCTCTGGGACCAGGCTGGCAGGAAAACTGCTCTTAACACTGTGAGTTCAGGAAAAAAAAAAAATGGAAGACTACTCTGTTAGAACTCAGAGGTCTTAGGAGAGGACATTCAATGAGAGAGACAAGGGTGAGAGCAAAATCTTCAGTATGTGCGCTACTGCAGTGGCTTTCAAAGTTCAGTGTTTAGACCTGAGGTGTCAGTATCACTTGGTCATCAAATTCTTCTGCTCCATCCCAGATCTATCAAATCAGAAAGTCTGAAGATAGAGTTCAAGACTCTGTGCTTAATTGAGATACCTTAATTGAGTGGCTGGTAAAGGTCTTGAGTCTTCAAGACAACTCAGCGGATAAGAGGTGTTTATTGTCAAGATTGATGACTTAAATCTGATCCTCTGGGTTCATTTGCAGAAAGGTGCAAACTGACTTCCACAAAGCTGTCTTCAGACCTCCACATGCACACCGTGGCACATGTGATGGACAGCCCGCGTTCTTGCCTCTACCCTTGGCCAACTTTTGGATTTTAGATTGTGATAACACTTTCAGGCAAGGATGGCAAATGGGTTTTACTGTGTGCTATGTTTATTTACAGTGTGTATATGAAATTCTGTATTGGGATAAATTATGAAGTCATATCCCTTGTGGGGGAGAGAATCATAGTGGAACACATGACATAATTTTACCATCCTTCTAGAGGGACAGGAGATCCTTTGGGCAATTATAAAAGCCTGGAAAAAGGAGAAAGCTGTTGAGGTACTAAGGTATAGGAAAGTACCATTTTTTTTCTTAGAGTCTACCACATTTCCATCTAATACCAATATAAATACTCACATCTTGTCAAAACCCTAGGAAATATGAGAAACTTCAGAGTTTAGGAAAAGAGAATAAAAAATAACTTCTATATAGAAATTTTATAGTTAGGTTTGCAGTTCTCTTCTGGAAGTTACTCCTTGACATTTTGTACAGATAGAGAATGCAAGTGAGACTCTGGCCAGGAATAACAGTGTCTGTTGCTCTCCTGGGTCCCTGGGGCTCCCCAAGATGGAGCAGAAGAGCCTTATTCTCTGGCAGCATTGTGTATCTGTCCACTTATATAAACACTTGGCTTGGCTTCTTGAGTAGTGCTCTTTTATAACCTGCTAGCCTACTTATCCTAATCAAGGGAGTTAAGTTTCTTTACATATTTTAGCTTTGTGGTAGCACAGTGACTATTTTAGAGTAAAGTTCTTGGAGGAGAACATGAAGGGAAATTAAGCACGGCACCTGGCATAAGGAAGAATCAAATAATATTATGTAAGGCATGAGGTTTAGGCTCTTTTCAGTTATATGAACAAGCCTTTCATATTCAAACTTTACAAATCTGGATCAGTGATGAGTCTTTGGGTCTATCTGGGAGGTAATTTACTCTACTGGCAGTGTAAGTGCTGAGCCCCAGGACCCTGCTGAAGGGCATAGGAAGAAGTACATTTTAGTGTTGGCTTGAACATTATATTTTGTCTTCTTGCTCAAGTCTCTAATTCTGCCTTGGTCTTAGTTTTGGGACCTGCTAAATAAAAAGACTGAATTCACAGTGTAAGTTCATATCGAGTTCTGTACATTGGGTTTGTCTTTGTTTGACCTAAACAAGCTATTGTCCTACACTCATTAGGACCAGTGTCTTGTTGCTGATTGTACTTTCTTTTTGTCATATACTGTTTATTCTTAAGGTCTAGTTGTCCCAGCCAGTGTCTGAATTCATGTTAGCCTGCATACTGCTTTGTGATACCTCTTGGGAAACCATTATAGTATAATTTAGGGTAAAAATGAAAGGACTCACTGATTTCAAATGGTCACCAAGAATTCTTGAAATTTCTCGTATTATTTACTCCTTTGACGTAAAAACATTGAATTTTAATCTGTTTATTTATTTACATTGCCTTTCCCTTCACTACAGATTATCTAAGACTGAGTACATTTTAAAGAGCAGGGAACTGTGTTTGTTTATGTTTGTTTGTTTGTTTGTTTGTATAGAACTGGAGACCGGGAAGTTTTCTTATCACCCTGTTTATTTTCTTTCCACTTGACACAGACTAGAGGCATCTGAGAAGAAGAAACCCTAGCTGAGAAAGCTCCCCTATCACACTGGCCTGTAGGTAAGCCTATGGGACACTTTTTGATTGACTATTGATTGGGAAGGCCATTGTGGGTGGTGCTATCCTAGGCTGGTGGTCCATATGCTATAAAAAAACAGGCTGAGTAAGCCATGAGGAGCGAACCAATAAGCAGCACTCCTCTATGGCTTCTGCATCAGCTCCTGCCTCCAGGTTCCTGTCTTGAGGTTCCTTCCTACCTTCCCTCCATGATGGAGTGTGACCTGAGAAATGTAAGCTGAAATAAGCCCTTTCTTCCCCAAACTGCTTTTAATCACACTATTTATCACAGTATAGGAGCCCTAACAAAGGCGAAAATCAAAGTGCTTGCGTCTAGTAAGGGGCTTTCCTGCTGCATTGCACAATAGCAGAAGGTGGACAGGCAGGAATCTACAAGGCAGAAAGAGAATAACAAAGGTCAGGCTTCACTTTCATAATAATCTATTCTTTGTAATAATGACACATGCCTGCCCCTGAGGGCAGTGCCCTTATGACCCAATCATCTTTATTTAGACCCCCATCTTCTATTGTGGCTGCATTATGGACTGAATTTTCCAAAGCATGAACTTTGGAAGACAAATTCAAACCATTATGATAGGAAATAGATCTCTTCTGGGATCTTGGCCTTTCCTCCGTGGTTAGGACAGACACGAATGGCACACACATCCTTTTTCCAATGCTTTGACAAAGTGAAGTCAAATCTACATTCCCATTGAAAAAACAATGCTATCTTCTCTATTCCCTATAGAAGTTAGATTTGTTCTTAACAGATTCTCTAGGTACATATGCTGCTAAGCCTGCTTTAATGAACATATAAAACATTTTCACAGAGTATATATTCAAATGAATTGTGCAATACTATCCTAAGGCAAAACTATTTTTTGGGACATATGAAACTGCACCACCCTGCTTGCATACTGTGTATTTTCTTAGGGAATCTCCATTCATAGGAAAGACAAATTTCAGTCCAGCTAGCATTCATTCTCAACTAGTGGAAGTCAATCAAATGATATTTCAGCTGTCTTTCATGGACTGACTTGCTGAGGCCAGCCAGTTTAAGATGCTCAGTTATTTCCAAGTATTTCTAAGAAGGGATCTAAAAGTGACTGAACATTTTAGAGAATATCATTATGATGACTGTCATTAGGAAAACAGACAAAAACAGGTGTTGTCAGCTGTGTTGGGAAAGAGAAACACTTACCCACTGCTGGTGGGGGTGTAAATTAGTGCAGGCACTATGGGAATCAGGATGGAAGTTCCTCAAACAATTAAAATGAGAACTACCATATGATCCAGCTCTACCATACTGGGTATCTACCTAAAGGACTACACATACTTCCATGGTGATGTCTGTATAGCTGTGCTTCTTTCCACAATATCCTCAATGGCAAGGAAATGGAACTGGCCTAGATGCCCATCAAAAGGTGAATGTGTAATGAAAATGCAAAGAAAAGTTAATGAAATTTGCAGAGAAATAGATAGATCTGGAAAGCATATTAAGCAAGGTTACCCAGACTCACTAAGACAGAAATCACATATTCTTTCTATATGTGGACCCCAGTTTAAGTAAGTGCATACAAGTAGGTGTGAGTATAGAGCTAGGATGTGAAACTGGAGAGGAGACTGTGAGAAAAGAAAAAGTGGTGTTGAGGAAATGGGGGAGGCACAATAGGACCCCTGTGACAGAAAAGCAGAAAAGAGGCCACTGGATATGTGTGGAAGGTGTGGGAGGGGGCAGAGGAATGGGGGAAAGAGATGGGGAGGGTAATCAACAAAACTCAATCTTATTTGAAAATGTCATAATGAGATGCAATGCCTTGTATGCCAACTAATAATAAATTACATAAAAAAATTAAAGAGACTTACGCTTTTAGGTGGAGTTTTAAAGGCATATAAAATGGCGAAGTTAGGCTTGCATTTGGGAATGTGTTCAGCTTTTGAGGGGTCTGCGTGGGTGTAGGTTAGTTAACCTTTAAGAAATAGCCAGGGCACTCTTAGCAGGACTCTGGAAGGACCTGTGCACTTGTAAACTTGGCATCCCTTAGCTGTGAATAGTTGCTCCACACCAGATGAGCTGCTAGGAATGACGAGAGTGCCAGGGAAAGAACGTGCTTATTTCTGACTCTTGTGAGGGTCTAATCCAAATGACAGACACCCAACTGGCCAGCAGCTCCGCACTTGGAAAGCCTCGAAGCTCGAAGCCACCTGTGGTTGGTGATGGAAAGAAACTGTCTACAGTTTTTTAAAAAAAGGTATTATTTTGGGCTTCAAACTTCAAGTTAAATGCCAGGGGCATAAAGGTAGAAACTGCTTATGTGACATCAAGGGTGAGCCCTTCGGGTGCTGGCATCTGTGTGAGTTAGAAAGAGAACATATTCAAGAGTATAACAAATAGCTTAAAGGGATAGACCGAGAGAACTAAATATGTTTGGCTTGGATGAGGAGTGAGAAGAGGGTAAAATAGGCATCTGCAGGTACTACAAGAAATGTTTGAGGTGGTGTAGAAAGGCACAGTTATCCCTGACATGGTGAAATTGAGAAAAGGAAAACTCAGCCTGAATGTCAGGAAACTATTTCTTACATAATTTCCATAACCCTGCAAAGGGAAGTGGGAGAAATCTTATTTATAACCACACAAAACTAGTGCAGCCTGCTGGAGCAGCTCGGCAACGTTTCACTTACAGGCGAAATTCCTGCACAAGAAGATCGCGAAGCGATCGTCAAGCTGCAGCAGCAGAACCTGAAGCTGCAAGAGGCATCAGACACGCGTATCACATTCTAAAAATGGAGATGCGCCTAAAGAAGAAGGAAAAGCTAAGAAGGCCGTAAGCATTCTGTAAGCGTGGGCTCGGCAGAAGCACGGATTCGAGGCATGCCTGAAGACAGTGGAAAACTCGAAAGTTAAAAAATTACCTCAAAAATCTACCACTTTAACAAATGGAGAAACAGCAGCAACACCATCTCCCGATTCAGAACCAAAAAAGAAAAAGAAGAAGAAAAAAAGGAAAATGGAAAATGATGCAGGACCTGACACCAAGAAAGTAAAAACAGAAGAAAGCGCTGGGGCTCATGAGGAAACAGAAAGTGGTGTGGAGAAGCCGAACAACAGGGAGGTGCCCAGCCCGCCCCTGGGACTGACAGGTGCTTTTGAGGACACTTCATTTGCTTCCTTGTCAATAAGAACACTCTGAAAGTTATAGAAGAAATGGGCTTCAAGCGCATGACTGATATCCAATATAAAAGTATCAGGCCACTTTTGGAAGGCTGGGATCTTCTGGCAGCCACGAAAACAGGGAGTGGCAAAACCCTGGCTTTCCTCATCCCCATGATCAAGCTCATTGTCAAGTTGAAGTTCATGCCTAGGAATGGAGCAGGAGTCCTGATTCTCTCTCCTACCAGAGAACTGGCCATGGAGACCTTTGGCATTCTTAAGGAACTGATAACACACTATGTTCACACGTATGGGTTGATCATGGGTAGCAGTAACAGGTCTGCTGAAGAACAGAAGTGTGTCAATGGCATCAACATCATCGTGGCCACCCCAAGCCGGCTCCTAGACTACATGCAGAATACTCCAGGGTTCATGTACAAGAACCTCCAGTGTCTGGTTATTGATGAGGCTGATTGTATCTTGGATGTCAGGTTTGAAGAAGTATTAAAGGAAATTATTAAACTTTTGCCAGTCCGTAGGCAAATCATGCTCTTTTCTGCCACACAAACTCGAAAAGTTGAAGACTTGGCAAGAATTTCCCTGAAAAAAGAGCCATTGTATATGAGTGTTGACGATGATAAAGAAGTTGCCACCGTGGATGGGCTTGAGCAGGGATATGTCTTGTGTCCCTCTGAGAAGAGGTTCCTTCTGCTCTTCACATTCCTTAAGAAGAACCAGAAGAAGAAAGTGATTATCTTCTTTTCCTCGTGTATGTCCGTGAAGTACCACTATGAGCGACTGAACTACATTGACCTACCTGTCTGGCCATCCATGGAAAGCAAAAGCAAAATAAGCTAACAACCACGTTCTTCCAATTCTGCAATGCAGATTCAGGGATACTGCTGTGAACAGATGTGGTGGCCAGAGGACTGGCATCCTTGAAGTGGACTGGATTGTTCAGTATGACCCTCCCGATGACCCCAAGGAGTAAATCCATTTTGTGGGTAGAACTGCCAGGGGCCTGAATGGAAGAGGGCACGCCCTGCTCATCCTACGCCCTGAAGAGTTGGGTTTCCTTCATTACTTGAAGCCATCCAAGGTTCCATTGAATCGATTTGACTTTTCATGGTCTAAAGCTTCTGATATTCAGTTGCAGCTGGAAAAGCTGATCGAAAAGAATTACTTTCTCCATAAGTCCGCACAGGAAGCATACAAGTCCTACATACGAGCTTATGACTCCGACTCGCTCAAACAGATCTTCAATGAGAACAACTTAAATTTGCCTCAGGTCGCTCTGTCTTTTGGTTTTAGGGTCCCTCCTTTTGTTGATCTGAACGTGATCAGCCATGATGACAAGCTTTAAAAGGGAGGAGGTGGCAGAGGATTCGGCTACCAGAAAACAAAGAAAGTGGAGAAGTCCAAGATCTTTAAACACATCAGCAAGGAGACATCGAATCACAGGCCGTTCTCCCACTGAAGGGAGTGGCTCCCACCTGGACTAACTTTGCCCTAACTCCCCCTTTCTCTTTAAATAGGAATTATGATGATAACATTTTATTTTTAAATATTCCCATAAAACAAATCACACAAAACTAGGGTGGGTCAACCACCCACTTTATCCTCTCCCACCAGTTCTTGATCTAAAATTATCTATTTTCTTTGTTCTTGTTTGTATTTGTAAATTCTGAAAACTAGGCGTTCCTTGTGCAAATTTGAAGGTACTTGGGAGCTGTAAAATGAGCAATGGAAGATTCCCTGGGGTTGGAGGTGTTGGATATTGGCAGCACCCAACACAACAGATCGGTACTTGTAAAATTTACCATTGTGGGGAAGTCAAACAACACACTCCCAAGTAATCAATAGGCCAGAAACAAAACAAAATCCCAATCAAGCAAACAAATGAACAAAAAACAAATCTCAAGGAGGAATTGACAGTGTTTTGAGATGGATGGTAATTAAAACACAACACAACATATTTCTAAGATGCAGCTACACAACACTTAGGAAAAATGTTTATGTAGAGGTGCTTATTTTAAAAAAAAAAAAAGCTCTGAAGCCAATATCTGACTTCTCTATTTGGAGGCTGGCTAAGAAGCAGACCAAATTAAACTTAAACCAAACAGATAAAAGGAAATAATGAAATAAAACAGAGACTAGGGAGAAAAATCACCAAAACAAAATTTAAATCTTCGAAAGAAACAAAAGTTGATGAACTTTTAAGTAGATGATTCAAGAAAAAGAAAGCGCGCGCGCACACACACACACACACACACACACACACACACACACACACACACCAAAACATTCAGATTACTAAAACTGAGCATAGCTCATTTGAAAACAGACAATGTGTCTGCATAGGAATTTCTCCAAAGAAGACATCCAAATGGCCAATGGGCACAGGCAAAGAAGCTCAGCATCATCAGTTACCAGGAAATTGTTAACTCAAAATCACAAGGAGGGCTGCAAAGTTGGCTTAGTGCAGAAGTGCTTACAGCACAAGCATGGAGACCAGAGAGAGGATCCCCAGAACCCATGGGAAAGCAGGGCAGCATGGTGGACACCTGTAATCCGAGCACCCAGAAAGAGATGCCACAGGTACCCCCTGAGGTAGAAGAGCTGATAAAGACCCTAGGCACTGAGGAGTTGGAAACAAAGATGGCAGCAGGCTTTGAGGAGAAAGAGAACTTCAGAGGGCATTTCTGAATCAAGATAGTAACTAGATTATAATAAATCCATGCAAGTAAGATCCAGACCACCATGATAATTAAGCCAAATAAGAAATTGAGACTCCTTTAATTTTGGTCAACAACCAAGAGCAGGCTCATGCCTCAAAGTCTCTTGGTACCAAAGCTCAGGGCACAGTGTTTTAAAAGGGGAAAAATGCAATTACATCAATACTAGGTGAGGGTCAGAGTATCCTTGCAACATTTATTTAGGCAGAACATTTGTTTAGTTATTTCAGATACAACATGACAATTTTGACTTATACATTCTTCAGTTATTTCAGCTTTAATTATTTTGGTTAATACATCTGGACTATGGTCAGGGTCATGAAAATCTCAAATGTGTGGCCCAGGCAGTCATGACTATTGGGTAGAGGGCTGAAAATTGTCTAAGTGTGAGTCAGGACAAGATGGCATGACCTTAGTCATTGCATAGATGATGCCATTTTGATGGCATAGTCAGGAGATAATCTTGGACAAAGTGACAAGGCAGCTAATTACTGTGCAAGGTATTGTCAAAATGTGAACATCATGAGATAGACATATTGGAAAAAAAATTGTCTGCAAAGGTGGAAAGAGAAAGAAAAACTTAGGAGAGGTGATAGGAAAAGATTCTATCTAAAATTTGTTGCTAGAACCGTCTAAGTTCTCTCAAAGGTGGCTGGAGCAATGGTGGTTGAGAGAGGGAATTATCCGAGAAGTCCTTCAGGAGTTAATGTTACCAAGATATGCTCCCAAACCAGTGACAACCTCTTGGGCCTTTCCTTCTGCCTCCTGCTTACTCTCCTGTGGACCTCTCTACTGCTCATCTGTACTCCAAGCCCCATCCACACTGAACAATTCCCTCCTTGGAAGAGTACTTGAGTTTTAAATCCCCTTTTCTTTTTCTTTTCTTAAAGACTTTTCTCTTTTCTTCCCCCTCATCTTTTTATCTTCCTTAGTTTTTTTTATTTTGTTTTATTTTTAGATTTGTACTACTGGCTTGGCGTGCTAGGTAAGTACTTCACCACTTATTTCAGCTTGAGGGTTTTCAAGGACTGTTTATCCATGGGATATTTCTCTTTGTACCTGATGTCTACCTTTTCACTCCTCAAATTGGGGTAATTCCCTTTCATGCTTGAGTTTAGACATCATGTTGCAGAAAAAAAAACTCTCCTCCCAATGTTCCGTGTCTTCTATGTTAGATAATTCATTATCTTTCCCACATGCCTGATCATCCACTCTTCATATTAGTGCCACCCTGTATATAAACTACAATGTTGAGTTGCTTTCTAAATTTTGGTGAACACAAAATCACCTTTAGAAACTGATTTAGAGAACTTGGCTGGGCCCTCTTAGGTACACGGTTGGGTATTTATTAATTTCCTCCAACAGGACCACAGTTTTGGGAGAGAAGGGGTTATTACGATCCTAATGGCCCAAGTAGTGTATGATATGGTAGAGAAAATCATTAGGTCCTCCAAGAGAATAAAAAATTTAAGAACAGATAGGATTTAAAAAATAAAACTAAAATCCACATACTTAGAATGTGAAGAGGTAATACAAAACAAAACAAACAATCAAAAAAGCCAAATGGAAAAGGTTTCTATTTGTGGGAGACAGTTATGAACACCCACACTCAATTTCCAACTATGCTTGAGGACTTTGTAGTAGTGTCCAGGCTGCTATCTCTTGTCCTGAGCTGGCTGTGAGGTGGGAAATGTCTGGTCCTCCTTATATTACCTATGTACTTCCAAGGACTCAGATGTGTGTTTTTGGCAGCATATCATTTTGAGAACTGCACTTACGCTTCCCCATGTTCTTTGGAAAGTTGTAAAGCAATTTTCGATGTAATAGAAATTCTAGATCTTTGCCTGCCCTTGACTTTTTAAGTCTGAATAAAACATTATGCCTCCCCGAGCTTAGATGTTGGCAAGTTCATGACATATAGCTGTAGAGAAGAGCTCACTTTCATTTACACAAAGAACCACAAATCTTTGGTAGAATTCTCTTACCTCGATTATTTTCTTAGAGATACAATTGAAATGGAAGTTTGTTACTATTCAGGGAGGAGATGGTTAAGAAGAATAACAAAGCTTTCTAATGTATTTGGAACTCAGCAGCTGATGTAAGAACTTACTCAAATGCAGAGTGACACTTGTCGCCCTGGAATACAAAGGACAGATTCTAAAGACTTGTTTGTTTTTCTTTTACAGACATTCTGTACCAACTCCCCTCTGGCTTCTAAATGGTAGGAGATGCCCAGAACAAATGACCGAATTCACTCTGTCATCATGCTGAAACTTCAACTTTCTATTGGTGAACATGAACCTTAAGAGGAAGAATGCCCGTATGAGGTCAGAGGCCAACAGCCCCACTAACAAGACCTAAAATGTCTCTGTGAAGTAAATGGTCAGCAGTCCCACTAATGTGATTTGATACTCTTCATATTTTACTGTGAGTCAGTGATTTGTGGGTGTGCGTGCATGTGTGTATGCGTGTGCGTGTGCGTGTACGTGTGTGTGTGTGTGTGTGTGTGTGTGTGTGTTTCTTGAGAGTTTTGAGTTACTTTGATGGATGATTCTCTCTCTCTCTCTCTCTCTCTCTCTCTCTCTCTCTCTCTGCATGTGTGTGTGTGTGTGTGTGTGTGTGTGTGTTTCTTGAGACAGGGTTTTATGTAGCCCAGGCTGCCCTTGAGCTGTTATGTAGCCCCAGGCTGGCCTGGAACTCTAGATCTTCTTGCTTCTGGATCCTAAAGTTCTGGATTACAGGTGTGCCACATCATGGCCAACAGGGCTTCTATTAAGCAAGAACAAGTGGGAGAATGGCTTTCCATTAATATCCAATACTTTAATGCTGAGAGTAAGCTTGTACCTACAGTCTATCCTGATTCTCACGTGCAGTGTCACAACAAGACACATTGCTACATTTGCTGCCCTACACTGAAAATATGTCCCTATTGTATTTTCTTGCACTCTCCTGTACTGTCAAGAGTGCCAGAGCAGCAGCCAGCACCTGCAGCCATTGGCAAGGCATACCTGGCAGCCGTGCCAGCCAGAAGTCAAGTTCTAGCCTGCTCCAATAATAGTGTGTGGGTGGCAAGCGGCTTCCTGCTGACATAGAAATCTGCCACAGCCCTGTGCAGTGTTTCTGGAAGCTGGAGCAAGGTTGGCTCTGGGTAAGTGAGTGAACTCCTCTGCCCTTTCCCCAGAATAAAGGAATAGAGTAGTAGAAACCATTCTCAGGGTTAGAAAGACACTGATGCTTCTTTGCCTCCGTAGGAAATCTATCTTCCCTCCATTCTTTTGAGCCCTCATCATCTTCTCCTGTAGAAACATCCTCCAAGTCTGGGGCAATGTTCCCCCCATGTGTGCCTTGTAATGGGAACAGCAGGAGCCCAAGTGCACACCCAGCTGGCTATGGAAGGAGGATGGATGGGCCTCATTCTTGGTACAGAATGTGCAAGAGTCTGGATTGGCCTCTGTGAAGGTTACATCCTCACAGGCTGCCTACATTTTCCACCTTAACCACACTAAGTTCTCGTGCTGGGTATATAAAGGTAGTTGAATCCCCCCTCCCTTTCTTCAACAGGACTCCTGGAGCTCGGCTAGTGCTTGCCTGTGGATCATTACATTTGTTTCCATCAGGTACTGGATGAAAGTTCTGTGATGACAATTAGGGTAGTCATCAATCTGATTACAGGAGATGGTCAGTACCCTCACCACTATTGCTAGGAGTCTTAGCTGGAGTTATTCTTGTGGATTTTTGGGAGTTTCCTTGACTCTAGGTTTCTCCCTAACTTTGAAATGTCCCTGCACCCATTAAGACATTTTTCATCGCTTTCTACTCTGTCCCACCCCCAACCTGCCCAACCCTCATATTTCCATCTGCCCCCCTCCCACTGCACCTACTTTACCTAGGAGGACTCTTTTATTTCCTTCTCTCAGGGAAATCCATGCATACCTCTTTATGCAAGGTCATGATACAGTAACCAACAGAGACAGCTGACCCGAGCTCATGGGAACACACAGACTCTGGACCAACAGGTAGGGAGATTTCATGGGACTGACTTAGGCCTTCTACATGTGTGACAGTTGTGTAGCATGGTCTGTTTTGGGGGCTCCTAGCAGAGGGATCAAGACCTATTTCTTGCACTTCAGCTGGCTTTTGGGAACCTATTCCTATTCTGGGTTGCCTCACCCAGCCTGGATGCAGGGGGAGGAGCTTAGTCCTGCCTCAACTTGATATGCTATGCTTTGTTGATGCTCATGAGAAGCTTGGCTCTTTCTGAACAGAGATGAAGGAGGAGTGGATACAGAGGTAAATGGGAGGTTGGGGAGGGAATGGGAGGAGAGGAGGGAGAGAAAACTATGGTTGATGTGTAAAATAAATAAAAAACAATAAATAAGCAAAAAACAAAGGTAGTTGAGAAGAATCCTAGGTTTCAGCAGGAAAAGGGGGCGTGTGAGAAGGTAAGGGAGCTGAAAGTGGCCTAAATTCATTACATATGTGCATGGAATCAAGAATAATAAAAAGAAGTTTTCTTGTGGAGTTTCTTTGTAAGTAGGCACATGTCCAGGCAAGAAGTCCACCTTTAAGTTAAATGTGGCTGTTTCATGTCGCCTTTGTCAGACTTCAAACTAAGCAGTCTCCAGGAAGTCAAAATGCTTAGAGCAGCTAAAGACGTTAGAGTCAAGTGACTAGACTCAAATTCTTCTGTGGTTAATCTTGTGGCCTTGAACAAGTGACTGCACTGTATTGAATACTAGTCTCCTCATCTATTAAATAGTAATGATATAGATAGCAATAGCTTTTGAAGACAATGCAATTAAGAGTAGATGTTCACGAGTGCAGGATGCACTTTATACAATGCCAGGCAGAAATTCAACAGTAGTAAGTGCTTTAAGAAGCAAGCAGCCAGCACCAACATACATCTCAGTCTCAGTGGAACTGGAAAGGGACCCTAAGTGAGCAGTTTGAGGTTGAGTTTTCTTGCTTGAGTGCACAGGCCCATCTCACTGTTGTGTAACTCAACATTTTCAGCCTCCCATCTTGATGACAGGTTCATGTAACAGGCAGCAAGTCGCCCCTGCAATTGTGGTTTCATGAAAAGAATATATGAGGTAATGGTGTGTCACTGTCTTAATCAATGCTGTGGCACTGAAGGAAGAGGTCTCTCCAAAAGCACTTTCAGAATAGCAAGAGCACGCGTGCTGGTTGCTTTAGAACACGTTGTCCTTGGAACTAACTCCCGGGGGCCTTGATTAGACCTGCTGTCCCAAGTCTCACTGTAGAGAGATGGCAGCATGCAGGGTTCTGGTAGCAAGTACAGTCCATGGCCCCGGGAGTCTTGACAGAGGGTTACTGTTTGTGAAGCTCTTTGAAGTGCATACTTCCCCCTGCATCTGGAAATTCCAGTTGCTAGGATTGAGCCCTCATTCTTTGACCATAATTTCCATTCTTTCAGTGGTAACCGGTCTGGGATTGCCCTTGATTAATGGCTCACGCCTCCTTTCCAAATTCCTTCCTGGCCAATTTTCATTTGCTTTACAAACTCAGGAGCTTCATGGATTTTTCAGTGAAAGCTGAGAAGGCAAGTGTAGGTATTTGTTCGTTTGCCATTACAGTCTGGTGCTGAGCTGACCACTTTCTTGTCCCTTCCACTCACAGTGGCACCAGTCCTTCAATGGCAACAGAGGGCCACGCCAGAGTTTGCCAAATGCTGCAGCCATGCAGCTTCAACTTAATTCCCCTTTCCTTGGTTGGAGAAAGTGGAGTTTCCAATACCCGAATCTGTGGCTTTTGCTGTGGGGAGAAATATGCACTCAAGAGGAGTGCACAGTCAGCCGCAGTGTTTCCCCTGGGGCCATTTTGGTTTTGTTGATTTTTGACTTATTTCCACATCACATGCATGGTCCTGTTCAACTAAGTAATATGTGGCACTTACCAGAGTTCCTTTAAGAATGGCTATGGTTAGCACTGCCCTAGGTGACTGACTACTCCTCATGGTCAGTGTGAACCCAATGCCATATGTTCGCTTGTTTCAAAGTCACACAGATGCCAGCTCCAGTTATTTCAGCTGTCTGTGTGATGACACAATGTATAAATATAACCCAGTGAAAATATGTTAAAATCATACTCTTCCCTAACAAAAAATGCAAACAAACAAACTAGGAGCACTACAGGAAGGGTCAAATTGGGATGGAGGAGCAGAAAGCAGCATAGAGGATGGGAAGGATAAACAACACTAAAGACCTTTAGGAAAAGTCATTTGGAAATTTACCATAGAAGCTTCCTAACACATGCATGCAGTGCACTCCTACACACACACACACACACACACACACACACACACACACACACACACAGAGAGAGGGGGGGGGGGTGGAGAGTTAAAATAGACTTACCCTGTAAGAGAGAATTAATGTCCCTACTAGACAGTTGAGTCTTATGAATAAAAAGCCCAGTTCCAGGAATGGGTTACTTTTCTGGAGACCAGTGACTTCTAATATAATCCTAAACATTACAGGTTATTGCTGTTGCTATTGGTTGTACTCTGTAACTTGAAGATAAGGCCCCATTGCCAAAGATGCGTGAGTCGTAGAATATGGAGAATCCAAGCAAGTACTCACCTGAAAAGTTCATCCATACTGTCCATCTTTCACAGAATTATAAGGTGCTATGCATGATACCTGAGGAGAAAATTAGCTATCAATCAATCCCAGTTGTGAATCCTGAGAGCTGCAAGACATGCTTACTGTGTAATAATGGTATAAACACCTTAGAAGTAAGCCAACCACTTTCCAATTGGATTTCAATTCCATCCCACACTTGGAAAAGATGAAACCCATACTTGGCGCTATTATTAGACCAAGAACCTATAGCTACATAGACTATGGGACTAGGGGGACCTATTACTATTATTCTGTTTAGTTAACATAATATTAAATCAAATCCTAATGATTTATTGTTATACTCATAGATCAATGCATCGATCAACCCTCATCTGAGAAAACTCCAAATGTGGCAAAAAATGATTAACACAGAGATCCACAACTGAGCTAGGTGCAGAAAATAAGAGACCATAGAATGCTCAGCCCCAAATGGAACATAGATACTACAATCCCTACTGCCAAGGCTCCGGGATCATTGTGGAAGAGGGGCAGAAAGAACATAAGAGCCTTTGGCCATGGATTACATGGATTAAAATTACTGGCAATTGTGTCTTCTAGATATGAGTGAGTCACAAAATCACACCCCTAATCATGAAGCCACTGGCAATTATTAGCACCTGTCAGGAGAGGCAGTCTTCTCTAAGAATGGAATCCCTGAGAAGTTGTCTGTACTCCAGTGGAAGACTGTAAGTCCATATTTGGGCAGCACAAATAGGTCTTGATGGGTTTGAAATAAATTTTAAAAAGACACAAAGTTGGATGAGTAGGGAAGGAATGGATCTGGGAGGAAATGGGGAAGGGATGAATGTGATAAAAATATGTTCTATGAAACTCTCAAAGAACATATAAAAATAAAAAAAAAATCCATGAGAAAACATCTAAGATCACACAAGAATAGAAATTAGGGCATGCTGTTTCTTTGCAATTGAAAGATTCAATCTATGATTTAGCAAATCTCAAATTCTTTTTTTTTTTTTTAAAGAGCACACAACATACCAATGACCATAGCTTCCTGACTCTCACTTTGTTTCTGGCTGTTCATTCACAATTGTCATCTTATAAACACTACTAATTACCTAAAATTAGTAGCTCAAGTAATTATAAATAAATAGTTATTAAACTATGACCCTAAGGCATAGCAAGGAATATTAGTTTAACCTTTTTACAAACTCATCAGTACGTTAGAATTACTGGCAAAGCTTCTTAAAAATAAAAAAATTCAGTGCTCAAACTCCCAAGATTCTGACCTAGGCCTGGAGGAAGGATAGCGAGTTTCCTGTCAAATTTCTCTGACATCTAAAGATGAAGGGCCTGTCTTTTGTTCTGCAGCTAGGGTCATCCCTACTTGTTCTTTTCCAAACTCAAAAGGTAAGTTCCATGCATATGTGGATTCAGTTTTTCTACAGTATATTTCCCCTGAGCTCAATATTAGCATGTTAGCCAGTTACCAAACATCCCCAAATTAGGATCTTGGTTTTCTTTTCTTCTAAATGTGCTTTATTGTTTTGGATTTTTGAGACAGGTTCTTGCTTTGTAGCCCAGGCTTGCCTCAAATTTACAATTTTCATACCTCCCTGCCCTAAGGCTGAGATCACAGGTGTGGGCCGTGGACATGCACTCCAAGTTCCCTGTAGTTTAGATAAAAAAAAAAAAAATCTTGCCTTTCTTTCATTTCACACACAAAAATATCTGTCTCCAAACCCCCAACTTTGAAAGTACATCCTTTGTATTATTTTTCATTATGGCTACCTCTTCTTACCTCATCTGAGTCACTGTCATTTCTCTCTTGGATTGAATAATGGCTTCTAGCAGATTTATTTGTTGTCACCTATTGTCACTCCTCTGATTTCACCCTCTCATTTATGTCCCCCTCTCCTGCTGTCCTGATTCTTTACTTTTTATGATTTCCCAAGCTTGATCCACCTTGGATTTTCACTCCAGCTCTTTCCTTCGGCAGCAAGTCTCTCCTGTGATATGCCCCCACCCCAGCACACTGCCTTTAGCTCTTTGCTTCTGTGTGTTCCTAGCAGAGATCATCCCTGACCAACCTTCTTAGGAACATGGTACTCTGAGGCTTAGCTTTCCCCCTTGGAGCTTTACAGTTTTGTTTATGATTTATACCAGCCTTTGTTTATTTTTTAAGTGTATATGCGGGGGGGAAGGGATAAAAGTGTGTGTGTGTGGGGGGGGATTCACATGCATGCAGGTGTTCATGGAAGCCAGAAGAGGGCATCAGATCCACTGAAGGTGGGTTATAGATGGTTGGCAACCAATCAACATGGGTGCTGGGAACTGAAGCCAGGACCCCTATGAAAGCAGCAAATGTTTTTAATTGTTGAACCATCTCTCTAGCTTCAATATGCCATTATTTGGTAGATGCTCACAAATGTTTGTTGAATGAAAAGTCAGCTACAATTGTTGAAGGCATATGCTTCATGTGTGCAGTTGTTCTAGACATCCAGTAAGCATCCATTGAGTGAATGAGTAATGATGGGCTGAAGTCCCATCTTAGCCGTGGAGTACTCTTGAGTCTTGAACCATGTTTTATGACCTTTCTGGGTTGACACTTCCTCATAAGGGGATCTGTGCTTTGTATTCAGATGACATATATGAGTCTTGAAGCAGGGACTTGCTATCAGGAGCACAGGACATTAGTACTAGGCCACCCATCATAATTAGGATCACTCACTTATTTTTTTTCTTTTTGATTATATTTATCCCTATTTTATAAGGTCCTTAAAAAAAATCAATAGAAGCCACTTACCAAAGCCTTGGTAACCCTAGTTTCTAGGACTGTCAGCTAATGAAGATCACAAATTTACCTGCCATAGTCAAGGAAGAATCCTAATATGCCTCCAGAGTATTGAAAATCCAGCTTTGCCAAGCATTGGTGCACACCTTTAATCCCAGCACTTAGGAGGCTGAGGCAGGTGCAGTTTTGTAAGTTCCAGGCCAGCTTGGTCTACAGAGCAAGTTCCAGGACAGCCTCCAAAACAATACAGAGAAACCCTGTCTCAATAAATAAATAAATAAATAAATAAATAAATAAATAAATAAATACAGAAAGAAAGAAAGAAAGGAAGGAAGGAAGGAAGGAAGGAAGGAAGAAAAAGGAAATCCGACTACCCACTGCCTCAGTGTCCTCAGCCTGCATTGTTGGAACTGGCATTTTTTCTTTTTCTTTTTTTCCCTAAATTTCATTTGGTTCCCAAAAAATGGAAACAGCAAGTTAGCTCATGTTACTGTTCTGTTCTACTTGTGTGATAGAATACTATTTTAAGGTGTGTGACTTCTGTTTATGCTGCATTTGTTTAACTGTGAAGCTGTGATTCTTTACCTGTCACTTGATGGTCTAATGAAGAGCTGAATGTCCAATAGTGAGGCAGGAGCAAGGACAGGAATGGCTGGCAGACAGAGAGGATAAATAGAAGGACAAATGAGGAAGAGGAGCAGCAAGAGAACAAGGAGAGTAGGGCATCAGGGGCCAGCCACCCAGCCACCCAGTCACCCAGCCACCCAGTCACCCAGCCACCCAGCCACCCAGCCACCCAGTCACCCAGCCACCCAGCCACCCAGACACCCAGCCACCCAGTCACCCAGCCACCCAGCCACCCAACCACCCAGCCACCCAGACAGCACGAAGTAAGAATGGAAGTAAGATATACAGAAATAAGAAAGATAAAAGGCCAGGAGGAAAAAGTAGATGGATTAATTTAAGATAAGATAAGCTGGCTAGCAACAAGCCAAGCTAAGGCCGGGCATTCATAACTAAGAATATGCCTCCATGGGTGATTTATTTGGGAGTTGGGTGGTGGGCTCCTCAAAAAGGTCAAAGAGTAAGAAGAGTAAAGACATTACACAACATATTGCTGTGTGTCTCCCTCAGAATCAGCTCCTCACATTTTGGAGCCCATCTCCAGTTAATACTGTTCCTCTCCTGTAGTTCGGCACTCCAGATACGACAGACTCCTTACTGACCCTAGAGCATGTTATCACCTGAGGTCTAGCCCCAGGATGTTTGCACTTACGATTCCTTCTGACCTGAGTCATTGTGTCTTACAGTTGGACACTTCCCATGCTTAAGATGTCTGAGGGGCTCTCACCCTGACTTAGGTCTTGGCTTCAAGGCTCACCTTCTTTGTTCCATTTAAAAAACTTCCAACCTCCAACCCTGGAGAAGAGAAACTACTTTCTTTTTCAATGAGCTCATACCTTCGTTGGACAAATGGAGTATCTTAATTATTCTTTGTGGGTCACACTAAACTAAGATATACGCTCTATGAGAGTTGAAACAGTGCTGATATTAGTCTTTGTTGTATCCTTAGTGCTTAGCACATCATAGACAATCAGCGTTTGCTTATTAAGTAAATGGATGGATGATGAATTAGGCACATGAAGGAAGAGGGAGGAAAGTGGAGGCCTATGTGTCCATGTGGGTGAAAGGACTAGAATGAGGAGAAGCAAAAGTAGAATTTCAGGGCTATTTCTGTGTGCCTGGGCTGGACTTAGAAGAGGCTCAATTCTTGTCACCTGGCCCACTGACAGCTGATGCCATAAGAAAGCAATGTCCAGGGAGTCAGATTTTGAAATGCTGGAAAATATCCACATGTTGGGGTGACCTTCAAAGTGGCATCTTTGTTTGCCACCGTTAAGTAAAACAGAGGGAAACAACAACTCCCCCTTAAGAGTTGTTGGCTCTTAAGGAAGACAAGAGAAGATGTGGGGGAGGACCTCCCTGGATAAGATTCCTCCCACCTCTCTTTTGGGATTGTACTTGTTCTGGCTTGAAGGCAGAAATTGGTTGAGCAGGCTTAAAATATTCCCATAAGAGGCCATTAGATGCCAGCGTGTATAGAGAAAAATGCAAAGTAGCACTTGGTTGGAGATTTAACAGACAGGCATCATCTTTAACCTTGATGTTCTCATGGAGCTCAGCCACCATCCATCACAGGTCACTGTGTCCTTTGGTTATCCATTCCTCCGCCATTACTCTGATCACAAAGGAAAAGGACAGTGCTAGACTTATTTGGACAATGAGTCAGAAGACTTTATCCCCAAAATAGAGCTTTTTGAGGGGACAGGAGGACATCCTTTTTCTTGGTGGAGGCCCCCACCTCTGCTGGAAACCTACTTCCTGACCCGGTACCTCAGGGGAGGGTCCTAAGAGAACTAGACTCTCCTATTGCCATTCTTCCATGAAACATACAGTTATTATATACTAGGTGTTATGGATATGGAGAGGAAGAGTTTGGATATATCATATTAATTTATTATAAACTACTTTCAGAACACAGAAGGACAAGAGCAGTTGGTAGGGTAGTGGTAGTGATGAGGGAAGGCTTAGTACCTGGGGATCTTGAGCTGAGCCTAGATGCAGAAATATGCATTTGAGGGAGCTAACTAGGCTGTAGCACAAATTCTCTTTAGTCTTAATAATAAAACTTAGAATCAGATATCAGGGGATGAAAGTGAAAGATCAGAGAAACAGAGTGGCCAACCACTAGTTCTTACCTCTGCTAATGCTCAGGCCAAAGGGGCGATCCTGTCCTCAGACTACACCCCCAGACTGCTTCCTCAGACTGCATCCAGCTATATGAATCCTTAGACTGCCCTGAGTTCCTGTCTTCTGTCTTAGATTCCTCTCTTAGCCCAGCCATAACACTCCTGTCTTCACCTTCTTAGTGCTGGGATTAAAGACATGGAATCCCAAATGCTGGGATCACCTTCGTGTGAGCTCTGTTTCTCTTTTAGACTGGATCAGTTTCATGTAATCCTTGGTGGCCTTGAACTAACAGAGATTTGTCTGCCTCTGTCTTCCGAGTGCTGGGATTAAAGGTGTGTGCCTCCACTGCCTGGCCTCTATGGCTAACTAGTGTGGCTAATTTTGCACTCTGATCTTCAGGCAAGCTTTATTTGTTATATCATAAACAAAATGTCACCACACTAGGTGAGCATGGTTTCAGAACCAAAGAGAAGCAGAGGATGAGGGGTTTGTAGTCAGGCTGTCCTGTTCTGGTTCTGTTGTTCAGTAACTGGCACTATAGTAGAATTTGAGGCAATGAGTCATCACAAGAAGATATGCATTCAGGAAGACTCTTCAGAGGTGGCATTAGAAGGAGTTGAGGCTGGAGGTGGGAAAGACAGTGGAAAAGCTTGAATGGAATGGTTGAGGCAAACAATGAGAAGTTCTCAGGCTAAGGCAAGATCAGTAGATATGGGCTAGGTAGGAATTGAGACAAAAAGACTCCACAAAGTAGAATGAACAGGACTGGTGACCAGTTGGAAGGAGAAATCAGTGACAAAGAGCCCCTGAGAACATCTCCCACAAACCTGAGAGCCACAGCAGAATACCCAGTATCGTTGGACGTTTACTAGAGAATGAGATACTCATCCCTAAGTCAGGAAACACAAACACACTTGTGAGAAAGAGTGAGGTTTGATTTGGACATGTTATGTGAGAGGAGCCTAAAGGATGCCAAGTGGGGATGTTCCATAGACTTCTTGGCTTAAGAATGATTTAGAAACCATCACTATAAACTGAATGGCTATAAATTCTGAAAGCATGTATACTATTTTGTCATATACTGTAACACTGTACCAATAAATCATTTCTGACGTATCCACCTATATTTCCAGACTTTATGACCATTCTTTAGAAACTGGCTGGAGTTGGAGTGCAGGTCAGCTAGACAGACTGTGTAAATAAGAAGAGAAAGGGTTTGGATATGGAGCCTTGTGAGACAAAATACCTGTGGGGCCAAGGAGACTGAGAAGAAATACTGGGTGTGGGGTAGGGTGAGATTTAAGGCAGGGAGGGCTCCGAGAAGAGCAATGCCTTCATTCAGATGACAAAAGGTGTGTGGACATCAGCCCGACTTGCCACCAAGATCGAGTTTAAATTGTTAAAGTTTATGAATCATGAACAATAAGTACATGCTTATATATATGTGTGGAGAATATAAGTTAATGTATAATATATATATATATGTATATATATATATGATGTACTAGGTAATTTTATGTACAGGAAAAATATACAAGAGGTAGTTCAAATGTACAATTGGTACTCTAAATAGAATATCAGCTTTGGGTGCTGATGGTGGGGAATTATTAGACCTTGCTTCTTGATGCCCTGAGAAGATTAATTCTTCATTTCTGGTTTACAGGACCTGAGTAATGGTTATAGTATTAGGACATTTAAACTCATTTTAGGTTGTTATCTTCAATTAAGCTGGAGATTGGTATGAGGATAACAACAATGGACAAGTAGCTGGTTGAGGCTAGCTGTTCAGTGATAACCAACGGATGTTCTGCAGGTTGGTCTTAAATTCAGGGAAGAATTATGTGACTGGCTACTAGGATTCAGGATAGTATTTGGGTGATAGATCAGAATATAACCATGTTCTTAAACCTTTAGCACTAAGAGGTTGTTTGAGATTCTGATGGAAACTGCCAACTTTTCACACATGAAGAACAGAAAGGGAATCAGGATGTGGAGGTCAAGATGGAAGGGTGCAGTCACACTCCTTGCATTTTGCAACAAGGTTTTCCCTGCAACTACTTTTGAACACACTCAAGACTTTGTTTTCCCTGCATTCAGAATCTCAAATTGTGTGTTGGTTTCTTTTTTGTATGTGCACATGTCTGAGCATGTGTGTATGCATGTGTGTGCTTCTTCTTGTTTGTGGAGGCTAGAGGACAACCTTGGGAGTTATTTTGTATGGCTTTCCTCTTTTTGTTTTAAAAAGGATCTCTCACTGTCCTGGAACTTGCCAGGCTCCATGGACTGGCCAGAAACCCCTAAGGATCTGCCTGTCTCTGCCTCCCCAGCACTGGGATTACTAAAGCACACCACCATGCCTGGCTTTTAAATGTGGGTTTTGGGGATTAACTCAGGTCCTTGTGCTTGCAAGACAGTCACTTTACCGACTGAGGGGTCTCTCCAGTCCCTTCACCCCTCCCCCTGCTCTGTGTTTTCTCCTGAGGAAGCTGAAGACAATGTTCATGTCACTACTTGATCAAGTGACCCTCTCCCCAGACCTTTTGGGGGAAATTTCTCTGCGTTGTTTCTACCTTTTTTTCATGTTTCACTTTTGGGAAGTTTTCTCTTTTTTCTTAACAGAACTTTAAACAGAATTTACACAGTAGTTGTTTACTGTTACAATTGTGATGGCTAAAGGTACTCCATTTTATGCTAGGCATCCCTCTTGGTACCCATTAGCTGTTTGTCTCTGACTCCAGTCCCTGGAAGATAGGTTCCCAGTAACCCTGACTCAGTGACTCCCACCTAAAAATGTTCAACTGTGACCATGACCACCTGCTTTATTATGATGTCTAACTGTTTTTGGCTTCTGTAACCAGCTTTGCAGACATTCAAGGACTATTTTGAGGTTGCCTTGACTACCTAATCTAAGCAGAGCAGAACAGGCTTGGCTTGATTGTAGATACTCAAGGCCTTCTTGTGGTTTTTGCCTTTAGAAATCTACCCCCACCCTCCACCCCACAGCACATCTCAGATTTGGCTCGAAGACTGTGGCTCTGCTGGAAGTTTTAGTGAATTTGGCTAATTATAATCTGAATGGAGTCTGGTGGTCTTGAACTCCAAACATTACCATAAAGTGCATCTTAGGCCAAGTTTTAAGAATCATGTTCCTTCCAGAGTGCATTTTGACACACATTTCCCCAAAAGATACAACCCATGCTTGTTAGTTTGTTATTCCATGTGATGCAAATGACCAGTCTCCAGCATTCTTTACTCTGGCTTCCTTGCCATGGCTCTTTCTGTTTTCCTCCTCTATCTTTGGAGATGAATGGCTCTGGGTTCCTTTGGCTGGCCTGTCTTTATCTTTATAACTGAAGGAATTGCCTAAAGCTTGGTGTTTGGCTCCTTTTTAGTTTCTTTCTTTCTTTCTTTCTTTCTTTCTTTCTTTCTTTCTTTCTTTCTTTCTTTCTTTCTTTCTCTTTTATTCAGTGTATTCTGATATATATATATATATACATATATATTTATATTTATATATTTGCTGTGCTCATTCATTTTCATAACTGGAATCCTGCCTCTGTGGGGATCTTTGTCTCCACACCATGCACACAGCCAGACAACTGCCCTGGCTGTCACCTGTGTCACTTACACAGTTCTTCCCTCTTCTAACAGCTCTCGGACACATTGACTCCACTGATAGCCATGACTCATCTGTGTTCCATCTCTTGGTTGGGAGGTCTGGGAGGGCTTCAGTCTTCCCTATTGTCTGAAGAAAAAAAACAAAACAAAACAAAAAACAAAAAACAAACAAACAAACAAACAAAAAAAAACCAAGCACTTCAAACCCTTGACCAGAGTTCCACTGAAAACCCTTCAACCATGCAAGGTTCACAAAGTAAAACATGATGTGGACAAATATTTAGTTCCCCAGAGCTGTTACTAGTCCCACTTAACTGCTATCTTCTGCTAGTATCATTTTTCTTCATTTGTCTTCTTCCCTTTGTGTATCTTCCTGTGGAGGTTTCACTATCTCATTATTTGGGGGCTGTTGCATCATCTTCATTGTTTGTACAACAACTAACTTGTGAATTTTCCCCAGTGAATGTCAATTTTCCTAATGTTTTACATATTTTAACATATGAATTATTTTACATCACATACTCAATTTTTTTAAAGGCAATAATAGCCTTTCAATACTGTTTAATAGACTTAGAAAAATTTAGAGGAAAAATTGGAAAAACATTGCTAATATCCCACTGAAGACCAGCTTTCTAGAAACTTTTTTTACAAGTATGTCATGGGTGAATCTTATTAGTTCTATACTTCTCATTTAAAAAAAAAAATGCATGGCAAAGTTGAAGTTAGAATCATAACCTGACCTTTCTGGACCAAACTAAGATCCCCTGGGAGAAGGTGCACACACCCACAAGGTCCTTCGTAGTCAGCGCACCAAAGGGTTGTTAGCCTGATCCTGAAGCCAGGCAGCCTTGGAGAAGGCAATAAATGATCTAAAATTATGCCCAGTTCCATCAGTTTGTTTGGCTTTTGGCTTTTCACTGAACATTTTTTTCCATGAGGGTAGTTATCATAGTAGACATGTGTTTTTAATAGATCATCAGAGGGTGTGTGGTCTTGTTTGTTCTTGATTAAAAAGCCTGTGTCAATTAAGAAGTGTTTCAAAGTTGTAGTAATAATTGGAGCAATAAGATGGGAAGGGGTAATTAAAGGATGCGGCTTTCTTCCAGAAACAAATATGAATCTGGTGACCACATGTATTCTCCTGCTGATCTTTAATGAGCATGGTGACAGATGTCATAGTAAGAGACTATGAATGCTGGAGATTCACCAACTACTGTGATAGGCTAGAGACAGATGTCATAGTAAGGAACTATGAATGCTGGACATTTACCAACTACCATGATAGGCTGGAGCCCAGATTCCCGCACTGCCTAGCTCAGTAATTTGCATCTTAGAATATTGTTTAAACATGGGCAACATGTATATTTCATAGCATCATGATGCCTGGACAGAGTGGTACTGCCTATGTCAGTCTTCACACATGTTAAATAGGAAGGTGATGGCCAGGCAGGATGGCACAGCACACGTTAGTCCCTTTCTTCACATGTGTTAAATAGGAAAAACAGATGAGCAGTCTTCTCATCTTGAGTGTATTGACTAATACACATGAATTGCTCAGGTTATTGCTGTTTAATTAAAGACACTTAAGGCCTTTCTACTTCAGTTGGTTTGATTTGGAAAACTCAGACCATTGAGAAAGATAAATTTCCTCTGGGATAAACTGTTTCTATTTTTCACGCTACATGGTGCGGTTTTCTTCTTTTCGCAAAAATCTTATTGGGTATAAAGCCAAGAAGAGAGTACAATGTGATACTGTGGTTAGTACTGGATGATTTGACTGAGATGTCTTTGAGGACCATCCAATGGGTACATCATAGTACATTAAACATCTACTTCTCTGTCTTGTTTTATGCTTTATTAGCCAATCCCTGTTGTCTAAAATAGTTTCTATGCCTTTTAAATATGATTAGTTATATAGATTAATAGTAATGTGTACAGTGATGTGGTAATAGCAAGTTTCTGTTAGAATTTGGTTAATTTCAATTATACTTAATAATTGAGTTCTGAACTTTAGTTAAAAGAATACAATGGTGTGTTTATCACATCAGCATATAAACCGAGAAAACAACACTAGAAAAATATAAACTATATGCTAATATTGTATAGGAAGCAGATGCTGTAAGAACAGCACAGCAGGAGTAGGCAACAATTGGCATGCTCCACTCTTTCTAAGAGCCGTAGGGAAAGCCTGATGAGTGATTACATTGCAATACCCCCCTCCCTAGACTAGAATTTTCTGTTTCTGACCAGCTGCTTGTATGGTGTGGTTACAGTCATTTTTATTAGTTAAATTGCTGATTGCCCAGAGCCCAATTTTAACTGAAGCAAATTAACCTTAATTTAAAATTTCATTTAAGAACTAATTGATGCCAGCACATACTTTCTCACTGGTATATTTGTAAGTCAATTATCTGAATCAGGGTAATTAAATTAAGATCTGTCTATCTATCTATCTATCTATCTATCTATCTATCTATCTATCATCTATCTGTCTGTCTGTCTACCACCTATCTGTCTATCACTCTCCAAAACTGCATGTTACTCTAAAGTGCTAAAAACACATCTATATCTGTTATCTCTCTTAAAGCAGAATGGGAGGCTCACATTGTAGAATGGTTGATTTCAAACTAATAAAGATCCATTTCAGAAATCAGGCATCATTACTCTGAGACTGTAGTGCAAGGCAGGAAGCAAAGGTCAGGTTTGAGCAGAGGACAGAAACAAAGGACACACAGTTTTAGCTTTTGTCTTGTCCATACTAGGATTGTCTTTCCACTTACTGTGTGTGCTCCTAGATATTCTGTGTGCCCATACCAAACTCTGCAAGCCCTGCATCAAAGTTTACTTTACAGCACCTGCACCTCTCTCAGACTCTCCAGCCTTGGCGTGTCTGCTGGCAATGTCCTACAGACCTTGCCGACTCCACATGCCAGCACCTTTTCTCTGGATAAGTGCAGAAGTTCTTTACTTCCAAAGACATGATTTAAATTTGAAAGACCATTGAAGGACACAAGCCATTGGAAGACATCTACAATTGACATAGAATAGTAGATTTAATGGTACTTTTAAAACTAAGTAAGGAATGTAAGATGATGTCACCACATTTTACACCCACCAGTTCATTCTCCGAAGGCCCAGATCTCAAGCTGAAGCAAGGATGCAAACAGTCTCTTAGACTCTCAGGGTTCTGGGAGATGACCTCTTGCTACAGTGGAGAAACATCCCTGAGTGACCAGAACAGATCAGCAGTACCCCAAACTTCTGAACCTAAAGTGCTTAGTCTTATGGTTTTATTTAAACTCCCCAAATTTCTCTAGGATATGTATAGTGGAAAAGAAAAAGTAATCCCTCAAATTTGTAGATACTGACTTTTTTTTTAAAAGTCATATGCCATAGTCCATTGTGTTATTTTCTCTTTCTTTCTTCCTTCCCCTTCTTTCTTTCTTTCTTTCTTTCTTTCTTTCTTTCTTTCTTTCTTTCTTTCTTCCTTCCTTCCTTTCCTTCTTACCTTTCTCTTCCTTCCTTCCTTTCTTCCTTTCCTCCTTCCTTCCTTCCTTATTTCCTTCTTACCTTTTTCTTTCTCTTTCTTTCCTTCTTTCTTTCTTCCTTCCTTTCTTTTTTTTTTTTTTTTTTTTTTTTTTTTGAGACAGGGTTTCTCTGTAGCTTTGGAGCCTGTCCTGCTGTCCTGGAGTTCACTATGTAGACCTGGCTGGCCTCAATGTCAGAGATCCACCCATGTCTACCTCCGGAGTGCTGGGATTAAAGGTGTGCATCACCTCAGCCCAGTAGAACATTGTGGTTATTACCTAAGTGTGTGAGGTAAAAGCACATGTATCACACTGTTGGATGTGTGAAAGTGGATGGAACTCCTAATGTTACTATAATAATAACATCGAAACGAAACCGAAAGCAATACCAGCTAAACCCAGGAGAGCTCTAGATACTACTCTCAGAGCTTTCTATGTGTTACTCCATTTAGTCCACACTACAGCTTCATGGGATGTACAATCCTCTTTACAGGCAAAGAACAAACACTTTAAAGCACCGTATCCCATAGTGATCCACTCTACAAAAACGCCAAGCCACATCAATTCTGAAAGCATGTATTGGAAGTAGTGCAATTAGACACTTGAGGAAATGGTTGTCTGTTAGCAGCTTTGAAACGCAAGGAGACTCTCAGTTTATCCTCATTGTTCAGTGCATCAAATTTAGCACATGCCCTCTGAGCAGACCAGTATTTTAACATTTGTGCAGATGTCACAATTGTTATATTCCTTGGGCAAATGATCTTTTTTGGAAATAGTTTTTTGGAAATAAACTATTTGTCTTTGTTTAGAGTTTTGGAGAGAAGCAAGTAAGGTGATGATTGATTGTATTACAATTTAACCATGAAGTTTGTACTCATCATTATATTCCAATGACACTCAAATCTTTTAGCTATGCTAGACAACTGAGGATCAGAGGTGCTGTGTAGGCAGCTTGGGCAGAGCTATCATCAACAGGCTTACTCAGGTGTGTTATACTGTTCATCGGCCACATAAGCTGCGACCACTGGTGGATTCGTGGCAAGTCTATTATGGGGGTAAATGACTGAGTTCTAAGGCCCATTCTATAGGAGAGATCATCCCTACTATTGTGATCCTGATCAAAGTCTGTGGCTGGGGAAGCCAAGGAGGCCCTACTGTGAAAGCTAATAATATTGGTTTGCTATTTTAGTTCATGGGCACAGAGCAGAGGCTTAATTTTTGCACCTCTCTTCCCACCCTCCCATTGCAGACATCACCAATAAGGGCTCTGACTTTAGAGTCAGTTTCTGAATCCACAAAACAGAATTCTTGAACTTAAGCATATTCTTGATCAGAACTGACAAAAAAGAGATGAGAACCTACCAACCACTCTGGACTCGAGATAAAAACATTAATGAGATATGATCTTCGAGTTTGCCTTGCAGCTCTGAGAGGCCCTGAGTGTTCTAAATTCATCCTGGAAGGCTGTTTATCCCTGGGAATTAGCAGAATCTGCTATGGTAATACCTTTCAGGTACATTAAATTTGAAGTATGATATGATATTATCTCCCTTGAATATTTTCCAAGCTTTGAAAACTTGTAACTGTGCCAAACCTTATCTTTTTTGTTTCCCTTTATTTTGTTTTCCATGCTCACTAAATACATTAGTATTTGTTAAAGGATTAACACATTTCATGACTCTACAGATTTTATATTTCCACCAGATAATGTTTAGGAAGACATCTCAGCTGCTGGAGAACCACCAGCATGTGGGGGCACCTGCCTGCATGGGTGGTGTGTATGCATGTGTGTGTGTGTGTGTGTGTGTGTGTGTGTGTGTGTGTGTGTGTGTGTGTTTATGTGCATGTGTGTGTATGTGTGTGTGCATTTGTGTGTGTGCGCATGTGTGTATACACATCTTGCATAAACCTGTGGGCTCAGCTCTAGTAGTTCTTTCACACATAAGAATTTTTGATAAACACTATCCTATAACCACTTCAGCATGTGGTGTTAATCATCAAAGAACAAACATTTGTGAAAGCTCATGGAGGGCTCCTCAGTGTGCCCTCACTAGTTAACTCCCTCTTTAGTCAACATAAACCTCAAAGTCAATTGTCTTGTGTCAATTTCGAATGCGCCCATTTTTAAAGTCTCTTGCTATTTTGAATGATGGTAGGTTCTCTGATGGAGGGCAACATGGGAAAAGGATTATATATGTATTGTGTGGTGATAATCAGAATGTTTTCTGTTAGATGCTCAAAACTACTTCCAGTGCTGACATTGGTATGGAATTTGTCCCAAAGGTAGGTGAGAATGAATTGGGAGTCGTTTTGCTTCAGTTTTATTCATCATCAATTAAAGCTTTGTTGATTCTCCCTGTGTTGTCTTTGTGTTCAGTTGTTGGCTCTTTGGGGGGTGGACGTCAAGAAAAAAGGAAAGGACATAATAAAGATGAAGATGAAAACACAAAGGCTTGTTTACCTTGTAGTGTGTGTGTGGGATGAGAGCAATGAGAAGCAGGAGCAGCCCTAAGGAGTCTCGGGAGCTCTTGACATTTCTGGAGTGTGGGCTTCTGTCACTGTCCTCTTTGGGTCTTCCCTGTGCACATTCCATGCATGAGGGAGGCCAGAGGAAAAGGCTTTGCACATCACTTGAACCCCCAGCCCCTGTTGCAAACCTGCCATTACTCAGAGGTACAGGGAAGAGGCCCTGCTTCTAAGGATGTCTTTCTCTCTTTGGTCTTTGTTATGGATCACTATGCACCCAGGTGTTTTCATACTGTCTCTCTAGACCACAATGACTAAACTTGTGGCAATCCTACAGCTTCAGACTCCCAGGTCCTGGGATTATAGGCACCTGCCTCTGCATGTATTTCCATGCAGTGGTACTTTCTTAACACTTTGGAGTGATAAATTATTACCCTAACACCCAAACCAAAATTTCTCTTGATTGCTTTGTGTAGGAAGATTTATTTAATAAACTTTCAGGGCATAGTGCAACAAAATACCTGAGTGTGTTTGTACCTGAATCAAAGGGAGCCAAATATCAAGGAGACAGGGAAGCAGGGGGTAGAGGAAAGAGAGAGCAGCTTGGTGAAGGGGGAAAACATTTTAAACAGTAATAGTGTCCCCTTTACAGTGACAATCTTCGCCCATGTGAGTCTGTTGTGCTTCTGTTTTCTAGGTTGTTGTTTGAACTGTGAAAAGTGGTTGATTTTCCCTTCTAGATTGGAAGATGAGAGGTGATCCTAAATGGGAAGACATTCTGCAATATTACAAGAACACAAGAATTACAGGAGTTCACAGACATCTCATGTATAGCATTGGGCCTTTTCTGCGGTAGAGTAGAGGTGTCCTGACATGAAGCAGTCTAGTTCTCAGCCCATACTTGGCTTACATTAATGCAAAGTCACAGCCAATACTAACACCTTCTCATCTTCCTGTCCATCTCAGGGAGCTCTTGCTTCTGGGGACCTTTAGGGGTTCATTCCTCAGGTGGAGTATTTGACTCTTCTCTTTGTAACGAGGATGTGTGGAGGAAGCCACAGTCTCTATTTGGGTTTCTCATGTCCAGGATGCAACCACTGGAAACTTCAAAGAATGTTACACGAGAAACAGAAAAGTCTCAATACAGGACCGTGTTAAAAATCACCTCTTATTGATTTGTCAGTGAAGATACTGTGAGTGCAAACAGCTGTGAGGAGTGGAGCTTCCACTCTGGCTCTCCTAAAATATGTACGTCTGCCGTGCACCTGCCTCAGATGCTCACTACCCAGCCTCCTTAGATGCTCGCATGCCACAGTCCACAGATCTTGCTTAAGCCACATTGTCTCCAATGGCCTTCAATGCCACTGTATGTAGGGCTCCTTCTGGAGTAAAAGGAGTTCTTTTTGACTCAGAACTGAGTGATCCCTGAGCAGAGCCTGCCTCAGGCATGGCTGCATCTAAGTGTTCAACCTCATTGTCAGAGCCAAACGTGCTATGTATCTCCTGGATGGTCTGTCTTCAAGAATTGAGCAGGGGGCAACCTGAACTCGGACTCATGTCATACATGCACTGAAACTCTAGGATGTATCCAGGAAAGTATCTCCTGGTAGCTTTGGGGGAGAACATGGCCAGCCTGGTTTTGTATGATTTCCTAGGCCTGAATCGAGCATTGCACCTGGGTCATGGACTAGTCTGATTGGCCAGTCCCATGTCACTCACCTAGTTGTGTGGTAATTGAGGATGGGTAGGAGGGATGAGTTCCATGTAACAAAGATGAATTCTGATGGTGGGGGAGGGGAGGGGATGCCACAGAGGCAGTATTTACCAACCATGGAAGACTTAGCATCCAGAGAGTATTCTGACAGGCTGGGAAAGGAGATTTAATTGGCCTAGCATAAAGGGAGTCCTTTGTTTGTTCCCAGGGCCAGCCTCATCAACAGTGACTCAGTCCCTGACTACAGGAATTTTATGAGGCAGACAGAAAAATTACATGGCAAGTTGAGTGCTAGTAAAGGGGACGATGTTAAAGGCTACATATCTAAAGCACAGCAGTGAAACTCACATGTGTTAAAGCAATGTGGGGAGCTGAGGTGAAAGGGCTTCAGTTAGTCTACCACGTATTAGTGTTGACAAGAGCATAGACATTAAAATCCCATCAAAATAGCCTTTCTCAGTTGCTGATATATTTACCTTCCCTTTTTTCAGCTCTCTTGTTATAATTTGTTGTGTATGAAGAGGTGACGTATCCCCAGCCCTTCCCCACCCCTCTCGACACACCTACGCTCACACATACTCTTTGGTTGGTGGAGGGGGCCAGTCACAGGTCTGGGCCAGCGATTTAGGGTCTTGTAACATTAGCCTTCTACTAAACTTCATTCTAGACATGCGCCAGGTGCTATTGGAATGTGGTCCTCCCAAGGGTCATAACTGTAGTAAAATCAAGGGCACAGAAACTGAGACCTGCAGAGTGCTCTGCTGAGCAGAGGCAAGCATCATGCCGTCTCCCCGGAAGTAACATTGTCTTACCAGACAGAGAGAAAGCTGCCACTAAAACAACCAGGACATTTTGCACATTCAGAATCTCTCAGTTTGGTTCAAACAACTGAGGTTTGAAGTCTGGCTGACTTGTTTTTGAGTGCAGGGCTGGTGAGATGACTCATTGGGGGGCTTGTTACTAAGCCTGATAACTTATGCTTGATCCCTGGGACATATATACTGGGACAAACGCCTTCTAAATGCCACCTGAAACCCATGTGTGCCCTGGAACACATTCTCCCCTCCTACTACACAAAATAAATAAGTAAATGTAATAAAAACAAACACAAGTTCAAATGTTAAAGATGTCATCTGGGTTAGCAATCTAGGAAAAAACCCCACAAAATTAAGCTTCTGTATAATGCTTTTTGTTCTTAACCGTAGGTGGTATCATATACACAGCCATTTAAATTTTAGGTACAATTTACAATTTCATCTAGCTATGTTTACCACCTACATTAAAACATAGAATATCACAGCAGTTTAGATGTTTATTGTGTGCCCCTCAGGTCCATCTTATATTCTCTATACTCAGAAGCAAATGCTGTTGCCTTGTCATTAACTGTGTTAACTGTTGTCTCACTTCTCTCCAATTTTCCATCAATTTATGCACTTAAGCAACACATCATTCACTTTTGCATATGCATGAACTAAAAATGAATGAAACAATCCCGAATATACTCTTCCGAGACTTGCTTATCTTGTCTAACTTTGGTTTGAGATTTATTTATGTTGGTGTAGGTAGTTATGGGTTATCAGTTTTTCATGTCTGTACATGTTGAGAACACAGAGCGAGGAATGTGATTCTATGGTTGGAATCAGAATCACTGACTCTGGATACCGAAAGGACGGACTGACACGGGCCTTTGGTTTTGAATTAGCTTTAATGAACACCTCAATCCACACAACACACAGAAAGATCTTAATGGCAAGAATACATAAAAATCAAAGTAGCAACCAAGTGGTCCAGGAGAACCACATAACATCTCTCAATTAATTGAACATCACACCAAATAATGAGTTATACGACCTGAGTGGAGGCTTCGAGGTTCGCATCTCGATCTGGTTTCGGGTTGCCTTCAGGAATAAGGCTTGATGTCTGTGTTGAAGGTCACAGTGTTCGGTTATTCGTATGTTGCAGGTAAAAGTGTCTCTAAGTGTTCTCCTCTCTACTGCTTCATGGCGAATAGCCAGTTGGTCTTTTACTCAGGCTATATTTATACTAGGCTTATTTACTTCACACCACATGTTTATCTCTATATCACCAGCTGCAGACACCTCTGACTCCTGTAATTTCGTCATTCATTTGCCTATGTCATCCTTATCTATTCTGTCAGACGTGGCTGACTTACATGTTTACTACAGTACAGTTATCTAGTTCCTGAATATGTAGACGTTTAACTATCTATTGGGGGAAGTCAGTGCAGGAGCTTAGGTAGTTGGTCATGTTAAATTCCTAGGAAAGAATCAGAGAGCACAAATGCCTGCCTGATGCTGCTCAGCTCCCTCTTCCCATTTATAGCATCCAGAATCCACCCAGGGAGTGGAGCTGCCCTCAGTAAGCAAGTCCTCCCACCTTAATGAATGCAAATGAGATAATCCCTAACAGGCATGCCCAGAGGCCCACCTCTAGGTGAGTCTAGATTCTATCTAACTGACAGTTAACACTAAACTAGGGGAAACTCTGTTTTCCCAAGTGATTATTTGGCATTAGTTGACTTCAAAATGCTTGCAAATGTGGCATGATTGGGGCAGATGTTTTATTATTGTTTTTATTCACATCTGCTGGACTCCTAATGAGATTGAGATTGCCCTCCCTCTGTTCCCTCATTTTTCTCTTTTACCAGTTCTCTTTTTAGTTTTCTTTTTCCCCCCTGAGACTGGGTTTTTCTGTGTGATAGCTCTGACTGTCCTGGAACTCACTCTGTAGACCAGGCTGGCATTGAACTCACAGAGGTCTGCTTGCCTCTGACTCCTAAGTGCTGGGGTTAAAGGTGTGCGCTACCAATGCCTGCTAGTTCTCTTCTTTCTTGTTTGCCCTTCTTTCCTTTCTTCCTCCCCATCTTCACTATCCCTGTCTCTCAAACTCTCTTTTATTCTTCCTTTTCCTCCTTCCCCCTTGGTGGCAAAGACAGAGGGACAGTTACACACTTCTGCCCATACTAGATTGAGAAGGTCCCTTGATCTTTGAGGAACCTCAGTTCACTAAATCTATACTCATGGGGATGAGGTTGTAGCTCAGTTGGCAGAGCACTTGCCTAGCAAACACAAATCCCTGAGCTTGACCCCCAGAACTGCATAAATCAAGTGTGGGGGCAGGGTGCAAGTTTGTTACACCAGTAATGGGGAGGTAGAAGCAACAGGGTCAGAAGCTGAAGGTGATCTCTGGCTATGTAATGAGTTTGAAACTAGCCTGGGGTATATAAAGCTTGTCCAAAAGCAAAGCAAAGCAAAGCAAAACAAAATGACACAATGCAGACATCCTGAATCTTTGTCTTTGATGTAGATGAGAAATCTGGGGCAAGCTATTATGTAATGGAATTGGAGTTTGCTAAAGACAGAAAGAAAAGTGATCAGGGAGGGAAGGAAACACATGTGGGCTTCTCCAAGAAGAGTCACACACATTTAAAACACAGTGTTTAAGCTAAGAGAAAGGCTGATGCTTAGGGAAAGAATAAGATGTACCCAGTGTGGGTATGGGGTTCTCAAGGGAGAGCCACACTTAAGTGTTAGCTATATGACATTTTGGTGTCTCTTAAGTTACATCTCAAACAGATGATAGGAAACATACTTTCCCCTTTTCTTTCTCTTTTTGCTAAGTGAGATTAGAGGAGGCTCTGGGAGTACCTTGGATGGTATTGTAACCCAGTAAAGTAAAACCAGGAGCCTCTAGGTTTTCATAAGGTGTGAGAACATACACGTGTTACTGTAAATGGGGCTTTAGGGGACATTCCTAGATAGCTATAGATTTATAGCTTGGAGGGAGAAAGATCTTTAGTTAATCCAAATCCTGGAATCCTTGATTCTCAACTACAGAGGCTTCAGCCAGACCCTTGCAAGGGACACCTTCCTTCTATGTCTCTGTTATTTCTCTTGCCCTTCCTCCCTTTCTCTCATACACTTCCTCCATCCTCTGCCTCCCTCTTTCTGTCCTTGCCCTCCCTTTCTTTCTTCCTCCTTTTCCCCTTCCCACTTCCACTCTCCCTCTCCCAAGTTCTTATTTACTGTTGATGTTTTTAGGGCTATTCCAGTTGCCTCCAGTTAACATACTTGACTCATTTTCCCCACTGGATAATCTTTTTCTTATTGACCCCTAGAATTTCCTTATATACTCAAAATGCTAGCATTTCCCCCCCCCTTGTTACGTGTGCTACAGATATTTTTGAATTCATGGCTTGTCTTTTTTACCCTTTTATTATAATCTTGGGTATATAACCCAAATAGAAAACATGGACTCTTCCTTTGGATTTTCTGTGGAGAAATCTATTCTTGATCAAAGAGTAGTGAAGCTGGGAATCTCAGTACTGCTAAGGCAGAGTAAACACTGTGAATTTACAATACAACACACACCCTTTTATTTAATGACTTCACTTTCAGACAATATTTAGGAAACAATCATCATGAAACTTGCTACATTAACCACTGTCAGATAATATCTTATAAAGTCTATCAAACTACTCATGTATGAGGGTTTGTTCACTGTTTCTCTGAGTCAGTGGTTTTCAGCATGAATAAACTTTCTGTGATTTTATTAAGTAAACTGTAAACACAAATAGGATTGCATATTGTTTTTGAATTTAAGGAAAGTTCACAAGTGTCACTCACACATACACAGAAAATAGCCTGGGAGGCAAACTTATGCGACATTTACATAGTTATCTTGGCATAGTGAGATACATTTAAAATTTTTTCTCTTTGAAAATATTTGTCTAAATTATTTTGCATGTCTTATTTCTGCACCTCAATTTGCTTTCATGAGAAACTATGTTGAATGTGTTGAGACAAGCTTCTCATTCAGGAGACTTTCTGGGATGTGACCTCTACAGTCTATTTGGCTTCAAAGTTGCCTTAAGATTCTTAAGACAGTATCTTGACTCAAATAAATTCCAGCAGATTCTTGGAGCATTTGGAATTTAGCATTGGAAGTGTGTCTCTTCCCTCAGCCTCCATCCCACTCCTTATGTGAATGAGCTTGACTGTAAATATTGCCAGAGAGTGGATATCAGAACATCAGAATAATTTATCCACAATAAATATATCAATTTCTAGAATGTCCCAGAATAACACAATGCTCCCAGAATAATGAAAAACATCTACAACCTACCCCGAGAGATGCTTAAAGTGTCACCTGCCATGATGTTTTATACATCAAACATTTCATGTTTCTAGTTGAAAAACATTAGTTGGCTAAATTCAATCCTGATTAAAAAAATAACCTTGGCTTTCAGTGAGTGAAAACGAAGTTAGGTTAGGTTCTCTGTGATACAGCCTGTGTTTCCATCATGTGCTTTATCCCATAGGATACTAGAATTAAGCTCTAGTCAAGAATCAGGATGGTTTTGATTTAGTGGCAATGTAAAGCTTAGGATACAGATTTAATTTTCTCTTGGCTATGTTTGTTGTTCTTTTGCTACAACTATTGCCTAAGAAACACAAACATGAGACTCAGTGCCCACGTGGAGTTTATTGAGAGAGGGGAGAGAAAGGGGGGTAGCTGGTGACCAACCGAAGGGGGGGAAGAAAGAGAGGGTCAAAGAGAGAAGGGGCCCCAGAGCGAGAGAGGGGCACACTTGCTTTAAAAGGGGGGGGCTTGCGCATGCGTAACTGAGTCCCCTGCGCAGCCAGGTAAAGCTTGAACAGCCAGCCAGGTAAAGCCTGAAGTAGGGGTGACATGGCCATGAGAGTCCCGCCCATCATCAGGGGCAGGGTCAGGAGACTGCTGGTTCCCAACATTCCCACCTCTTACAGTTATTAAAAAGGTGGGGGTTGGGCGTGGCAGGTTAGGGAATAAGGACGTTGAGTTCTCAAGACTGCTTCCTGCTGACTTGAGGGCGTTGATCAACTTTGGGGGATCCGAGAAGCTGGGGTGCTGCCGTGTTCTGGTAGCTGGTTGTTTTATCACAGTCCTGACAGTATGGAGCTCTGGCATCTCTTTGAGACTTGGCAAGATGTTAGCAGAACAGAGGACAAGGTAAAGTTTTTTTCTTAGGTCTTAGTACTTGAGAGGAGAATTGTAAGATGAGGGAGGGGTTCCCGAGGTAAGGTAAGGGAGTCCTGGGACCAGGGAAAGGTTGAATATTTATTTGGAGTGAATCTGACCTGTTTGGATGAGTCCAATTCGGCTCCCTGGAACTTACAAGAATCCTTTGAGTTTGTGAAAATATAAATATTAGACACATTAGCAGCATACTCATGTTAGAAATGATTTGGCTGAGAGAATTAACACTACAGCTGGTAGATTTTTAGCACAATGAAAAGCACCTTAATTTTGAACTTATAATTACAGTTATGATCATATAGTAGCATAGTATGGTGTTTTATACTCTCTCAGATTTGGATTAGTAGCTCATTAAAACTTTATTGATTAATGTTAAGACTGTAAACAGTAGCAACCTTAAAATATCCATTTCTGAAATCTGTTTTGTAACAATTGGAACCTTGGCTGCTGCTTTAAGCTGCCAAAGCTACCAGTCATCAAAAGCATCAGAGTTCTTGAGAAGGATAAAATTCTACCTGAATGATTAGAGGGTAACAGAGATTTACTAGCTGGCAGCATGGACCAAGGAAATACCCCCCCCACACACACACATACCATTCCACTGGGATGCCTAATAGAAAATTTAAAACCCTTTCACTTAATGCCACTTGTTAAGGCACCCAGACTTATTTACCTTTGTACTGAAAAGAGGCCTAGATATCCAAGTGGGAATGTTGGGAATCAGCAGTCTGCTGACTCTGCCCCTGACGATGGGCAGGTTGTTCATGGCCATGTTATCCCTACTTCAGGCTTTACCTGGCTGTGCAGGGGACTCAGATACGCGTGCACAGGCCCCCTTTTTAAAGCAAGCGCGCCAAGTGTGCCTCTCTAGCTCTGGGGCCCCTTCTCTCTTTGACCCTCTCTTTGCCCCCTTCCCCTGCTTTCAGTTGGCCACCAGCTACTCCCCTTTCTCTCCCCTCTCTCAATAAACTCCATGTGGGCGCCGAATCTCGTGTTTGTGTTTCTTAGGCAATAGTTGTATCAAAATAACAACAATTTTAAAACAGTATTTTTATTAATTATATAAGAATTTCATGCACCATGTTTTGAATATATTCACCCCCAACTCTTCCCACAATTATTCTATTCACATACCCCTCAAACTTTGAGTTTTCTTCCCCCACACCATCAAGTCCAGTTTGTGTTGTCCAACTAGTTTTGGCAGTGAAGCCAGCACATGGTAGGCCTACACAAAGGGCCACATAATGAAAGAAAACTGATTCTCCTCCTAGCATCTACCAAATGTCAACTGGTGGTGAGATTTTATGTCCACTCTCCACTCATCCCCTGGGTTTTTGTCTGGCTTGAGATGTTTAGGTTGTGTGCATGCTATCACAATCACTATGAGTTCAAATGTGCAACTGCCCTGTTGTATCTGGAAAACCTCGTTTCATTGATGATATTCAGCATTTTTGGCTCTCACAGTTTTTCTGCCTCCTGTTTTCTAAAGATCTCAGAGCCTTGTTGGGAGAGGTGTGAGATGTTATGCCCCTTTAGAGCATTTCATAGTCTCTTAGTCTCTACTCATTGACCAGTTGACGGTCTCTGCAAGAGAAATCTTTTTTTTAATGAGAGATGTTCTGATCTATAGGTACAACAATACAGTATTAAAAGCTATTTTAATACTATGTCTACCTAGCAGAATTCTCTAGAGCCTATGACCTATCTAGCCACAAGTTCTTTCCCCACTTAACAGTGCCAGATATGGGTTTGTCAGATTCATTATCTTAGATTCAATCATGAAGTGATTGTTTACTTCTATAACATTGGTGACCATACTGCACTCATCAACGTATCCTGACAGAGCAGCTGTAGTTTGCAGGGTTCACTGCTTGGCGATATTAATGAGTGATTTTCTCCCTCAGTAGTATGCATAGCACCTTATAGAACTCTGAAAGCTAGCTAGTAGGGATGAGGCTACCAGCTGAGTACCAGTGTGATTTCTATACATCCTGCAACTCAGTATTTGGTGTTTTCAGCAATAGAATCTTATATTCAGGCTCTGGAGGGCTGACTATTGTTTTCTTTTCTTTTCTTTTCTTTTTTTTTTTTTTATGAAATAGTGTGTAAGAGAGCAATAATTTGGTCCACATCTGAAATGCCCTCTAAATAGCATGCAGGGAGTAGTGAATGGGTCCCTTACATTTCCCAGTAACTCTAATATTGTAAGAGTCAATAAATGGCTTTTATTTACCAAAGCAAATCCTATAATCCTGATGGTCACCCCTGCTTTAGATTGTTATGACTTCTTCTGTGTGAGACTTAAAGTTGATTTGTACAAGTCATTTAAAAATGATTTTTCAATGTGTTTTTAACTACCAGGGTGCATTTGATGAAAGTTTGAAAGCATCTTAGCATTACTTTCACATGAGTCAAATTACCTTAATGTAAGATAACTCAGAGTTCTTACTTTGCTATGTAAGATAACTCAGAGTTCTTACTTTGCTATGTAAGATAACTCAGAGTTCTTACTTTGCTAATTCTCATTAAGATGTTCTGTGCAGGAACAACTAGTATCTATCTAATTTGCCACAGTGCAATGAGAGAGGCAAGAAGATGAAGTGGGTTTATGGCTAGCTCACAATTTTTCTGATACTTTTATTAACAATTTGAAAGCAAAAGTTTTAGGCATAACTACAACTTAATACCATTCCTTTTATTTACTAATTCTAGTTGCTGCTTTATAAAATCATTTTATAATACATTTATTTTCCCTTGATTGTACCTTAAATATAGACCCCAATGTTTGCTTTTATCATCTGTTAAATTGGTTGAATGAGAGCACGTAAGATGGCTTATTGCCCTAAAATTCTTTATGTATTGGACACAATGATACTGATAATAAGGAATTGATAGCTTTGTTTTTGTTATACATGTAAACTATAGAAGAATTAGAAAACAGAGATTAGGAAAAAGAGAGAATTACTACTCAATTTTAAATATTAAATTTACTCTAATAGAGGTAAACAGATAAACTAAATTTGTTATAAATTCCAAAATTCAAAAGTATAAAAATAACAATAGCTAAAATAATTTATTCATGAAGGTAGAATATAAAAACTAGGGAACTGTGACATTAAAAGTCAAATATTGGGAGAGAAATATAAGTACAGGGATTGTGTGTGTCATATAACTTAAACTGGTAGTACCTAATGTTAAATGTCACAACTATAAGCTATTTTATGTAAATCCAGGAAAACTAGAAATCATAAACTTATAGTAGATACATAAATGAGAAAAATAAATAAAAACACAAGACTTATAGAACCACAAAGGAAGACAGTGAGAGAGGAAGAGAGGAAGTGTGAAATAGGCAGAAAACAATGGGAAATAGAAGTAGTGAGTTTTCATCTATTAGTGATTACATGTTGATGGGTTAAAAAAAGAATGGCCTGAGTAGATTTAAGATCAAGATGCAATTATATGTTACCCAACAGATTTATCTTAGCTTTAAAGATTCAGAGACTGACCATGAAGAGATGGAAAAGGGTGTTTCCTGAAGCAATATCCAAAAAAGAACACTTACCTGAAGTGTTTATCTAATTATTCTTTATCAATAAAAACTTGGAAGTCAGTTATCGGGTTGAGAACCTAAAAGATCAGAGAACTTAAAAGATCAGGGAAGCAGCAGAACCCCCACCAGTGACCTACTATCTTCTCCATTCCTTCTTCTATCCGAAAGGCTGATATCCTCTCCCAGCCCTGCCTTACCATTGCCTGTCTCCTATCTGTCCTCAGTCCTCCAAAACCTCTATGGTCAGCTAGTGGCTAGCTTGGCCCTCTCACTCCAAGAAAGCTTTGTTGTCAGAATCCAATCAAAACATCTCACAATACTTACCTCAAACAAAAGGGACTATAAGTAAAAGATTGTCATAACAGCTGCAATGATATATGCCCATAGTCCTACCTACACTGGAGACTGTGCACAGAAGCTTGAGAGCAGCTTGTGTAACACTGTGAGATCCCGTCTCGAAGACAGAACAACAATAAAGGTCACTAGGGACAGCGAATGCCATAAGCTGTGACGGAAGAACTATATTCTAGAAGATGTAACATTTAGAAATACACATGCAACTACTTTTCAGAGCCCCTAACTATAAAAGCCATTATTAGCAGATCTGAGGGAACAGTAGCCAGTGCCACAGCTATGGGAGCAGACTTCAGTACTCTGCTTTCTACAGTGAAATATCATATGGAGAGAAAAATCAATACAGAAACATTGCACTTGAACTACGTTTTAGATGAAAGGAGCCTAATAAACTCATCTAGAATGTTCTTCCTGACAACAGTAGAGTGCAGATTCTTTTTCAGGTGCACTGGGAACCCTTTCCTTAGAAGTCTCAACAAATGAAGAAAAGTCAAAATCTTATCAACTTTCTTTTTTTCTTTACAGTGAAACTAAAAATTGTAACTAGAGAAGAACTGAAAAATTCACAAAAATGTGGAAATTAGACACACTTACAAGACTTATTGAATTGGCCAGAGGAGAATAAAAGTTATTTAGACAAGCAAAGTAAGAAACATCACCTTATATTTCTATTTTTTTTTTCAGAAAGGACACAGCTTTATTGTAGAAAAGCTGGGCTAGCAGGTTTGAAATAGGGACAGTAACAAGCGCGCACACCACAGTCAAGTCTCCTAGTCACATCTGAGCCCCTCTCCATAGTTACTTTCCCATTTGCCTCGAGACCTCTCCCCTCAACCTCAAATGTGTTTGTCCTCTTCAGCAATCATTTCCTTAGGGTCTGCCACTGTTTAAAACTGACACGTTTCAGAACATGTCATCACATAGCCCTAGATACCATTTCCTTAACCCCTGACTTCTTCCCCAGTTCACAAGTCCTTAGCACTCTGGGAGCCCATCTGCTCAGTGGAAGTTTCTGCGGGTGGTATAGTGGGCATCTCCGGCATCGACTTAGGTGGAGGGCCACTTTCTTCTAGGAGATTTCCTTGATAGAGCCGGCGAAGGCGGGACAGTTCTCTCTTTGGTGGCTGCTGCCAGCTGTACCATGGGTACCAAGGTTTGCCTGACAACAATGTGGGGGCTGGCAGAGTAACAGTGACAGCTCCATGAACAGTACTGAAGTCAACATCTCGAGGCTCAACCCGGGGAATGTAGTAGCCACACTCCCTGGCTTTCTGGATGGCCCGGGTCAGCTTCTTGTGCTGCTTCATACAGACCCCTGTGCAAGGGGCATGGGAGATGATACCAATGTGGGCACAAACAAACTGTTCCAAGAGTTTCACATTCCTAAAGTCAACATGCAACTTGTGATCCCGGCAGATGGGGCAACGGTTCCCAGCAACTTTACTTTTACGAATACATGTCTTTCTGGTCCACTGAGGCCGTATACTACCTTTGTGGTTACGGCGGTAGTCGGCCCAGACAGGGCGAGAACCATAGCGGTTCTCCAGATATTTCCAAGGTTCATTCTCATAGGGGGAAATGGGAAGTGAGGATGAAGAACTTTCTTCAGGACCTTTGGTGCAAAGAGCCTGGAGGGTAACCTGCAGTCCAGAGGAACTTCGCAAGAGGCTAGGAAACACCCTCAGCAGCGTGTGCGGCAAGGAGGCAGCCATCTTGACGCACGCCTCGCGTACCTTTTTTTTTTTTTTTTTTTTTTTTTTTTTTTTTTTAAGGACAAGGATGCACTATATAACTCTAGTTATCCTGGAACTCACCATATAGACTAGGCTGGCCTTGAACTCACAGATAGCCACCTTTCTCTGCCTCCCAAATGCTGGGATTAAGGGTGTGCCTGGATTAACTTCTAAAATCTTAAAGGCTTTGGTAAAAGGAACTCAATAATTTTATAGTCTTGAATTTGTAAGCAAAAAGGCTGAAAAATTAGGGGGCTAACTTTACAGCATCAAGGTCTAGAAGAACAGACCACACATGTTTTCAAACCTGGTCTCACCTTCTGCAGGCTCCACCATATCCTAGTTACACCACAGGATGGTGACCGAGCATTTGGTACACCACCTTTGGGACAGAGACCAGATCTAAAGCATAACAGTTCTTGTGAGTTAAAACAGAGAACCTTTGCTATTTTGCTTCTCCTGTATCCTGGAAGGAGGCACGGAGTGGAATACACGTGTATTGTCACATCTGTTTACTCATAAGCTGTGTACAGTAGAGCTCCCCATTTTTAGTACATAGTTTGGAATATTGAAAAGTTCATGGTAATCATAGACAAGAACATTTGTATCATCTCCAGAAGTCATGTCCTGGTCCCTAGCTCCTTGTCACCTTCCTCCTGTAGTTTCAGTGTTTCTATAATGTCGTATAAATGAAATCAGACTATGTAATATGTTGTCATGTTTCTTTCACTCAAAGTAATGCATTTGGGATTCACCTGTGTTGTATGTGCCAGTGTCTGGTTCTTATTATTGCTGAGCAGTGGCGAAGGAAAATGTCTAGGTTCATTTTTAACTTTAGTTATAAGGAACATAACATGGGGAGGGAAAAGGCAACTAACCAATTAACAATGGTGGGAAAAACAAACAGGAAAGACTACACCACACATCTAACTGTATTTTGAATCCGTGACTTAATGCTCATCACAGCTGACCTAGTTCATGAGTAAGTTTTTTGACTGTTGACTAGAACCAATCCAAAAGCAACAAAAATTTCTTATGGACTGCTCTCCTATCCCGAAACTTCCACACTTTATTTTGGTCCTGATGCTCTTAGTTATGGCCAATATATGTTGTGACTTCATTCTTAAAATTCTTGTTAAAAATCTGTTCTCAGCTCTGGTCTGAAGGACATGTTCTAAGTGCTTTATCGCTAGTAGTGGTGGGAATTGCCCCAGGACCTGGTCCTTTTTTTCTGGCTAGCATCTCTAATGCTTCAGTAGAATCTTTTAGAGAACACAGAGTCTCAGTAGTAATCCATTACTTGGATAGGAGACTGGAATATATATTAATGTGAAATAAGACTCTTTGGCTTGAACTCATTATTTTGAGAGACTGACAACAGAAGAGTCTCTGAAGAGTACAAGTCATGGTTGAATCGGGAAAATTTACATATATTAGAAACATCTTTATTTGTAAGGGTGTCTCCTATAGCTTTTTTTTTTTGTAAGAAGAAGAGAAGGATGACTTAAATCACTAGAGACAGTTAAGACTTAAGACATCTCACATCCATGTGTTAAACCTATAAGTGTACAAATCAAATGCTATGTCAGTTACTTTTCTGTTGTTGTGACAAAATGCCAGGGCCAAGGCAACTTGCAGCACAAAGAGTATATATGGGCTTATAGTTCCAGAGACATGACAGCATCATGACAGAGGAGAGCAGCAGCAAGTGGCAGGCATGGCAGCAGGAGCCAGATGCTGAGAGCTCACATCTTGAAGAGCAAGCAAGAAACAGTAAAAGCAAGCAGAAAATGTGAGACCATGAACACTCAAAGTCCCTAACCAATGACCTGTTATATCCTGCAAGGCTCCACTACCCAACAGAGCTACCAGCTGGGGACCAAGTGTTCAAATGTCCCAGACTGTGAGGGACAATTCTCACTCAAACCACCACACCTATTCATCTTGCTTTTCCCTGCACTCTTTCTTCCTTTGGCTTGCCTGAATAGGGCATTTGCAGCTGGACTCAGAGCTACAACTTGGAAATGAACTTACTTTTCCCTAGTTATATCTCTGTCCATAGATCGTCTCTCACTTCTGATTATTTGGTTTGGGATTTATCAGCCTTAATGTTGGTGAAAACATGATATGTATTTAGTTGAGATTGTGCCTTACATTTTGAATAGGATATTTTTCAAAGCTGGTGACACGAGGCATGCCACTCCTTTAAGATTTGAGTAGTAGAAGCAAGAGAAGCTACGGCTTCCTCTTAATGACACAATCATGACAGTGTGAACAGCCAAGAGCTCACAGTGCTCAGTGCTGTCAAGCTGCCATGCCCAGCTAGTGAGGTATTAATATTTTGACCCAGAATTTATTTAACTTAGAATGTGTTTATTGGTCTGTAATGCTATTAGAAGTGAAGGAGCATTTACCTGTGTATCCCTTTATGAGTCACTGAGCTTTAGTTTGCTTTTCTCTTGTTAACTGCTACAAAGAATGCAAATATTTTTGAACCCAAATCCATCTGTTCACTGCTTGAAATTCAATCCTAGGGAGCCAATAGTTGGTCTGAAGGAGGTCAGGCTTTTTTCAAGGACTGACATAATAAGAAAAAAAGGAGGGTGTTGGTGTTCCCCAAAAGCATTGTCATGGGGAACTCATGCAGAGAAAAGGATTTTTGGGGGAGAGGGAAAGAAGCGTGCAGAACAGATCTCCACCATTCAAGGTGAGGTTCTTACTTTATGGCTCTTTGGAATTTAGCAGACACTTTTGCATCAAAGCAGTGCCTATTAGTGAGGGTCACATGCCAAGGCTAGCCCATTTTGTCTGTCATAAAGAGGAACTATCATACATTTACATTAAGAATATCATCAAGTTAGATGGTCCTTGTGAGGATTTCACTGGGACCTTGCTGGATTTTGGTTACTACACATACTGATCCTTTATCAGAACCAATTTAACATGCAAGCCTGGCTTTCCTTCCACCATCCTGCCCCCAGACAGAAATAGAGCTATTCTATGCATTTGTGGCGACTTGAGGATGAGTGATTGTGCTTATATTCGTACTGTGTTCTTTTATGAAGTACCTTATAAGGTTATTTTAATTCACCAAGTTCTTAAAACTCTGTGATGTAGGCAACTTATCTGCACTTTACCAATTTGAGAATTCTGTTTAGAGAGGTCGCGCTACCTGCTTTCAGACTCTCAATGTAATGGTTGTTTCTGACTCCAGAACCCACTGCTCCCCAAGACAACCAGAAACGCTTTTGACTAATAAAATAGACGACGAGGGGAAGAGAGCTCTTCCTTAAAGGGGAGAGAAAAGGATAAAGGGAGCCAAAGACGAAGAGAGTATGTGAGTAGAAAGATTAGAGTGAAATTAGATGACTCAGGACTCAAATGGGTGAATACATTCTATCCAAATAGTCCTTGAAGAGGGAAGAGGTAGCAACAAGGAGGCGGATGCGGGAGTTTCTCATTCTCACCACTAGGTGACACCATTTACACCTCACCTGCTGAGGGAGAAGGTGAAGAGGCAGCAATGGGGTTAGGATGATGGGAGGCAGGGAGTAAAACAAGAGAAAAGTTAGGGAAGAATCTGCCCACCGCCTCCACAGTGGACACAGGAAGCAGCGAAATCGGATGTCAATCACCCTGTTTTATGAGAAAGGAATCCAAAGGGCGAGGACCAGCCCGGCACCTGTTTTGATCTTCATGTCTCCCAAACACCAGCTCCACGTGATGTCAGGGACTGAGCAGGGACTCTGGAGCTTGGCTTCTCAGGTTTGGAGTCGGTCTCTGCTGCCGGTCACCTGTCTAAACCTTCTGAGCCCTGTGGCTTCCTTCTATGTCTGCCTCAGAGATGTCATTTGATGAGGGTGCAGGGAAGCACCAGGAGTACAGGCCCCAAGTAGTGCCGGGTCCAAATTCTTGGTAAATACCATCTGTGTTACGCTGTTATTAGGTGAGAACTCAAAACTGAAGCAGTGAAATTAAAAGCGAATGAGTTAAGACAATACCACAAACAGTGACAGAGACTTCCTAGCTCAAAGAATACGATCCTTTTGTTTTTGACGAGTGCAAACAAAGTCCTATCAGATCATAAGTGCCTTCCTTTGGAGCACCCACCTGCCCCTTAAATTTTAGTAGAATGTGTTATCTTTGCATAATTTGCATATTAACTGCATTCATAGTGGACTCAAGATGGCAAAATTTATCTTGGATGCCGGATCAGCTCCCACCTGAATTTTTGTGCCTACCGTCATTTTCTTCCGCTGCTGTCCTTTTCTGACCCTCTCCCTCCACCCCATGTTTTTAGTAGTCTAATTGTGCTCTTTAGCTGCTCAGACTCACACTCCAGGAAGTAACTAATTGAGGATGCCTTTGTCTGCTGTCTTCCCACCCCAAACTCAGGGAAGTTACTTCCTGATTTTGTCCCAATGATACCCAAACCCGAGTGAAGTCATTCTGTGGGTCTCAGGCATTGGTGATCGGGTGTAACTAACTGAAAATACGCCGAGACAGATGTTCCTATCATCCCCAGGGACATGCACATTTTGGAAAGACTTGTTGGTTGAGGCGAATCAGCAGGCAATGGAGTTTCTAGCTATGAAAGCTAAGGAAGAACCTTGAGCCTTGTGGAGGACAGCAGACGCTGGGGCTTAAGTCAGCAGTTAGGTCACTACAAAAGACAGGGTTGGTTGAACCTCACCAAGAACTCTGAGATTTTCATTTGTTCAGTATTTTTTTTTCTTCATTTAAAAAACCATTATCACTTGCACCCAGGAAAATTTATAGCTTACACACTGTTTTCCATTTTGCCATCTCCCAATATCATTAGTGTGGGCAAGGTTCTAGAAACTTTCCCATGGGCAATTCGTTTTTCTCCCATAGTAAGAAGACCTCTAATTTTAAGGCCACCATAACAACGGCTGTCTTCCTCAACTTTCCTTACAGCTAGGAATAACCATGTGTTTGTTTCCATGTGGGCAGAAGGGTGGGAGCAGGCACACGACTTACACCTCCAGGGAAACCCTTCAGGAGAAGTGTCTGCCCATCTCACTCCCCTTTCTCCTTGCAGCTGGCTGGACCACAGATATGCAGCCTGGAGGTCTGGAGGTCTACCTCAATCTTGCATCGTATTCTAAAATCTCCCTAGGGCTGACTACTAGGAAGTGGGCAAGAGTCTGGGTTTTAGACTTCTGGACCAGCACTGGTGACTTTGGTAACCTTTTTCTTTTCCCTTTTTTAGTAACAGAATAGCTTATGTGTTTAGGCTCAGCTTCATTTATGTTTTATCATATACCATTGTATTTAATCCTAGCTTTGTGTAGCTTGTAGACTGCTACACATGAACTAAGCCGGTGTCCCATGACAATTGTGAATGCACACTAAATATACTTCAAGTTCACTGAGGCAGTGAGATTGCATTTTGTTTTGTTGCAGTCGATGTGTGTGATAGTCCACTTTGATCTTGTGGCAGACCATCTTTACCTAGATGTTCTAGGTGGTCTGACAATAGACTGTACACACAGTTAGATGGCAGAAATGGGAAAGAGGTGAGGAGTCTGTGCAGGTGATCTTCAAAGAAAGTTTCCTAGAATCAACTGCAGAGCAGTTTTGTGACCATCTCCCTAGGCATTGTTTAGGTCCATAGTCACACAAAAGCAGGGCTTCTGATATTAAGGAGCAGAGGAAAAATGATATGTTAGACAGCTAGCAATTCCTGCTAGCTCAATCCTCTGTCACCTTCCAAACCCAGAGGAGCTACAGTGAACTCTAGAGCATCACGACTTCCACCGTGTCATGTAGTTGCAGAACTGGGTTTTACTTCAGCTCCAGAAGTAGAGCTGCCTTGTTAGTTAGCAGTGGAGAAGTCTGGTTCCCTTGGTCTGTTTAAACACTTCAATCAATCATTTTCTACATGCAAAAGATGATGAAACTAATAATTAACCAAGGAGCACATTTCATAGTGAATTAACCTCATTAGAACCATGTTAATTAAATACATTTCTGTATTATACATATGACATACACATATTATTGACATTTCAGTTTGATCTTTGTCCTAGTGATATGTGTTGTGGGGAAGGCAGACATGTGGGATAGCCAAGGGGTGGAGTTCAAAGGGTTTCATCATTTGCTGACTCAGCATTTCTCCTCTTTCCTTTTACCCTATCACTTCTCCTTTGACCACGCAGAGAAGGAACCTACACCTTTGTTGCAGTGATACAGACCGGACATGGTTGCTTAGAAAATGTTCAGATAATCCCACTCCCTTTGTAGTGATCGGTCCAGGCAAGCCAGGCCTACACTATTTAGTAGTCTGGTTATATTGTCACTTCCTGAACTTTCTGATTGGTTCCCAGAACTGATAATTTTCATTTGGCATATTGACAAGGTCTTTCTTCCCTGTCTTTTTACTTCTCCCCCTTCCTTTCCACCATGCATCCTCTTTGTATCCCAGATGCTGGAACTATAATTACTGCAATTGTCTTTATCAGGAGCTGACAGCCTCAGAAGTCATCTGGCTCTTGAAGGGCAGTGAATCAGAGAGAACAGAGCTGGAATTTTGATGAAATATTTTTTAAAGCTCATGTCACTGCAGGCCTTTCATCTTAATCAAACATCAAGTTCTTCCCATTGTTTGACTTAATGTATCTTATTTTAAATTCTGCATAAGTGAATAGAGAAATGTACTACATACCAACTTTAAATGAGATGATAATTGCGGGATCAAGCCCCATGTGAGGTCCCTGATCCAGGAATAGTCCAAATGCTCTTTAAATGGGAAGCTCCACTTCTGGTAGGAGTCTCTCTTTAACATAACATAATAAACAACAATATTCCCAAAGCCTGATCATTGGAGGTTCAACTATTCAAAATGGGGCTATGTTGCAGACTCCTCAGGGAAGCAGGGGTGGGGACTAGCTTCATTTCTCATGCCTGGATGTCTGGCTGCTAATGTGATGTGTTCATTAAAAGTGCTAAGAGAGGAAAGAGCTGCAGCAGAGAGGTAAAATACACCAAGAATATAGGCTTCATGACCAGACCACTTTCTGACACGACAAGCCACATTCCTTCACTTAAAGAAGAGAAAAATAGTGAGACCTCCCTTGAGATTATGACACATATTCAGGGTGGTATTTTATGTAAATTCTGGGATAAAAGCTCAATGAGTCTGACATGTTGGTTATTATTAAGACTTGGAGAAACAGATGGTGGATTCTTGACCGGTTTTGTGAAAGCTGGGCAAGCTGCCAGACTTTGTGACATTGATAGTCAGACTGTTCTGTGTGCAATGATTACATGATTGCTCACCTTTGATTCTCTTGGTAAATTTTGAGCTATTTAGTTAACCTTTAGACAAGAGGGAAACTACCCTTAATTAATTTCAATATCTCTGTGGCCCATGAATTGAAATGGATATTTTCCTGAAGTCACACTTCATTTTCTGGAAAGATGATGGAAGAGAGGACCCAAGTTTGGTGTCTGGCACATAGTAGGTGTTCAAAATGCAGCTAGAATTGCCAGAAGTTTGGATGCAGCAAACTGGTTATTTCCCATGGGATTGAATGATCACATGAAAAAAAAAAAAAAAAAAAAAAAAGAATAAACCAAATTCTGTCACTGTTTCTACATCTTCCTTTTCCTTACCTCCCCACAGTGAATGTGTGTGTGTGTGTGCGTGTGCGTGCGTGCGTGTGTGCGTGCGTGTGTGCGTGCGCACTGTGTGGAGAGCAGAGATTGATGTCAAGTGACTATTTTATGTGCATGGTGTTTTGCTTACATCTGTCTGTGTACCAAGTGTGTGCAGTGCCCTTGGGAGCCATAAGAGGGCATCAGATCCCTTGTGATGAGAGTTGCAGATGCTTGTGAACCACCTAATGGCTTCTGGGCATTAAACCTGGGTCCTCAGGAAGCAAGGTAGTGATCTTAACTCTGAGTTATCTCTCCAGCACCTCCACCTTACTTTATTTTTCTATGTTTTCCCCCTTTTTATTGAGAATAGATTTTTTTCCCCTCACATAATATATTTTGATTACTGTTTCCTCTCCTACCCCCTTCTATCTAGCACCTCTTTGTGCTACTGCCATTCAGATCCACCCCTTTCTGTCTCTCATCAGAAAACAAACATGTTTCTATGGTATAATAATAAAATAAAATAAAATATAATACAATAAAATAAACCTAAAGATAACACACTGAAATTGGACAAAACAATCAGAGGGAAACAAGTCCAAGAGACAGAACCTTGTGCCTTACAAGAAACAGAACCACTTGTTTACACACTCAGGAATCCCATAAAAATGCTCAGCTACTAACCGTACTTTGCATCTGAAGGGCCTACATGGTAAAAAGAGAGAAGAGAAAAATATAAGTAAAAACAAATAAAAATAATAAGATAATTTTTTTTTTAAAGATCCCTGACATGAAACAAAGAGCCTCCTTGATGCTGTTGAGTTTGTTTTCTGTTGGCATCTACTGCCGGGTGTGCAGCTTACCCTTAAAGAGTAGTTTATTTCCCTAGTGAGACACCCTTGGAGGAAACTGGATTTTCATTTACAGGTGTCATCAATGGAAGATTGCTTCCGGGTTAGCGATGGGGACGTGTGTCCACTTCTTCTTTCAGCTCTAGGACCCCAATGTGCAAACCTATGTAGGCCCTGTGCATGCTGCCTCAGGCTATATGAGTTCATAAGTGTATTGATTATGTGGATTTAGAGGCCCTTGTTTTCTTGGTATCATCCTGCCCCTCTGGCTCTTACATGCTTTTTGCCTTTTCTTCCTCTGGGTTCCCCAAGCCCTGAGGGGAGGGACTTGATGGAAACACTCCATTTAGGGCTGAGTGTTGCAAAGTTTTTCATTCTCTGTTTAATATCTGGTTGTGGGTTCCTATATTTGTTCTAATTTGCTGCAGGAGGATGCTTCTCTGATGATGGCTGACTAAGGCACTGATCTATTAGTATAGCAGAATGCCTTTAGGAGTCATGTTATTATTTATGTATTTGTTTGTTTGTTTGTTCATTTATTTATTTTTAGAACAGTAGTATTTGGTTCTACCCTATGTGCCTGGGGATATCTAGTCTCAGGTTCTCAGCCACACAAGCAGTATAAGGTATGTGTTGGTTCCATCTTGTGGAATGGCCTTCTGTCAAATCAGATATTGATTGGTTACTCTTACAAACTTTATGCCACCTTTGTCCTAGCGTACCTTGCAGGGCAGGACACCAAAGAGTTTGTGGCTGGGTTAGTGTATACATTTCCTCTTTGGTAGTATACGGACATTAGCATGCAGGGGTGAAGACTCTCTGTAGGCACCAGCTTGACTTCCTCATGCCCAGTGAGTTGTGTACATGTTGTCTTCAGCAATGGGACCTTGTCGTCTGTTTGTGAAGAATAGCCTGTAGCCTTGGCAAGAGCCTGGGCTATTTGGGAGTTCCTAAAGGATCCCCTTGGCCGACAACTCAGTTCATGTAACCCAATTCCAGTATTGGAAACTTCATTTGTTGACAAGAGATGGCCAGTTAGGGCTCTCTCTCCCCCATTATTTGGTGATTTAACTTATATCATTTTAATATATGTATATATTTTAGGAAGATTCTACTGCATTAGATTTTCATACTACCCCTCAAATGGCCCTTAATTTAGCTTTTGCTGCCTGTATTTCTTCCATCAACTCCCTTTTCCTTCCATTTTCCCACTGATCCTCCTGTTCCAGTACCTCATCTATATTCTATTTCCCTTTCCTAGTCCCTTACTATCTATGTAAACTTTGTAGCTCTATGGTTTGTAACTTAGTTATCATTGACTTAACAGTCAGTATCCACATATGAGCAAATATATACCACATTTGTCTTCTTTCTGGATCTGGGCTATCTCATTCAGAATTTTTTCTAGTTCCATTTATCTGAGAATTTCATTATATCATATTTTTAATGGCTGAGTAATACTCTACTGTGTAAATGTACCATATTTTCTTTATTCATTCATCTGTTAAGGGACATGTCAGTTCTTTCCAATTTCTGGCTATTATAAATAGAGCAAGTGGTTGCACAAGTGTCTCTGTGGTAGGATGAAGGATAATTTGGGTATATGACCAAGAGTGGTATAGTTGGACCTTGAGGTAGATCAATTGCCATGTTCCTGAGGAAGCACCAGACTGATTTCCATAGTGGTAGTACAAGTTTGCACTCCCACCGGCATAGGATAAGCCTTCCCCTTACTCCACATTCTTACCAACATGAACTGTCTCTGTTTTTTATTAATTTTGGACACTGTGATAGGTGTAAGATGAAATCTCAAAGTAGTTTTATTTTCATTTCCCTGTTGACTAAGGGTGTTTTTCAGCTATTTGTGTTTTCACTTTTGAAAATTCTCTATATCTGTACCACACTTTTATTTGGGTCCTTTGTTTTCTTAATATCTAGTTTTTTGAGTTATTCAAATGTTTTACGTATTACCCGTCTATTGAATATGTAGTTGAATATGACAAGGTTGAATACCTTGTCATTCTGCAGATTACCTCTTTGTCCAAATAACAGTGTCCTTTACCATGAAGAAGCTTTTCAGCCTCATGAGGTCCCATTTATTAAATGTTGATTTTAATGTCTGTGCAAATGACATCTTTTTCAGACAGTGTTTTCCTATACCAATGTGTTCAAGTCTACTCCTCAGTTATTCTTTTATCAGGTTTAGTGTATCTCATTTTATATTGAGGTGTTTGATCCATTTTGAGTTGAGTTTTGTGCAGGGTTATAAGGATGGATCTACTTGAATTCTTCTATATACATCTGTCCAGTTTGACCAGTATCATTTATTAAAGATGCTTTCTTTTTTCCAGTGTGTATTTATGGCTTCTTCACCAAAAATCAAGTGTTCATAGGTGTGTGACTTTATGTTTGAGTCTTCAATTTGATCTCATTGACAACATGTTTCTTTTTATGGCAATGTCATGTTGTTTTTGTTACTATAGCTCTGTAGTACAAATTAAAGTTGAGGATGGTGATACCTCTAGCAGTTCTTTTGTTATTCAGGACTGTTTTGGCTATCCTATTAATTTTTTGTGTTTCCATCTGAAACAGAAGATTATCTTTCCATATCTAGAAAAATTGTGTTGGATTTTTGAGTGGGATTACATTGACTCTGTAGATTGCTTTTTGTAGAATGGCTTTTTTTGCTACACTAATCCTATCGATCCATGAACATGGGATATCTTTCTGTTTTCTGATGGTTTCTTCAGTTTCTTTCTTAATGTCTTCAAAGTGTTTTATCATACAAATCTTTCCTTTGCTTGGTTAGAGTTACTCCATGATATTGTATATTATATGTGACTATTGTGAAGGGTGTTTCTCTGATTTCTTTCTCAGTCCATTTGTCATTTGTAGATAGGAGGGCTATTGTTTGTAAGTTAATTTTGTATTCAGTTACTTTGCTGAAAGTGTTTATCAACTGTAGGAGTTTCCCATTGAAATTTTTAGGGTTCCTTACATATACTTCTGTATTATCTGCAAATAAAGATACTTGGACATCTTCCTTTCCAATTTGCAGCCCTTTGATATCCTTCAGTTGTCTTATTGTTCTAGCTAAGACTTCAAGAACTATATTGAATAGGTATGGAGAAGGTGGGAAACATTCTCTTGATATTTACTTTTGTAGGATTGTGCTAAGTTTCTCTATATTTAAGTTGATATTGTCTGTGGGCTTGCTGTAAACTATCTTCATTATGTTGAGATATGCCCATTGTATCCTCACTCTCTCTAGGATTTTTATCAGGAAACATATTGGATTTTGACAAGGACTTTTCTGCATCTAATAAAATGATCATGTGTATTTGTTTTTTAGTTTGTTTATGTGGTGAATTACATTTATCAGTTTATGTATGTTGAACTATTTTGGCTGCCTCAAGAATGAAGTCTACTTGATTATGGTAGGTAATTTTTTGATGTGTCCTTGGGTTCCATTTGCAATTATTTTATTGTGAAATTTTGAAACCATGTTCACAAGGAAGATTAATCTATAATTCTCTTTCTTTGTTCAGTTCTTGTGTGGTTTGGGTATCAAGGTACCTGTAGCCTCATAAAACAAATTGGGCATTGTTTCTTCTGTTTCTATTTTATGGAATAGTTTGAAGAGCATTGGCATTAACTATTTGCTGAAAATCTGGTAGAATTTTGTGCTAAAACCATCTGGCCCTGGAACTTTTATGATTGGGAGATGTTTTTTTCCTTCTCTCATACAATACATCCTGACTGCAACTGCAGTTCCCCCCCCCCCATTCCCCATCAGTTCCCCTTCCCCCCAGATCTACTCCTCCAGATACTTTAATTACCGCTTCTATTCCACTAGGAGTTATAGGTCTGTCTGTTTAAATTGCTTATATGATCTTGATTTAACTTTGGTAAGTGGTATGTATCTATTAAGGAAATTATTCATTTCTTTTACACTTTCCAATTTGGTGAAGTACAGGTCTTTAAACTATGTCTTTATGATCTCTGGATTTTCTCCATGTCTATTATTATGTTCCCCATTTTTTTCTAATTTTATTCATTTAGGTATTCTATGCCTTTTATTTCATTTGGGGAAGGGTTTTCCAATCTTACTGATTTTCTCAAAGAACCAACTCTTTGTTTCATTGATTTTTTTTTTTTGCACTGTCTTTTTATTTCATTGATTTCTGCCTTGAGTTTGATTGTTTATTGATGTTTTATCCTTTTGAGTGTGAGTCTCCTTTTTGTTCCAGAGCTCTTAGGTATGCTGTTAAGTTACTAGTATGAGATCTTTCTAATTTTTCATGTAGGCACTTAGTGCTATGAACTTGCATCTTAGAACAACTTCACTTATGTCCTATAAGTTTGGGTATGTTCTGTATTGATTTACATTCAATTCTAGAAAGTCTTTAATTTCTTTTTTAATTTGTGTCTTGATATTTTTTTAAAAAAATTTGTAGTGAGTTGTTCAATTTCTAGGAGTTTATAAACTTTCTGTTGTATCTGTTGTTGGTATACAGCTTTAATCCATGATGGTCAGATAGGATGCAGGGTGTTATTTCAACTTTCTTGTATCTGTTGATATTTGCTTTGTGTTCAAGAATATGTTCAATTTTGGAGAAAGTTCCACAAGCTGCTGAGAACAACAAATATTTTTTTGTGTTTGGGTAAAATGTTCTGTAAATATCTGCTAAGTCAGTGGTTCTCAACTTTCCCAATGCTGTGGCCCTTTCATATAGATTCTCATGTTGTGGTGATGCCCAACAATGAAATTATTTCCATTGTTATGTTACTTTATAACTATTTTTGCTACTGTTATGAATTGTAATGTAAATTACTGATATGCAGGATATCTAATATGAGACCCCCCAAAGGGGTTGCCACCCACATTTTGAGAACCACTGTGTTAGGTCCATTTGGTTTACAATGTCAGCTTGCTCTACCATTTCTCTGATGGGGAATGTTCTTCTGTATATATGTTCCTCTTATTGGTTAATGAATAAAACACTGATTGGCTTATTGTCCAGACAAGAAGTGACATAGCTGAGCACAACTTGCCACTAGCTAAGCATAGAGGTCTGGAGGTCTGTACAGATAGACAGGAAGTGACATAGCTGGGCAGAATCAGCATATAAGCAGGGACAAACAGTAAATCACTCTGCAGAGATGCTTAGCAGTCATGAGCTGCCAAAGGAGTTAGAGGTCCAGACCCTTCTCTGGTAAGATGAGACCACGTGGAATTACTTAGTTTAATAGAAATGGTCTAATAATTAAGACAGAAATAACTAATAAGAAACCATAGCCACCAGCCAACAGCATTATAATTAGTATAACATCTGTGTGTTTATTTGGGGCTCAAGGGTGGTGGGACCAGCTGGGACAAAGAACCACATGTAGCATTTATCTGTTTAGTTTTTGTCAGGATGACCTATCTCTTGGTGAGAGCGGGGTGTTGAAGTCTTCCACTATCAGTGTGTGAAGATTAATATGTGACTGTAACTATAGTAGTGTTTTACAAACTTGACTTTTTTTTTTGTTAACAATTGCAATGTCCTTTTGGTAGTTTTTTCTTTGATGACTATGTGCTGTCCTTTCCTATCTCTTCTGATTAGTTTGGCTTTAAAGTCTGTTTTGTCAGATATTAAAATGGCTATGCTAGATTGCCGCTTAGGTCTATTTGCTTAGAATATATCTTTCTATTTTTTTTTTAACCATGAGTTGATACATATCTTTGATGTTGTGGTGTGTTCTTAGATGCAGCAGAAGAATGGATTCTGTTTTCACATCTATTATGTTAGTCTGTATCTTTTTATTGGGGAATTAGATTATTGATATTGAGAGATATCAATGAGCAGTGTTTGCTGATCCCTATTATTTTGTTGCTGTTGTTGTGTTTTGTGTGTGTTTGTTTCCCTGTTTTTGATTTGCTGGTGTGGGATTATTTATTCCCTGTGTTTTCTTGGGTGCAATTAATCTCTTTTGATTGGTGTTTTCATTCTAGTGCCTTCAGAGTTGCTGGATTTGTAGACAGATACTGCTTAAAATTGGTTTTTGATGTGGAATGTTTTATTTTCTCCAGAGATAGAAAGTTTTGCTGGGTATAACAGTCTGGACAGGCACCTGTGGTCTTTTAGAGTCTGTAGAACATCTGTCCAGGCCTTTATGGCTTTTGGAGTTTTCACTGAAAGAAGTCTGGTATTATTCTACTAGGTCTGCTTCCATGTTACTTGATCATTTTCCCTTGCAGCTTTTAAAAATCTTTATTGTTGTTGTTGTTGTTCTGTATGTTTAGTGTTTTGGTATTACGTGCTGAGGGAAATTTCTTTCCTGGACTAGTCTATTTGGTGTTATGTATGCTTCTTGTACCTTGACAGGCATCTTCTTTGTTAGGTCAGTGACATTTATTTCTATGATTTTATTGAAAATATTTTCTGTGCCTTTGATCTAAGTTTCTTCTTCCTCTACTCTATTATTCATAAATATAGCCTTTTGATAGTGTCCTAGATTTCCTGGATGCTTTGCACCATTTTATTTATTTATTTATTTATTTATTTATTTATTTATTTATTTATTTAGATTTAGCGTTTTCTTTAACTGAGATATCTATTTATTCTACCATGTCATCAGTGTCTGAGATGCTCTCTTTCATATCATGTATTATGTTGGTATGGCTTGACTCTGAGGTTCCTGCTTGAGTTTTAAAATCTTTCACTTCCAGATTTCCCTCAGTTTGAGAGCTTTCTTTATTGATTCTATTTCTACTTTCAGGTCTTAAACTTTTTAATTTATTTCCTCCCACTGTTTATGTTTTCATAGATTTCTTTAAGGGGTCTATTCATTTCCTCTCTACGGACCTCTATCATATCCATTTTAAGATTTTTGTCTTGTGCTTCAGCTGTGTTGCGATGCTCAGGGCCTACTGTGGCAGACTTGCTAGATTCTGGTAGAGACAAATTGTCCTGGCTGTTATTGATCGCTATTTTATGGATTTATGGATTTGATAAGATTGTAATTCTAGGTATTAATATCTGGTCTTGTATTTTTTGGGGAATGAATGTTTTATTTCTTGGTTTTGTTGCCTTCTCTGGTTCTTAGGAAGGAGTGGTGGCTGTGTGTTGCCTGGTAGGGAATTCTTCTGATAGTTGAGGTCACTGGGGTTCCAGGTAAAATGTGTTGGGAGCTGACACCTAGGAATGGAGATGGACTGGGGTGTGTGAGTACATCTACAGGAGGGAGGAAAACAGGGTGTTCCACCAGGACCTGTTTAGTCCCCTGGGGATGGGACAGAGTTTGAGGAGAGGCTACAATAGGTAGTCTGCTTCAGAGCTTGGAATGAGCCTGGGGGCTAGATTTGGAGAAGGGGTGGGAGAGTAAAGAACTGAAGCTGGCTGAGAGTGAAACTCGCCTTCCTGCTTCGCTGGCCTCATTGCTTCTCTGCAGGACTGCCAGGTAGGTTCCCAGAGAAAGCCTGCTGGAGTCAAGGCTTGGGTAACAGGAAGGTTAGGAGAGAACATCTGAGTGATACACTGGTGATGGGGGCAGAGAGGAGGAGGCTGCAGCAGGTGGTCTGCTACAGAGCTGGGGTGAGACTAGGGGATTGGATTTGGAGAAGAGGAGGGAGGGTGAAGATCCATAATTAGGCTTCTTGCTTCTCTGACCCAACTGGTCTGTGGCTTCCCAGGGAGTGCATGCTGGAGTGGGGCCGTCCACCTAATTTTTGAGGCAGGGTTTTTCACTGAACACAGAGCATGTGGATTAGGTTAGCTAGGGTGGTTAGCCAGTGAGTTACTAGGATCTGCTTGTTTCTGTTGCTGCAGCACTGGCTTTACAGACTCACACCACAGCACCTCACTTTAGTGTGGGAGCTAGGATCTGAAGCGTTCATGCATACATGGAATGGTTCTTAAAGTAATGGTTCCTTTCATAGAGACTGGTCTCGAAGTTTCTCCAAGCTCCAGCTGGCTCTGAAGGCCCAATGTCAGTGGAAAGTTTCACAGTTGCTAGCTAGCTCTGTGGCCTAAGGCAAGCCATTTAACCTCTTGGTGTCTGGATTTCCTCATCTGTGAGCCATGGATAATAATACTTCCCTACATCCCAGGTGTGTTGGGGGCATTAATTAATGTTTGTCTATTGCTTGGGGATCTGAGATGAAAGGCTGGCATCATTACTGCCAGCCTGCTGCAGGCAAGACTAGATTATAGTTCTCCAGATGGGTTGCATATGGGAAGTGGTTTTAGCAGAAGATTTTTCCAAATGAAATGTGGGCTCTAAGGTTTGGGGCCACTTCAAAAGGAAAAGGTGCTTGTTGGACTTATCCTCTTTTTCAGCTTTGGTAGGCTCAGGGTCTACATCTCATGGAGTCAGCAGCCAGTATCTTAGGACTACATTCTAATTCACACAGCAATTGTGTGAACTGAGCTCATTCCTCTTTTCCCAGTGATTTCTCCTCTGCATGGAACTGTATTGGTTATATTAACAAGATGAGCTTATTGTTACAGAAATCCCTCAGTTCCTTGTGAGGAATACCTCACATGTGGGGTTCACCATGCCCATGTATCCCACATAAAGAGGATAAACTGTGACTATTTTAACCACACCTGGATAAGTCAAGGAGGCAAGAGGTTTTGGTCTTCTCAATTTGCTTCACCCCATCCCCACTCTCACCTACCCCAATCCTTCCACCCTGTGCTATTTTAAAAGCAGCGTTTACACTAAAAAGAACTGGTGTGTTCTCGGAAGCTTTTAAAGAACACTTTGAGGAAGGACTTCTAGGTAAGCAGACATTGGAGGGACTGGGTACATTCCAGCTCTGGAGGAAGAGGGTAGAAAAACCCTTTTTCCTTTGGGTTTTAGAAAAACTTTGGTTTCTTCAAAATGGGAAAAATGGGTACAATGTGTACAGTTCTCAATTGCAAGACAGAAATAACCTGTATCCAAGAACCAATGAGATCTCTCCTCCTATAGATACAGGAGAAAGGAAATGGCCAACACAGCTGGTATAAGAAATAGGAAGAATCTTGTTAGTGGTTAAATACTTGATGCTAAAATCTATGGGAAATAATTGTCAGCACACATGGCAGGGATGACAGCTATGATTCTGCATGGATTTTCATTCCCACACATGATCTGAGTGTATTCCCAGTGTCATAGAGTATTCTGGGTGTCAAGGAATAAGCTGTACAGCTTTTCATAGAGCTTACATTTTAGTGTGAGAAGACAAGAATGTACAAAGAAACATTTGCAAAACCAGAGAGCAAAGATGAGGTGACATAATACAGAGTTTGAGAGTGACTTAGTCTGAATAGCCCCATCTGAAGGATGATGTTAATTTGGTCATGCCAAGACAGAGAGCAAGGTGTGAAACTTAATATTAAAACAAGACTGTTATAATGCAGTAGCTTGAGTGGGTATGGGATGCAGGCTGAGATTCTAGCACATTCTTCATTGTGGTGCTCAGTTGTTTGCTCCTTTCTTTACTTGTGTGTGTAGATGAGTGCTATGCATATATTTATGAATGCATGTTTGCATGTGCATGGGTGAATTTGCTTGTGTGTGCAGGTGCACAGCTGTGCATGTGGTAGGCAGAGGTTGACATCAGGTGTCTTTCTGAGTCACTTTCCACCTTACATATTGAGGCAGCATCTTTAATTTGGACCCAAAGCTTGCAAATGCAGCTAGTCTAATTAGCCAACTTGACCCAGAGAGTCTGCTATAGCTACCTCTCCAGGACTGGGATTTCAACCAGCTCTCTGTGCCCACCTGGCTATTATGTGGATGTTGGGTATCCAAACTCTGGGTATCCAAACTCTGCTCCTCAAATATTATCACCAAGCCACATCCCCAGGCTCTATTCTTCATCTTGAATAGAGATACATCCATCATTGGCTATGATTAGAACATGCTAGGACAGTCTTGGGGAATCTCTTTGATGAACTGAGGCTGGCGGTCTCCTGCTCTTGTAACATCCTGATAAGTTCTTGGTACAGTCTATACTTCAGGTTTTTAGCTGGGAGTGGGGGCAAAGAGGTTTTTTTCAGCTCTCATTGTGAAAAAAAAATTTGCAAAATCATGAATCAATTGTAAATGTTTTGTCTTCAGAAATATGGGGTGTTTTAAAAAGAGTTCAGAAATTGAACTGTGTCTATCTGTAGCTCAACATTTCGGCAGAGAGCTTGGTTCAGAAGTTAGACAAGATGAATGTTTTATAGTATCTCACAAAAAATAAAGCTTAAAAAGACACATAGTTGAGAACTTTCAAAACCTCAGAAAAGTTTTAAATAATCAGTATTACTATGCTGCTTGTGGTTTCTTTACTTTGGGGATTTTCTTGTTTTTACAAACTGATGGAAAGGAATACTTAAGGAATGTCTTAAAGTTTACCAGCTGAGAATTCCATTTATAGCAAAATTTGGGCTGTTAAAAAGCAAAGCCAGTAAGTAAATTTAGAAAGAACAATTTATTCTTTAATATCCTATACTCTTCACAAGGAATTAAACACCCCCCTTTAAAAACAATGATATCTCAAACACAATTTCATGAGATTATAAAACCATGCATCATTTTGTGCCCCTTAGTTAATAACAAACACTAGCAATGTCCTCTTCTCCAGTGCTCAACATTTTTCAAAAGTTTTTAGAACAGTTATTTGATCCTCACAGCTGCTTTGGAAGTGAAGTGAACGGAACCTATTATTCATACTTTATATAAGGGAATAGTGGCTTGGGAGATTTTTTTCCCCCGGAGTTGTATAACTGATGACAAGCTGGAATCCAGGATCCTGACTCCTGTGTAGAACTGCAACTTTCAAAAATAGGCACACTTGTGCCCTGAGTTTTCCCTTTTCTGTGTCAATACTTGTTCCTAATACAAGACCCCAAAAGGCTTCCCAGGGCTTCAGAAGACTTTGAGGCTACTGTGACATGTTTGAGCTTTGGAACAAATTTGGACAACCACACTGATTCCACCACCATACCCCATCTACTGAGACCCAGCTCCCTGTGTGCTGCGTGTCGTTTGGCATGGCTGTGACACCTGTTAGATAACTTTTGTATGTTGCATTGGTGAGACCATAGTTGTCCTGGAGTGTAAGCTTTGCTTTAGAAAAACTTTTGGAGGGGTGGTTAATCTCATTGATTTATTCTGAGTTCATGAATTAACATACTATGAATAACATAAAACTCATGTAAGAGCCTTCTAAATGTCTGTTTGTCTGTCATGTGCATGTATGTATGTGAATGTAGGGGCACATGAGTGTGGACATCAGAGGACAACTCTTAGGAATAGGTTTACTCCTGTTCCCTTGTGGGATCCAGGGATGTATGTTAACACCTCTGCCCATTGAGTCAACCTGCTAGTCCAGATAAGACCCCTTTAAACATCAACATTTTTAGCATATAAAGTTTTAAAACTTAAAACTTTAGGTGCTTGATTACCCCCTGCCTAACAGCATTCAATAAAACATTATGTTCAGAGAGACATGGAACACAGCAGATGGTTTTCTACCCCTTTCCAGACCTCACATTCTACCGTGGACAGAAAATATTAAGGCTTTGAGTTAGAGTGTGGTGCAGTGATTATATAACATTTTCTTGCATCCTTGTAATGCAGTGCTGTAATATCTGTTAAATCTATAGGTCAGAGATTCTGAGGGAGGGTGAGGAATCCGTTGAAGATGGGGGAAAAAGATGGATGAAACTTTAGGGAAGGAAAGAGTTGAGTCAGGGAGCAGAAGCGGGCACAGTTTTGTTAAAAATGTTACCCTTTATCATCAATAAATTAAAATAAGGTGGTGTTTTGGGGTGAGTCATAAGATAGATGTTGCGTTAATGGGCACTGGACTCAACAGACACTAAACGAGACAGCCAAGCATAGAAAGATGACCTTAGAGCATTTGTTGCACTTGCCTTTTATCTTTTACACCTGTGTTTGAATTCATCCAAACCTGCATAAATCCTTTAAACAGCTGTCGAAACTGCACCTGAAAAAAGGCTGAAGTAGTCTCAGACCGGCTAACATTTCATCATCCTGAATGCTTAAACCCAAACAGGTTTAAACACTTTGCCAAACCCAAGGATAATGGGCTTCCCATTGATCTCTGCTCTGTTCAAATGTTCAGCTGCCTGTGCCAAAATGTACACTGCAGTCTGCCTTGCACAGGATCCAACAATTTCTAGTTGCAGACAAACTCAAGTACAAACTTTTAAGGACAGCAAGTCCCCTTTTAAATCTGCACAAAAAGAAATCCTTTGATATTTGTAATTAACTAAAGAACAGTTGGCCATCAAATCAGTCTATTTAACTTCATTTTCTTGTGCAAGTAGTTAACTTTAGTATTTTCTGAGAAGAGTTAATCAAGTTTATGGTATTTTATTGGGCTGTATCTGATGTCCATTTTAACTCTGTAATTTTATAGCTTTGAATTTTGGATCTCTGATTAATTTTTCTCCTAGAAGATGTGAACGTTGGGATGGAGCGATGGCTTAGCAGTTAAAGACACTTGCTGTTCTTCCAGGAAATTCTTAGTTCAATTCCCAGCACTCACATCAGCTGATTCACAACTGTCTGTAATTTCTGCTCCAGGGGATCTGATGCCCTCTCCTGTTTTCCAAGGGTACCTACATACACATAGTTCAAACAGACTCAGGCACACACACACACACACACACAAAGACACACACACACACACACACACACACACACACACACACACACACAGAAACACATAGATACACACACACAGACACACAGACACATAGACACACACACACCATACACACACACACACACACACACACACACACACACACATAGACATACAGACACACCACACAGACACACAGACATACACAGACACAGACACACACGCAGACACACCAAACAAAACCCCAAACTTAAATCTTTAAAATTTTTGAAAATCTTAAATTTTTAAATGTGCAAAATTTCATAATTTAGATCAGATTTTTATAATTTAGTGGTCACTCTTTCTTCAGAATAATTTAGGTTGGAGTTATCAGCAGTGCCTTGAATATAATGATGTGTTGCAAGGCACAGAACATTTGAATATACTAAATGGTAAAGGTAAATTAAAATGACTAATCAGTTGGCTTTGCAATAGGGAGTCTTTTCGATTATATGAGAGACAGTGCAATTGTAATGTTGGAACTAACAGAAGGGAAAAAACAGAGTGCAAGAGACCTGAACATTCTGTGGTCTTGGTTGCTCTTTCTAGTAGCCAGGAAATGCACCCCTCCTCCCCACCCCCAAGGTTCCAAAGGAAACTCAGCTCTGCTGACACCAGCTTTTAAGCTCATTAAGGTCTGTACTGGACTGCTGACTCATGGAACTCACAGGCAGTTAGTTTGTGTTGTTTTGATAAACTTGGTGAATGTGTGCATTGATTGACCATCTAGTAAAACCTGCATGGTTCAGGAAAGTATAGACTGCATAGGGAAAAAGGTCCTGGGCTCTCTTCCTTGCAGAGCCTCCTCCTAAAGCAGCCATTTCCCAGCATGGTGCTTAGCTTATTCTTTTAGACTGTTTAAAAATACAATACAATAAGTAGCTCATTTGATGATGTGTCCATGGGGAAAGCCTACAGCATCTCTCAACAGGGCCTGCCAGCTATTTCTAGACGATAATGTTAGCATTACCTGAGGTTCTGTGTATGGTGCCTGGTCTGCCCTCCCATGTACTTGGGTGAGTGACTGAGGCAGCCAGGGAGAAAAGAGAGGATTTACATAAACATAAGAGATTCTTAGTTAAGTGGAAGTCTGTATTTGGGAACCCAGAATCAGAATAAGTAATCTTTTAAAGCCTGAGAGAGATAATTTCCTGAATGTAATACATTTCCTTGCAAACATTTTTTGAGGATTATGTTACTGAAAACCAAAGTGACACAAATGTGAAGAAGTTTGTTTAATGGTATAGTGAAGCTGGAAATATGAAGGCCCACAGAACACTTAAAGTCCAACGCTTGTTATAATTGTATTAATTATCTAATTTTATTATTTATTTATTTGTTGTTTGCTGTCCACTCCCCCAGACAGGATCTCTCTATGAAGCTCTGGCTGTCCTGGAACTCACTATGTAAATAGGTTGGCTTTGAACTAACAGAGATCTGCCTGCCTCTGGTTCCCAAGTGTTGAGATTAAAGGAGTGCCACAACACCCAGCTTGATACAATTTTTAAAAAGATCGCAAACCTACAAGGCTACATCTGGAGTTTTTATATACTGGCATAGTGGTCAGATGAAGCTGTCTGCTGTATGTTTCTTTGTTTGAATTCTCAGACACTGTTCATCATCAGTGCAAGAGCTCTTAACATAATAAATTCAGTTCGATGTAAACATGCAAAATGCATGATTGTGTATAATTATGAGTAATTCACAACTGCAGCTCTAACAGAAATGCTTCCATTACTCCTTAAAATATCATAATGTATTATCTTTAAGTACTTTAAATACTTCAGTTTACAAATGAAACTTTATATTTTTCGGTTTAGAATTTGCCCTGGGTAAGGAATAAATACACTTAATTTTACAGTGATTATATTTTCTGCTTTCTGGTTCACACTACCAAAAGCTAGAAGGCATGTTTTCTTGGTAAACAATCTACTGGGAATAAGGAAATGTGAAAGTTGATCCTGAAAAAACAAATGTAGTACTTGCTATCATGGTCAGAAATAAAAATGGAAATTCCACCTAGCACAGTGTCTGTGAGCAAAGCCACAGGAGCTTGAGTGTCTTCTTGTTTCCTTGGTGGCTTCAGTGAGTCACCATGACAGAGGACACAATGTTGGCCATCTTCAGGCTCCATTATTGTTTCCTTCTCTGGCATCTGCTAAGGACTGAATTATCTCCGTTTTCATTGCCATTTAGCTTTCCTGCTCTTTCTCAGGAGGACTTCCTTCCTCAGGAAGAGATGGATGTTCCACAGTTTGGTCAAGAAAACTCCACAGTGGGCCTTTTCTTGAGTTTGAAGCACCGATGACTCTCTGTAAATAGCTACAGAGAGTTTTGGCTGCTGGGGACTTTGAAACTCACCTCACTGACAAGATATTCCCACTGGAAGTGGTACTGTGAGGACGTAGAGGGTTGCAGCATCATAGGGTATAATTTACATTGGGTATAATAAGACATATTAATTCAAGAAGGGTATCTGGTATTGAGTCTTGAAGTGGGGAGCCTGAAGAAGGAGCAGTGCTAGGGTTTGGCATCTGGATCTGTCAGGAGAAATTATGAAAATGTGAGTCTGGATTAAAGGAAGTAACCTTCAATCATGATGTCACCATATGTCATTTCTTATCTTTCAGGAACAAGCTTACACTGTGATAGCCCTTGAGGGACACTGAATGAGGACTCTGATTCAGTTTTGCTAATTGCCCCCCACTCCCCTTAAGCTTTGCCATTAGTTTTGCCAAAGATGCTAAAGCTGCTCTTTCTGTTTCCTGTTTCCTATTTGCTTCCTGTTCCTACTTCTTTCAGTCTACATCTTTAGACAATCTGTAGGTGGAAGTTGATTCCAGGAGCAACCAGTGAGTCCAGGTGGTAGTTCCCTCAACATTCAATACAGTGTCTTCCTTTTATCCTCATATCCTCAAGAAGCTGCCATAACTGAGATGTTCCTTTGCTCAAAATTCTATGTTTTTCAGCTCCATGAAGGCTTTGGACCTACATTTCAGTCATTCTCCAATTTTCTCTGTATTCCAGAAGCTTTAGGGGTGGAAACTGCTCTTGGGAGTCTTACATGTGGGATATCTTAATGCTTCTCCTTTGGGTCCTATTTTTTTTTTCAATATTTGGTCAGCAGTTGTTTATAGTGAATTCCTGGACCTTGACTGATGTAAGCTGTCCTGGATGATGAAATTGTGAAGGGGAGACGTACACTTGACAAACTTCAGGTGAATCAACTGGACTTGATGTCTATCTACATAAAGTGAGGAGAGAGGGAGTAGACAGGGAGGAGCAGTTGGGAAGATGATGACACTGTAGTTGATTGGTGACTCTGCGTAAAAATACATGCACATAAGGACATTTCAAAGGCCCCTGGCAAGGAACTTAAATCAAGTGAGAACTGAAAGGCATTTCTCTATGAGAATGGAGACTGTATTAGTTCTGAGGATGTGAGGATAGAGCAATAGGGTTGTCAGGCCATTTGTATAAAGAGGCATAATGCCAAGCTCATTGTGGGAGCTTCTGACCATAACAAACAAGGGTCACCTCTTTTTACTATTCTGCAAGGGTTAAAAATTATGAAAACTCCAAGTCGGTCTGTTATCTAGAAGATAATATTAGTGATTGGCATTCTGTGATCGTCTACATAACCAAATTTTGCTTTTGGTTGTGTCAGTTGAGGGCCTGGTCCATGAACAATATTGTCTTTAAATTGTAACATGGAAGCAGGTGAGCAACCTATGCAAATAGATACATTATATAAACTGTAGACTACAAAACTTGTCATCAAATAAAACACATAGCAAAGCTCATCTGACACATATATAATAATAGTCATTATTGAAATACACTGTAATTAGACAAAGGTGGTAAGCAGGTCCTATAAAATTTTGTAATTCATATTGATGAAAGTCAAATTGAATTTTATGTTATAGTTTCTACCTTCTCAGTTTTTTTTTAATTTACAATAGATCTATGACAGCTTTTTAATCTCCTGTGCCGTTATTTAAAATTCCCTGAAACTGAGTTGATAGCTTCCTTCATGCTGGGCTAGATTTTATACCTCTGGAAAGTGATTCTGGGGGAGAACCCTGTGAGCTACAATACTAATTTATCAGGCAAGATATGCCCACAGGCACAACATGGCATGACTGTCATGATGGTAACCAACCACTCTCTGTTTTGGTCTGAGGCACAACAGTGGCATGGCTGTCATGGTGGTAGCCAACCACTCTCTTTTTGGGTCTGGGGCCTACTCCACAGGATGCAGTTTATCCTTGGCACTAAATCCCCTGCCTGGGGAGGTGCTGGGACCTAATTGAGGGGTTAATGGCCTGAAAGCCTCAGGTGAGCCGAGGACCTCTGAACAGGAAAATTGACACATTAATTGTAATGCCTTCAGGATGTTAGGATCCGAGAACCTCCCAATAAGAAGGCTGACATACCTTTGGTATTTACAACTCTGCAAATGGAATCTTCCACCCCCAAAAATTCCTTTTTCTGTCCTATAAAACTCCAAGTTCCCAACACCTAAGCAGACAGTCTCCACTGCTATGGAGAGACTGCTGTCATTCATTGTTCTGGTTAAAGGACAGACTGTTCCTGTAGAGTTCAGTCTCCTCTTTCTTTTATTTCCATGTCACTTCCATAAATCCCAATCTAACACTAATTTACTACTGTTGTTTAGCTAAATGAACATAGCGTCAAATTGCATTCTAAATATTTATGTTTGTCCATCAATAAGGGTTACTCTCACCCTTAAATCAAAGAATTCTTTCTTTGTGGTGAGTGGCAGTGAATACAGTCTGCATGAAAACGGACCTGTCAACAGTCAGGAGTAGAAATGGGAGGGGGGGTCACAGGGGCTCTGTTCTTCCCCGCTGACCTATTGGCTACTGATATTTTCAGTTATGTATTTACTGGTGAGCTTATCAGGCTCCAGTGGATGGCTTCAAGCCCATCATCACACAGATGACCCTGGATAAACTCCAGGACACAGAACAAAGCAAAAAGACTTGGACATGGAAAGGGGCTTATAGGAAGAAGGGAGGGTTGTGAAAGGCAGGAAGGAGTTTAGAGAGGAGAAGAAATGAAGCAATCAGAATGCATTATATACATGAATGAAATCGACAAGGAAAAATTTAAAGATAAATTCATTTATCCTGCATTGATTGAAGTTTCCTCCTGTTCCATATGTTGTTCTAGGCTTTGATGGTTATGAACAAGAACAAAACTGACCCTTGAGTTGAGAAGTTCCTGTGTGTACTCTAATCTGACATACACACATACTGTAGCATGCCTCTTATACACTACTACACAGTGGGTCCATTGTATGCTGTGTTGTATGCTGCCCTTGACTTCTCTGTTGCCTTTCTTTCTTCAGGTGAAGGCTTCACCTTTCCATCTGGTGAAGACAGATGGACCACATCTGTCTTCTTGTGGTCCTCGTCTGGACACTGAGAGCTTCTTAGCTACATTCCCAATTCTCAGCTTCCCCAGTGATAAAGATCTTAACCCTAGAGATCTCTGGCTTGTGACTCTGAAGTGACTTTGCTTAGGGGAACTAACAGACATTTTTGTAGGGTTGATAGTATAGAGGATAGAACAGGAGAGGAAGGGGATTTTCCTCTTACAAACAAACAAATACCATTGAACAGGTAGAATGATGTTTAACAGACAGAAAACATTTTTTTTTATTCAAGGGCCTTGGAAATTCATATATGGTTCCTTAAAGATCCCCAGTAGTAAATCTTGCAGGGGCTGTGTCTTAGGAAGTTTGTTCATAGAGTCTTCTACTTCTTGGCATACAGAAGGGGTCTGCTTCTCTGCCAGCTTAGAGCAGACAATGACCATGTGGGCAGCTCATATTTGGATGTAATGTTCATCACTTGCTAACTTTGTGATGGTCATTTTTCTCACAACAACAACAGAGACTATGAGTACAGCCACCCTGCCTCTCTACTGTTGTACAAGAGGTGAAAGTGACCCTAACTCTGGCTCCAGACATAAGCCCTGGCTTGTCTCCGCCAAGCATGGTACTGCTACACTTTTCTTTGAAGAATGTGTCAGTGCTGTGTAAATGATTCACACGTCAGTAGGCATGCTGGAAAGAACTCATTTTGTTCATATATTCTGCTATAATATATGTTCCTGGCTAGGAATGAAGAAAAGTGCAGGCCTGACTATTTCCGCTAGCATCATAAAAAAAAAAAAAAAAAAAAAAGTGAGGTAGTCAACTCGATGACTAGCCCAATGTGCAGAGAAGAACTGAGCTGAGAGAACTCCTAGAAAAACAAAGTTGAGCTTGGCAGTGGTGGCACATGCCTTTAGTTCCAGCACTTGGGAGGCAGAGGCAGGTGGGTCTCTGGGAGTTTGAGGCCAGCCTGGTCTACAGAGCTAGTTCCAGGACAGACTCCAAAGCAATACAGAGAAACCCTGTCTCTAGAAACCCTGTCTTAAAAAAAAAAAAAAAAAAAAACAAAATTAAACAAACAAACTCTCCCAAAACAAAAACAAAACAAAACAACAACAAAAAGCCAGAATTGAGAGTGAGGGGCAAGCTATGCCAGAAAACCAAATCACCCTTGGACTTTTCAGGAAAGGAACAAGAGTTTTCCTCATTTGGGGAGACAGTTTGAATGATTAGTTGCTGCAAAAATCATACCAATTTGTATATTTGCTTCTTGGAAGGTTGAAGGATTAGGTGAGCCTGCATGAATAAATTCATTGTAGTGCATGGTATGTTGTAAGAAAGTCCCCATCATGACAGTGTAATTATTGTCACACAGTGGTACAAAGAGAGGAGGCTACAAGAATGACACCTAATCAAGTTCTACGCATAGGGTAGTGATGGCTTTGGGAGTGGATAATAGGAATTATAAGAGAAATAATCACTTAAAACTTACACTTCATCAACCTTTCGAGGTAATTACTAATTTTTTTGCTACTTAATTGGCAAATCTATCAATTATGTTAGGAAATAAAAAAATTTGCAAATATGCAGCATCATATTTTCTATAATTTAGAGTTGTGAGTCAAAGAGAGGTACAGATGTGATTTTCTTGTCAGTTCAGAGGGCTCCAGATGTGAAGGCAATCCAAGGAAAAGAATGTGTCAAAAATTTGTCAACAGTTGAATGAATAGGAAAGCAGAGTTTTAAAAACTGAAGAAAAACCAGTTGAGACTGCAGTGTTGTCATAGTGCTCAGCTGAATGGGAATGAATGGGTAGAAATGGACCATTTGGAGACCTGGAGGGGGTGTGCACTCAGGCCCATCTGAGGATCTCAGGGATTGCAGCCTCAAGCTAGAGTGCTATTGATGACCCAGGAGAAAGAGGGAGACAATGAAGGGGCACGTGGAGAGATAATGAGCTGGGCTTTTTGACATGTTTAGTTTTAAGAGGTGGTGGGACACCCAAGTAGAGATATTCTGCAGACAGAAAGAAACACAGGACTGCAAAGAGGGTGAGAGGTCAAGGCTGGGCCTGGAGATTTGAAAATCATCTGCATTCAGATGGTAATTAAAGCCATCTGATGGAGTTTCCAGTAGATACCCTAGGAGGGACAAATCCATGGCTCCAAACACCTCCTTGCAGGGGAGACCAGAAAGAGGGAGAAGGGCTCCTGTATGGAGGCTTAGGAAGAACTAAAAAGGGCGGAACAAAGAAATCTCAAAGAGGGTGCTTGTGGCAGAAAAAAAGGACGAGAAAGGCAAGACTCATAAAATGGCTCTGAGAAGTTGGAAAAGCCATAAAGAGCAATTAGGCAATTTGATGTTTCCATCATTTTACAGGCATCACTCTGAAAGGAGCAAAGGTCACTCATCCTTCAAAGAGCCATAGAATCACCGAAATAAGAAGAAAGATTTTAGAGAGGCTGAATCCTCTTTGCCTTCCTTTTCCACTCAGGAAGGAAATAATAGTTACCACTTTGGGTTTTATGAGGTTAATCAGCATTCTTAGAAGAACAAAAAATAAAAGAGAAGTTCTCACTTGTTATAATGTCATGGAGATGTTCATCACAACATCGCTAATTTTCTTTAAGAGCCTGCTCTTGCAAGTTACAGGAAAGAAGGCGGCTTTCTGGGATAAGCAATACCACAGGAATCCAAGAATTAAAACAAAACAAAACAAAACCCTCAAGTAACTTTCTTATAAATGTCAATATCCAGTGATGCTACTGAAACTAGTCATGCAAAGTGATCATAGGAAAGGTGATGCTGTTACAGCTTGGAAACAGACAATTTCTTAAATAATGACAACCACAACAATACATAGTTATCTTTATGATAAAAGCCAGTAGAGTCACATTTTAAATATAATGTATATCTTTGTACCTCCAGCTGACTCCTTCAGTTCTTAGAAGAGATTTTATTGTGACAAAGGCCTGGGAATCATGTTCCTCTGGTAGCTTAGCAAATCCCTTTAAGTAAGGTACACAATAATAATGGTTCGAGGATAAGATCATTTCTTCAGGACCTCCAGAGCTGGTGGTGTGCTGACTAAGGTATACCTGGTGTCTAAGATAACTGTGATTAAACTCTTGCCTAGACATTAAAGCAGACTATACCCTGTTCTAGATCTCCAGGTTAGTCTTTAACAACCCCTTCTCCCCTCCCCAATACGAACCAATCAATGTTTCAATACGGAGGAAGGCAGCCATATTTCCACAATGACTACATGGTTGAGTAAGGCTGAATTTGGCTGCTTGAGGTAGGGTTGGGTTGGGGCCAAGGACAAATGGCTTCCTTACACATTAAAAGCATAAACTTTTGCTCTGAGGCATGAGGTTTGTTTTGCTCTAGATTTTGCATTCATAATTTAATATAGTACTGATTTTCCAGGCCCCTTTAAAATTCCATTAATTGAGCTTGATTGAATTGTTATAAAATTTAGACAGTCTCACAGAGGCAAAGGAATGACAGAACAAAATTAGAATGGTAGGGGCAGAGAAGGGGAAAGACTGGAAAAATGAGTGGGATGGGGAGTGGAGGGTGGCTGAGAGGGGAACCGATTCCCTGCTCTGGAAGGCTGCAGTGATCTTTGTTGTATTCCAGGAAGAATGAGGGGAAGATGGGAGAAGGCTTTGATACTCACTGCACACCCTTTGTGACTGGATCTAGCATGTGCTAATTCGTTTACTCCTCACAATGACTCTGTATGGTAGGTATTATTGTTCTGTTTACAGATAAATGGAAGCTCAGATCCTCCTGATAACATGTCCAAGGAATGGTGGAGTCAGGATTGGAAGCAAAAGTCCCTTCTTTTCCTTCTTCCCTTATTTCCTGCCTTTCTTCCTTTCTTCTCTTTTGCCCCCTCCAAATTGGAACCCACCACTTAGTTGCTTAATGAATGACTCCTGGAAAAGTGTTAGGATTTCTTGTCGTCTTATATAAAGTGGACACTTGTTTATCCTTGTTTATAACAGGCATGGTAATCCTTAAACTGCATCTGAAGTACCAGCTGCCCTCCACACAGGTTGCTATGGTTTCTGCCAAGGACCTGGGGCCAGAGGATTGGTACAGAAGTCTGCTTTCATGTCAGGCTGTATTTCCTTCTTGTTACTAGAATAATCTCAGGAGTGGAGGGCTGATTCTAGTTTGTGGTTTCCAAAGAGTTCAGACCTATGGGGTGAGGGTGGCAAGGTGGGAACAGGCAGCAAGTGCTTGCTCATGTGGGTGGAGAATGGAACCAGGAGCTGGCATAACTATCAAAGGCCCACCCCTAGTGGCCTCATTCTACCACCTGCCACCTTCTAAATACTCCAGAGCCTTGGGAACAGAATAACAAGTTTGTGACCAAGCATAAAAACCATGATTTCAGATACAAACCATGACAAAGGGGAAGTGCATGCTCCTGTGTCTGCAGCCACCAGGTGGGAAGTTGTGGCTGCACCCTAGACCCTAGATGAAGACCTAGTGGGCTGGGCAGGGAATGAGCAAGAATTCAGGGAAAGGATGAGACCAGGTCCCAGTTTCACAAGGATGCCTGAGTCAGATTGGGGTTTATAGAGCAAAAGCTGTGCGCTTTTTTTTTTTTTTTTTTTGTAACAAAGTTTCTATTTTTTTTTTAAAGCAGGAAATAGGAAGTAAGAACATCATTAGCAATTTGAAGACAACCAAGCTTCTTCCTGAGCACACCAGGCCCAATACTCTTCCTTGCCTTCCCATTTCCCATATATGTGGCCTGTCTTCCAGCTTGCAATCCATTGTCTTGACCCTCACTAAAGAGCAGCCATGATTTGGAGTGTTCAAATCCAGCAGCCCGTGAGGCAGTGTAGCGCCCTACACTTCAAGAGAATCCAGAGTGATTTGTAGCCAGTTAAGGATTGGCTTCCCCCTAGGATTGCAAGACACACCCAGTCTTCACAAAAGACAGAAGGCAATGGCCTCTTCTGCTATCTTAGCTAAATTCCTTTCCTTTTGTTCATGAAGCTCATCCATTTCTATTTCCTGGTTCCCCCTTCCATCAGCAGGTCACTTTTTATATTACTATCAGCCTGCTATGAAACATGTCTGAAAATAAGAAAAATACAAAATTGTTCATGTATGTAGAATATATGTGTATGGATTCAGCACATGTGGAAGTCAGGGAACATTGTGCAGGAGTCAGGTCTGTCACTTTACCATGTGGAACTCAGAGACAGAACTTCAGGCTGCTGACAAGTGCTTTTACTGCTCAGCCATCTTGGCAGCTCTCTTGGGCATTTTTTGTTCAAACTGGAAATTCAGAAGAACCTAGGTCTGAGTTATTGTGAGACATGGCACATGCAGCATAAAATAGTGTAATTTGTCAATTTTCAGTACTTCTCTGTTTTAGTTTTATGTATTTTTACCCTTCTTCCTTCTAGGATGAATCTTTGAACTCAAAAATTTAAAGTTAGTGTGTTCCTAGAAATTTTATAAGCTAAATTTCTCATCAGTCGGCAGACTATGGTTGTAACCACCATAGATTTGTCTGTTTGTTGGGTAATTTTTCTCTCTCTCTCTCTCTCTCTCTCTCTCTCTCTCTCTCTCTCTCTCTCTCTCTGTGTGTGTGTGTGTGTGTGTGTGTGTTTGTGTTCAGTCATTCTGGGGACTTCAATCCAATAATCCAAGGAACTATACAATGCCAGGCTATTGTTTGACCATTATGTCACATCTCAGCCCCCAATCACTATATTTTGATTGAAGAAAAGACTGATGTATTCCACAAAACAATTGAGTCATTTGGCTGCATATTGATCATTACCTAATGCTGTCACAACTCCTGAGGAGTGTTGGAAACTGTTAGTGTGTCTGTAAGATTACTGTTCTTCTCTGAGTCTATCCTCTAAGTATAGCTTCCTTCATTTCTGCTGGTTTTCCTGGAAGGGATAGAGTGCTGAACCTCTGTTCTTTACATTTGTGGATGGTGGGCGTGTGCACACACAGTCAGAAAACTACCTCATGGCCCTTGGTGTACTTATTACTAGAAACAAACTGCATTGTAGGGGAAACATTAGCACACACAGATGGCTTACTTAACATAGTCAAGTTTCATGGACTATAGAAGCTTAATTTAAAAGGTCTCAATACAAGGCTGCTACAAATTTTAAACAAGAAAATTAAAGCATTATAATTCTGGTATAACTTAGTTAAATGTAAGAGAAATCCTGATTTTTTTCCTTTGTGGTCACCTTATTAATCTGTTTTTACTTATTTTAGCATTCTCTCATCATTCACCCCATAGACTCAGTTCTGTTTCATGTAAGTAGATATTCACGGCACAAACCATGAAAGAAAAGCTAAAGTTTCAATAAACTGACTTTTTTCATGGACTTACTTTAATATAGTGCCATTCAAACAGGTGTGTGTGTGTGTGTGTGTGTGTGTGTGTGTTTTATTTGTAAGAAAAGCCCAGATAATTTTTTCTATTATAGATGAAGAGTGGCTACTTGGTCCCTCAATCTCAAGTGTTCTTTGGGATATGACTGAACAATGAAGTAATGACAGCAGGAAGTGATCAATTTTTTTTTAAAAGGTATTTTACATGGTCTTTTGTAGGGGACCTTTTTTCCCTTCATCATTAAGACTACACTAGTTGCAACTGTGCTTGTTGTCTGTGTTTAGACATGAAAGTGAATGTCGTTGTTGAGTGGTAAACATGGGGGAATTACTACGTGACAGAAGTATGTAAAGTATCTTGTAATTCAGTAGGAGAATCAAAGTCTGCTTCAGTTCTTTGCATTCTTGGGGATTCAGAAAGGATTAAAGCCACAATAGCTAGAACCCATACAAGGGAGTAACTGAAGGATAACATTCCTTGAACCTCAGAAACCTGAGTGAAAGGACTTGGGCAATTAAGGTCTTTAGGAAATCTAATGGGGTCATTTGTGAATGCCATCTTCATGGAACTTGGCAAACTGTCATCTCAGAGATCAAGGGAGGTCACAGGCTTGAGGGTGGGGGATGAAAATGGAGTGACTGTTTCCTGCCAAGTGTGTTTAAAAACTTTAAGTTCTCGTCTGATGGTAGCTATTAAGAAAACAAAAAAACAAAAAATCATCATCAACAACAGCAACAAAAAAACCCCCAACCAACCAACCAACCAACCAACCAACCAAAAAACCCAACAGGGTCTGAGAGCTAAAGGTGCAATGCCTTTGTAAAACAAGCTCTGTTGATTTTCTATCTTGTATAATAAAGGAGCCTAGATTTGTTTTCTTCTCTAGGCAAACAACTGAAGGACAATTGTTCATAAAGAATCACCAAGTATGTATTAAATGTAAATGATGTGTCACGCTAAAGGCACATAGAATGCAAAAGGAACTTTTTTTTTTTTTTTTTCGGGCAGCTTAAAATCTCAGGACATTCAAATTATCTCCAGCTTATCAAAAAACCTGCCTGGGAATGTTTGGGTAAGCCTAGAGGGATTTTAAGTGGGGAAAAAAAATGCTTGACTCAAGAGCACCATACATTTTAGGTGGGATTGTGACAGTGGGTTACTACAGTTGGTTTACAAAGATTATTTGAGAAATAAGAGACACAAAGAGAGGTGGAGGCAATTAGATAGAAGCAAGGACATTAAGCAGATGCAGCTTGGGGAATGTTTTCAAATATTCAAAGGGTTGTTTGCCCTCAGAATGGGTTAAAATTCCCTCTTGATGTAGAAGCAATGACTGGGAGTTATAGGATGGTAATCAACTCCATACAGCAAATGCTTTGTTTGGACCTAGAAAGAGTTTTATTGTTATCATTATTTTTTTTAAACTCAATAAGCTGGGGACCTGTAGCTATAGAAGACTGTGATGAGGTAGCGAGTGGGCTGATATATTTTCCCCTCATATTTTGTCAAGGGCTGAGAAGGGTTGCAGCATATTAGAGGTAATATATCATGAATATCTTGTCTGGCAATTATAATAGTTATGTGCAGTGTGCAGTGATGCAGTGATGGGGTCTTTCCTGGGACAGTAAAGGTGAGAATCAAGAGGAGTTTTTTTTTTAAATCCTTTATGGAAAGTGAAATGACAGATGAAGGAGGAGAAAGAGTCTAACAAATTCTCCAACCCATGATCCCAGTGAATGAGAGATACTATTGACAGAATGCAGAGAGTCACAGGAGGGAGGTATGGCATGAACACTTTTGAGGGGGAGAGGGTAAAGGAGAGAAAGCCAGAGGAGATGTTCTTGGCAGGTCCTCAAGTACAAAGCCATTGATATCTGTTAGAGCTCAGGAATAGAACAGGTACAGACAGAGCTGTGGAGGTTTTGCTAGAGCCCCACAGTAACAGGTACTTGGGCTTTGACAGTTTTAGGACCCATCTGTAGTGGGGAGAGGGTGGCATGGAAACAAGGTGTAGGAGGTTTTACTTTGAAATTATTTTATAGATGCTTCGTGCTTGTCTTTTGTGTCAGAGATGGGCATAACAACAACCCTAAAGTCCCAGTTGCTAATCCCAGCACTCTAATAGATGATTTTATTTCTTATTGGGCACATCCCAAGACTCATTAGTGTTGTGAATACTTTCACGAAAATTCTTCATTTTCATACACATAATTTTATGAAAGTCTTAACCTGAAAAGCATCAGCAGCAAACATGCCTTGCTTCAGTCTATTCCAAAGGCTAACCAGACACTCTGCACACGGTCCTCTCTGTGACCTAGGGGCAAAGAAGTGACAAGCAAGCAAAAGGTGGCCTTTTTCTTTGTAGTTTCCACCCACAGAGAATTGAGTACATTTTCCCCCACATGAAACACAGAGAAGCCAAGAACACATATTGCTTGGTCCTCATTCCTATAGCATGGATGCGGCTTGAAGACTTTGGAGTTTGAAACAGACTCTCCCACAAGATAGCAGCTACCTTTAAGTCATATTACCTGGGATACATTCACAGGGGCTTCAGCTACCCTGATGGAGTTCCTCTCTCAGGACTGAAGTACATGTGTGGACCAAGCATTGAACAACTAAAACCATTATTTGCAGCATAGCTTACCCCCAGGATAGGAAAAGTTCTGTTTTAACATTCTGAATAACCACCAGGTGATTAGCTAGACTATTTCCTAATGGGTTGACCTACTCATCTGCTGTGCAGACACGCGTCAGCCTGTTTGCAGAATGAAAGATTTTAAACAACAGCCCCCACCTCGGTGTGTCAATATAATAGCAGTATTAAAAACCCCTGTCCTGTTCACAGAAGACCAACGCTGAAGGCTGTGGTGAGGGAACTTCTCAAAAGTTTGCTTCAGTTCTCAAAAGTATTTACAGATGTGTACAGCCAGCTTTAGGCTTGTTTTGATTTGTGATTCTTATAAGTTGTAAACAGGAATCTTTAGTCCAGGCGTTACATACTTTTAGATAACAGTAAACCAAGCTGGGGCTAGTCGAAAATGTAAGTTTTGTCTTTGCAAAACAGCTGGTTTGTTTTCATTGCAAAGCCAGTCCTTAGTCTTGCAGGCAAAAGACAGAAGTAACAATGATAAACCTCTGGGGCCCAGGCGGCCAAACTGTAAAGTTCTTTAGTCCCTTGACTGTGTCAAAAATACCTGCAAATGGACTTGTTGGCAGTCACATTAAAAAAAAATTTAGACGGTAACTTTCATCTACTCAACTGGAAATTTCTTAGCTCACACATCGGAGAATGACCACATCGGAGAATGACTGCAGGGGTGCTCTTAAATGGTGTTTTTGAGCTGAGTACCAAGCCAGCTGCAACACGCTCTGATGTTAACCAAGAGGACTCACTTTCCTGAAGGGACGATGAGTCAAAGCTCTATTTTTGTGGTTCAGCAAATGCTGTTAAGGAGTGGTCGAAGGTTAGCTTTTTCCCATCACCTTCATCCCCAGGATCCTCTCAGCCCTGACATTAGGCTGTTGGCTACTCGTCATAAACTTCCCTGTCAAAGAGAATTCAGCTGATGAGCTACGAGCACGCTTACAGTCAGATAATAGATGAAAGGGCCTCAAGATAAACGAGGTGCCTACAGAAAACCGGGCACGGTTGTTTAAAAGAAGATGGCGAAGGCCGTTAATTCTCGTCAGGCGGTCTCAAAAGGCAGTAGGCACTTGACTGCTTACTTAAGAGCGTGTTATCTTAGCTTTGTGTGAGAGACCCTGATGCATGCCGAAAGGACAAGAGCGGCTTTCTAAACGGATGTTAAACACCACGCTCTTCCTAAGGCACAAAGGGAAAATGGGTTGTTATTTTATTTTAACGAATTAATTTATTTTTTGTAACAAAGATAAAGCAGTTGCTGGCCACCCTTTCAAGTCAACATTTTGACCAGTTTACATCACGCAAAGTATCTGTTCTCCCTCACTCTGTTCCTCTTCCTCTCTCACCCCAAATGCTCTGATTATATCTTTATGACAATAACATGGGTGCCTACCATCTCTTCTTTTCAGAAGTTGATCCTATTTAGACACCAACTGCACACTGCTGGTGACCTATTAGTTTCTGTCTTTATATGTGGATTTCAAAATGTGAGCTAAAGTGTAGGTCACCTGTCCTTTCTTTTTATTTCCTTGTCCCACTGAAATAGCCACCATGCCCCTGAAGAAGTTGCATTGAGGGTTTGTATCTGTTTGTATGACTTATTAATAGCACAAAAAATTCAAAATATTTTAAATTTGGCAGTTAGACCAGGTTATCTCCCTTATCTCATGAAAGAGGAAAACAGTTTGCCCTGAGCTTGGCAAAGGACAAACTTTTCATAGTTTTCTTTTTCATTTTGTTGTGTAAGGATTTTGAAGTTCAGAAGAATGTTGTTAAAAGCAAATCTGAAAGATAGTGAAGAGAAAATGATGCATTTTCCAAAAACAAAGATCAGATGGATCCAGCTACATACAGACACAGACTCCAGATAACGCAGAGCCTCGTGTAGGCAGCTTCTCCTGCAAGGCCATCCTCTGCTCCCCGTTCTATTCTAATTCCTTTGAGTTGCTCAGCACACTCTGACCACACACTCTGTGAGTGCAGGCTGAGGTCATAGAAAAGATGTGAGCTCTGCTCCCAGAGTTTAGAATCGGGGACAATCAGGTGTCCCTGCTCAGCAGAATGGACTAGACACTGGCAAATGGACCAGATCGGCTTGGCCTAGGCTGGAGGGCTGAGGCTCCAGAACAGTAGTACAGGAAGATATCAACTGGGGGTTTACCCTATAAAGCCCAGTTAGTGTGCCAAAGCCTTCAGGCAGGTGAAGTTGTGGCAATGAGAGGTCAGAAAGGATGTAGGGCAAGAAGAGACAGGGATGAAGGACATGGCCACCCCTGCCTTTGTGAGGTACACAGTCAGACTGTGAGTAATTTATTGCTCCAAAGTTTTGGGGTTTCCCCCACCACTGAAAGGTCCCACACCATTGCCTGTCTGCTGTAGTGCTAACCTGTACTGCACTGGCTCTCTGCTCCTTCCTCAACTGTTCCGGGCTGAAGCAGCTGCTCTTCTTCCTCCTCCACAGGTGGGTTTTCTGAAAATACTATCTTCTTGGGTTAGATGCTCAATGAGTGCCTCACTTAACCCTGCAGTCTTCTCCTTCCTCTCCGATGCCTTTTCTCTTGTTCTCATTGTCCAGTAACTCTTCTGGCCAGTCAACATTCTATGCATTGGACTTGTTTGCTGAAGGAAGCCCCGAAGGCCCATCTCCACTTGTCTCCTTCCTCACTGTATCCCCAGGCTCTAGAACAGTTTCTGGCTCACAGTAGGCTTTCAGTAAATACTGGTTAACTACATTCCGATACACTTGTACCTTTCTCAGGGTGAGGTCCTCGGCCCCTTTATGGATGTGGGATGGTTGGTGATCTCCATCACTGATTTCTAGTTACTTTAGGGAGTTGAGGCAGCTGTTTAACCCCAAACCCTGGACCCTCCTGCACAGCAGACAACCCCATTCTGGGGACAAAATGAAAATAATATTTTATATTTTAATCATTGAATAAAAGCAAGTTGTTACATATGCTCATATATTTTTATGTGGACTAATGTAAGCATATATACATATCTGTATTGTACCTTGGATACTCAAAACCATGCTGGGATAGTTTGGATCAAACATCATTTATGTTAATCAGTTGCTTTCAAAATTAAATTGCCATAGCAGATGCGACTCCTTATAATTCTGGAGGCAATGATCAGGCTTGGAAAGATTTTAAATAAAATGCAGACCCAATTTGATCTATGGGTTTGGGAAGATGGCCTTTACTGATGGGGAAAAGTACAATGGAAAGGCTGTAGCAGCATCAGGGCAGCTGTGGAACACTGCCAGATTCTGAGAGGTGATGTTGATGAGGGAGATGATGATGACTATGACAGTGACAACTTGTATTAATGTAGTGGTAATGATGATGGAGGAAAGTAGATAGTGTAAGAGACATAAGAACATGTAGTTCTTGGAGGTTAGTACTGTCTTGGTTGGCATCACCTGGTTATATACTACCCACTTATCTCCAAGCTAGAAGATGGGATCCTGAAATACCATCAGCAAAAATCTGGCTTATCTAAACAGTTTATGGTTGTATAAACACATATGTCAAATGGTCCTAAAACTAAATGGTTTTGGAGGAAGAGCAAAGGCAATAAAACAAAATTAAGAGTGAGATAATACCGTGACTCTAATCACAACGTAAGTGCTAGTGAAAATCAAGGTGTGCCAGTTAATTTTAAATCACCAATTTAAAATACCATGTGCTTTTAACGTCACTTGGGGGGTTCTTGTATAAAACTTGAGACATATATCCTACAGATATGGACTTCTAAGATGTGATTAGGTTTATACCAACTCATATTAGTTGAAACATAGTTAAAAGCTCATCCATTAACACAAATGTCAGGAAGATTATATTGTCAAACCACCAATTAAAGAATAAAGAAAACATGAAAAACCAGTAAGATATTTTATGACATCAACTCTTCATGTTGGTCTTCAGAGATCCACAGATTTGACTAGCTAGAAAATGAGGATATTGATGCTTGGTAGCTTGGACATTCCAAAGTGCACATCTAGGTTACTTCAAAAGACAGTGGGCTGAGTGTGTGTGTGTGTGTGTGTGTGTGTGTGTGTGTGCGTGCGCGCGTGTGTGTAACAGGAGATTAGGAATTTTATTCATGCAAATGGCATCAATTGAGTGTTATGGCTGCTAACAAAGTGAATGTCTCCTTATATTCAACCAATAGATTGCGTGCGTGCGTGCGTGTGTGTGTGTGTGTGTGTGTGTGTGTGCGCGTGCGTGTGTGTAACAGGAGATTAGGAATTTTATTCATGCAAATGGCATCAATTGAGTGTTATGGCTGCTAACAAAGTGAATGTCTCCTTATATTCAACCAATAGATTGCGTGCGTGCGTGCGTGCGTGTGTGTGTGTGTGTGTGTGTGTGTGTGTGTGTGTGTGTGTGTAGGGAAAGTGGTGATCCTCTTTTGTTTAGCTGCAGTCCACTTGCACTTGGAGTATTGTAATTAACATTGAATACCTCATTTTCTGAAGAACACAGACAAGCTAAAGTGTGCTTGCAGAGGCCTGAGATGATTGAAGAACTGGGAAATATTTATTTTGGTTGAGAAATATTATCTTGGTGTAGTTACACGTGACAGCACTTATTGAAGAAGCTGGTTGTAGTTTATAACATCAAGGGATATAGACAGATCACAGAGGGAAAGGTGCAGTAGTCGTTGGCTCAGTCCATATAGTGGGAGCTAGAGGCAGCAGCTCCTCATAGTTTGGTAGACCAGGAAGTAGAGAAGTGGACTAGTACCAGAGGTGTGTATACTGTTCAAGGTTCACCTCTAATGTCCTGTGTCTGCCAGCTAGTATCATCACACACACACACACACACACACACACACACACACACACACACTAACAAATAGATATTTTAAAATCGAAACAAGCAACCCAACTAAATGAGTGAGCATGTGGGGAATAGTTTACATTCAGACCATGACAGAACTAAAAGACAGGGGCATCATGGGTAAGAGGATCCAAGTCTCCGAGGTTAAAATTAGGGTTGAATGCATAGGAAACAGAAGGGCAGGGGGCATGCAATACATATGCATGTCTTTGAGAGAAGACAGTCATGAAGAAATCGTGTTGAATTAGTATTAATTCTCATGCCAGCCACTGGGTGGGACCATTAGCTCAGGGAAGTGTGACTTCCTTCCTAGTAAGATGGATGGCTTTGGGTTGTCAGGGAACTACAATCGTACATTGACAATACAGATAGTGGTGGGTGACCCACTAGCTAGTGTAGTCAGCCCATGCTCTCCTCTTCCCTTAGCGGGGAGTGCAGAAAGTTGAGTGCATGTCACCTTTCAAATGGCTTTTGAGAGAAAAGCATCATCTAAAGGTTTTGTCAATTATGTTAATATTACTCAGCTATGTGGGTATACCTAGGTTGGTAACTTCTTTTTTCTCTTTCTTTTTTCAATTTGATGTTTAGTAAAGAGGAAATATAATGAAAATACTGTTAAACATGATTTTCTTGTAGTTTGGTGCTGGTGTAGAATAAAAGTTGTTGAGTTTTTCAGTAAAAATGGAGATGAAAGATTTTTGAAACAGTTGTTATGAAAGTCTGACCTGCCATGATTATGATTCCCTGTTACTAGTTTTCCTTTAGATCATGTTCTGTTATCCCATTAGACCCACCCCTTCATCTTTCCACACAGGATTTGAGTTTCAACCTTCCAATTCATTACACTATCACAGGCTGAACAAAGATGTTCCTGAAACCTATATGTCCTCAATCCTGGCCCTTAAAGTCATTTATACAACATAAACCTAACAGCTATGTCTTGATTTCTCAGCAAGAAATCTTTATGATCCCAGAATGTGGTGTTGTGTTTAATATGAAGGCTGGATAATATACAAAGGACCAAAATGATAAGTTAGTAAACAGGAAAATAAAGGCATTTGCCAAATTTTGTTTTGGTTTTTATTAGGCTAATTATTTTGATTAATGAAGAGATTAGAGATGGAGTTGGGAGACATTACAGAGTTGCTGAGTTGAATGATAAAGTTTACTTGAGAAATGAAGAGGGTGTAGAGGAGGGAAGGACTTCTAGTTAGATGTGAGGGGGTATGGGGGTAACACCTAAATAAGTTTAACTGTTGTTTCTCTTGTAGCATCCACCTCTCTAAACTCTGGGTGGCCCACCCATCAGTGTCATCAGCCATGCAATCTTCTTCCCTTAGGGGAAAGTGCACTCAACCCAGTGGGGTAGCTAAACATATGCCACATTCTTAAGTAGCCTTTAAGAGAAAAAAAAACAAAACAAAACAAACAAAAACAAAAACAACAAAAACATCTAAAACTTTTCTTCCTTCTCCTCCTCTTCCTCCCCTCCTCTTTCTCTTCTTTCTTCCTTCTCCTCCTCCTGCTTCTGCTTCTGCTTCTGCTTCTTTTTATTTTTATTTTATTTTATTTTTTTTTTTGACACAGGGTTTCTCTGTGTAATAGCCCTAGCTGTCCTGGAACTAGCTTTGTTGATAAGGCTGGCTGTGAACTTACAGAGATCTGCCTGCCTCTGCCTCCTATGTACTGGGATTAAAGGTCTACCAACACCCAGCCCCTTTCTTCTTTTAAAAAGTCAATTTATTGTTCAGTTCCCAGAAATGGAAGACATAAACCAGAGGTTATTGTGATTGAAAGGTAGGAGGCTTGCATCTTGGTGAACAGTGAAGTGGCCATTAGGCCACAGCAAAGCCGAGCTGCACTTCTGTGTGTCCATCTTCTGAGTAGTTGACTACAGACTCATTTCCAATATAGGCAACAGAAACCTGCCCTTCACTATCAATGACACACTGAATTTATTTCCTTGATCATACTTTCTTTGACATATTTCTTACTTCTAACCTCACAGTTAAAAGTGGTTCTTCCAAACAGTATATCCTAGGCAAAATATGTGACCTCGATTCCTAAGGCCTGAGAGAAGTTCTTATTTTCTGGAAACCTCTCCCTGGGAAGGACACAGCCTGCTGGCCTCCATAAGCCAAACACTGCCACCATGTTTACCACAGTGTGATGGGATTGGAAACAGGTTCTTGAGATTCTAGACTTGGTCTGCCTTTTATACCACAGTTTGGGGAAACTTATTTATTTTCAGAGGCTGGATTTTCTTGGATGTGAGAGAAAGGTGAGCAAATAACAGGCTCAAGGAAACCCCAGCTATATTGTGTCTGTCACCATTGGTTTCATCCTCCTCAAAAGAAGTGGGCTGAACTAAACTTTGAGATGTTTTTGTCTCATCTGACTGAGTCATGTTTGAAACTAGAGCCGGTCAGCATCATGAAGGGTACCATTTGCCAAGAGATCTTTCTTTTAATAAAATGTGTGTTACTAGGCCTTAGGAGCACAAAAACCCAAAAGATTTGGGGACAAATGTTTTGGGGGAAATGTTAACTTACAAAGAAAGATTATTTTTTAAGGAAAACTAGATTTGAGAAGGCACATGTCTTCGAAGGATACATGTCTGCTCTGGGACTAAGCTGCAAAATCTTTCAAGTGAGAGAGCTCTTTACTCATGGTAGACTCCTCTAGTTTGAGGGCTAGAGACAGGGACAGAGTCCCTATTAATACCATTATGTTTCTGCTTTGTGTGAAAAGTCCCTCCCTTCATTCTTCCCTCCCTCCCTTCTTCTCTCCTTACCTCCCTCTCTTCCTCCCTCCCTCTCTCCCTCCCTCCCTCCTTTCTTTCTTCCCTCCTTCCATCCCTCCCTCTTTCCTTCTCTGCCTCCCTGCTTCTCTCCCTTCTAGTTTTTCTTTCCTCCTTGTTATCTCCTCCCCAAACTCCAATCCTGGGGCTGGATGTGATGGGTACATTTACTCAAAATGGTGGAAAGTTTATCTCTAATGGAAACTTGTTGTCTTTGACTCAGAGCTTCGACTGATTTAGATGGAAATCTGAGGGTTGTCTTTCTCCTTACACAGTGTTCATAGCCTCCAACTTGTCTTAGGGTCAGTAGTTCATTGTGTATGTTCTCACTCTGGTAACTAAGTCCTTTTTACTCACTCACATAGGTTCCCTCTCATCGTGATTTCTGGGGGACACATCAGCATCCTTGTGTCCACCAGGTCAGTGAATAAGCACATGTGATAGTATGTAGTCATATGCTATGCAATCTAAAATTGATAAAAAACATATTTTAGCCAGGCGTTGGTGGCACACACCTTTGATCCCAGCACTGGGGAGGCAGAGGCAGGTAGACCTCTGTGAATTCAGCCTCTCTATTCTAGCCTGGTCTACAGCGCTAGTTCAGGACAGGCTCCAAAGCAAGACAGAGAAAACTCATCTCAAAAGAAACCAAACCAAACCAAACCAAACAAAAAAAACCAACCAATCATCCATCCATCCATCCATCCATCCATCCATCCATCCATCCATCCAACCAATCAAACAGCAACAACAACAACAACAAAAGCAAACATTTTCATGTGTGTAATGATGTATGCACATGTCTCATGTGTATGTGTGTTTGTGAAGTTGTTGCATGAGCACGGGCATGCAAGAAATGGCATGGAGAAGACAACCTGGGGTGTATGTCCCTACCTTGTTTGAAGCAGGGTCTCTTGTTTACTGCAGCACATGCCAGGATAGGTGAATTGTGAGATTTTGGGGTTTCTCCCATCTCCACTTCCCATTTTGTCACAGGAAAGCTGAGATTCCTTGTTGTTGGAGCCCAGCATTATGTGAATTCTAGGAGCACAAATTTGCCCTTAGTCCAGTAAGCCACCACCCCAACCCAAGCTTTAGTAAAATGCAAGTTGTGTTTAGAATTGGCATGTGAGAGAAGCCTCTTTCCTTGTCCAGAGGAGTGTCCTTCATACAATTGGCCACTACCACCCAAAACCTGCACAAGATCCAAGTCACACGACTGATTAACATGGGACTAAGGCCTTGTGTATGTTAAGGAAGGAATGTTTAAAAAATATATGGAATTAAGCAGTCTTCCTCAGAGCCTGTGCTATTAGGCAGTTAGTTCCACAGTGCCCCATCCTAAGTAGCCCTGCTTCTTTTGGGATGATGTCTGAGCACATGGACATGGATCCAGGACTTCAAGTGGTATATGTGAGTTCCATAGCTTCTCTTAGGCCATCTTTGCAAACACATTTTTTTTCCTGTACTGTATGTTTCTATAGGCAGTGTACTAGTAAAGGGACAGAGCTGGACCAAAGACATGTGTCTTAGAAATGTTCATTTTTCACCATCAGTTTGCCTTCCTAGAAACCACCTGTTCATGTCTCAGAATGCATAAATGCCCATGGTTCTCTAGGAACTGAGTCATAACTGGGTATCAGACACTACTCCCAATGTCCACAGGTTCTTTCTATCTCTAATATACATATTGATCTGGTTGGAACAATGGGACTTCACTACTTTAGGAAGAGGTTGGGCTTTAACAATAAATACAGACTCCAAGTCTGTGAACACACTCTGTTCCACTGGCACTGAAGACTCTTTCCAGCTAGGATTCTCCCTGACTTCATCTTCCAGTGCTCAGCATCCCCTTCCCTCCATCTTTTCCACAAAGTGCTTGCACTCCGTGCTCTATCTCCCTAGCTTCTTATTTTTTCTCTTCACAGTTTAAGCCTGTGTGTTGTCTGCTGCCTGCTTAGTCCTGCTTCAGAAGCCATCTAGGCATGTGGCTCTCATAGTCTTTGTGTGGGTACTCAAGGCACTTGTCTTCAAATTCCTCGATTCTTATCCCTACACAACACAACTGGGCATCTTTCTTTGACAATGATGAAATCCACACTCCTTACTAGGACCTGCAGGTGCCCATGTGTTTAGACCCTTCTTTTCTGCTCCTCTACTTGACAAGTATCACATCTGTCCATTTTGTTTACACCCTGAGCTCTCATAAATGCTTCCCAAACACACCAGCCTCATTGAGAGGAGCATCTTCTCTTATTTTAAAATATACACTTTCTTTTTCTCATTCAAAGGTCACTTCACTTTCTTAAAGAGCTCTATTGATGACTATTAGACGCTAGTGGTGTCACCCAATCTTTCTGTAGTATATAAGCCCGCTGCGCTTTTCACAGACCTGGTAATCATGTACTGTCCTTACTTGTCTTAATTAGCTTGATCATTATGAACTCTGTGGGAGCCATGACAGCATTTATCTTATGCAGAAATGCATCTTTTCTGCCCAGGTCAGTGCTGGGCACACAGGTTTGTCCATTAAATAATAATTTCATGAAAAAAAGATAGATGTATATATTGCTCAGCCAAAGGATGTGGAAATGTCGGCTGTGGATTGTTACAATTCTGAACACATTAGCTTGACATGATTGGGTAGAGTGTGAAAAACAAATGTTAGCAACCTCTGAGTCCTTCATAAAGCATGTGACTATTTCATATAACTTCAATGCATGTATAATCACCATTTTCAAAAGCAAGGAGCCAAGAGTGTATTTAACATCCAGTCTGTGTAAGTCAGTTATGCTATACCACCTACTTTAATTTTCTGACCATCTCTGTATATTATTAATTTTTAACATTGACTTTATTTTTGAGAATCTCATTTTTTTGTACATGAATACTATATTTATATCATCTCACCGTTCATCTCCACCCTCCAATTTGAAGGCTCAAATTCATGACCTCTTCTTTAATTATTGTTTATATGTATGTGTGTTTTTATATGTATAAATGTAACATAAATTCTAATAGACTTATTGGATATATCTAATACTTTATTAGATAGTAGACTTATATATGCACACACACACACACACACACACACACACACACACACACACACAACACAGTCTGCTGAGTCTATTTAGTATGCTCAATACATATGTATATTTAGGGCTGACCATAGTATTGGATAGCCCTTCAGGGGGCATGGGCCCTAGAAGACTGATTCTGCCTTTCTGGTAAGCTTTAATCGCTTATAGGTCTTCATCTAGATGTGGAACCTTGTGTGATGGTAATTGAGGTTCAGAGATTAAGGAATGACCCCATCAACCAGATGGTCTGTTATTCTCAGATGGCTGGATGGGCCCATCCCATGCTGTATCCCACTGATACACCTTCTTAGAGCAGAATTTTAAGAGCTTTCTCAGAAGCACATTAGTGTTCCTTTTCTTTTTTAATGATTATGTGAGGTAATATTAGCTTGAGATAATTGACAGCATAAAAACGTTTGCATTTGTTGCCTGTCACCTGATTACTTGATTAATGGTTAATTAGTGGTTAATGTGTTCAATATGGGTCCTTGGTAAAGGGCTGTTTTTTTTTTTTTTTTTTTTAAGAACTTTAGTCTGAGACATGCCATAGGCTTTGCAGTTAAGGCACTCTGGAGACCCTTGCTGCATGCAGGGAAGCTCCATTGCAGCCGGGTGACATGCCTTTTGTTTGGCTTTTTAATTTTTTTTAAAGACTCACAGCTTTATAAAATCTTTTGCATTATCATATAAACGTTAAGTGTTCACACACTCACCCCTGGCTTTTTTCTCTTGAAAAGTTAATGTGCATGTCAACAGCACTTTATGTTTTTTGTGGGACTCACCAACAGGGGCTTGTACACTGCTTGTGTGCCTCAGTATGGTCTCATCCATGTTTGTCTCATAGCCAGCTGCTCTACAGCTGAGTCTGGAGTACCCAAGTTAGCTAAGCTCAGGGTCAGTGTTTTTAAACTAACTGTCTTCCACAGGGAAATCAGGACATGAGTGATTTATTACTACAACACTACCAGGTTCCTTTACTATTCTGCTACCCAGGGGTCAGTCTTAGACTCATGCTTGAGTTTTCTTGGCACATATTTGCCCCACAATTAGAGATCTAGGCAAATCATTTAATGAAAACAATGAGAAATTCTAGTGTGTAGCGAATGAAACCCACAGAGCATAATTATCTCTAGGAATAGTCAGATCAAAGAAGGGAAGATGGACACCTGACAGATAAGGAGGGTCCTGCCCCCACAGTCCTAAACAGTCTTCAAAGTGAGTGGAGGGCCCAGCCTCTGAGGGGCCTTTTGCCTTGTCTTTGATGAGGATTAGAAGGAAGATCAGTAGAGGGTGCCACAGATGTTTGGCTGTCTTTCTCTTGGTACAGGCTTTCTTTTATATCATGTATTTCACCTGCAGAAGGAGGTTTGAAAGGAGTTGGCTATTCTACTATGAACTGCCTGGTTCCTAAATAATACACATTTAGGTTATATATTTGGCTTTGAAAAAACACTGTCTACAATCAAGGGATTTGGACAGTCTGTGCTCCCGAGTGGATGCTAATTTTTATGATTGATGTATTGTTGTGACTAAAGGTCTAACTTCAGAAAAGTTGTTTTCCTTTTCTTTGCTATTTGAAGTTAGCAGGCTATTAAATAAGCTAGAGTATGTTGCTAAGGGCTTTGCTATTCAGTCCTATGTTTCTGAAATTACATTAAATAAGTTTCAGGTTCTCAACCTAACCTCTAAAAAATGGCCCATATATGCAATCAACTTCCAGTAATTAAAAAGTGTGAATTTTAATATTTGTGAGATTTGAAATGAAAAATTTTATTATTAAATAAAATATTTAAGTTAATATTTTTGTCTAAGTAAATGGCTTAGGAAACCCACCTTCTGTGTTTATTGCTTTTATGATACAGAAATTTTGCACTTATGACATGATGTAGTTCTGTTACAAATTTTAACTTTGTATATAAATGACACATTTATAATTTAGCTCTGCCCGAGGCAGTGTTGTGAATTGAGGAGTGTTTGAAATACATTCAATTTAATAATTTAGATTTCTGCATTGGCCTGTCTACTCAATTACATCAGATCCTTAGGACCTTATTATGTATATTCCTTAAGTATTGAAGAATTAATCACAATTTCAAGAGAAATTTTGTAGACATAAACAAAATAACTGTGTCCTCAAGAAAACAGGGCCAAAAATGTAAGGCTAATGTGTGAATTTCACAAGCATCAGTCAAAGGCTTGTTGTAACAGATGGGGGTCGTTAGATGACATTTGTTTCAGTGTGAACCAACACTCTAACGCAAATGGAAAACTTGATGACATACTAAGGGTCATATCAACAGAAATCATTTCCAGATCATGGTATCCAATGTCTCAGCAAGCTGCTTTGGTTAGATGACAGTGGTAAGAATAGGTTGTTTATGTTTAAAATTAATTTATTATCATTATCATGTATAAATGATGTTGTAGGAGCAGGTATGCACATGTTACAGGGCGTATGTGAACACATCTCTGGAGTTGATGCCCTCATATACATGAATTTCCAGGTAGATCTCCAGCTGTCAGGCTTGTATACTGGGTGACACCTTACCAGGCCCTGAGGAATATGTCATTGAAATTGATGACAACATTTAGACCTCCAATTTTTTCAAATATTTCAAGAGTAGGAGATACTTTTTAAATTCATTTTATGAGGTCAGCCCCACCCTGCTTCTGAAGCCAAAGGGGAGAACTGCAGGCCTATGCTTCTGATGAGCACAGATGAAAAGTTCCTCAGGGCAATGCGAGCCAATCAAATCCAATGGCACATTATCAGCACCATGAACGTGAGCCTGTGTGTTTGGCTCCTGGAAAGCAATAATAGTTCAATATATGCAAATGTGATAGGTCATGTGACCAGGACAGAGGAAAGATACCATAAGACTGTCTCAAAAGATGCACAAATAATAATTGAGAAAATTCAATGTACATCTACTATGGAAGTGCTCAATGAATTAAGTATAGAAGGAAGGTACTCAAACATAGTAAAGCCATAGGTGAGAAGCCCACACAGATGACAGCACATGCAAATGGCAAAAAAAAAAAAAAAAAAAAAAAAACCTGAAAGCTTTCCCACCAAGATCAGGAAGACTAGGATAGCTGTTTTTGATCCTTAACTCAAGAGATGGTAGAAGTCCTAACCAGAGCAACTCAGCAAGAAAAAGGAATAAGAGAACAAAATCCAAGTCAGAAAAGAAGAAAAGTTGCTTCTTCAAAGGATGACACCATCTTATATACAGAAATTCCTAAAGATGTTACATAAAAACTGTCAGGGTTAAAAAAAAAAATCAAGTTAGATAGAACCTTCTGTGATACTTTCCCCTCGACTCCATATCCAGACTTTCCATGTCCTCCTCCAAAGTTTGGCCTGGTAAATAGATAGGTGGATTGGAAAGCAACAGAGAAGAGACAAGCAGGATATAAGAGATTTAATTAGGAAAATGGGGAATGGGGTTCCTTAGGGAGGGGCAGAGAGGTAAATACAGAAGAAGATGGGAGGAGGGTAAAGGGGAATGGCAGGATACAGGTGATCTCATAGGGGTGTAAATACAGAAGGAAGAAGGTGAGGAAAACAATTAGGATGCCTGAAAAGCCACAAGGAGTCACACTAATTAATTATTTATCTGAACTTTTTTTTCCCTCTGGGCTGACAGTGCTTCCTCCAAGAGCAGAAGACCGCCTAACAGAAAGCCCAATGCCAGACATGAGCAGCCCTCTTTTGAGTTGTTGGCCAGGGATGTCTAAGTGATGCCCCATAAATACAGCCTATTGCTGATGCTCTTGGTTATCCAGGAGAGGTGGAAGGCTAAGTTCATATACAGAAGACACCATGAACTTCAGATACAAGACCCTGAGGCCCCTGGGCTAGAACAGACATGAATGCCTCATCCATGAGGACTGGCCTTCATTGTAGTATAAGGTACCATGAGACTTTACAAAGAAGAGAGGTTATCAACAGTCCTACCCACCAGCTACGGTGCCCATGGAACTGAAGACATAAGCAGAGACATACTCCATGATCAAGAGTTGAATGAGTTAGTAATGATAAATGTCATTACATTTCAAATAATCTACAGATTGATTGTAAATCTCTGTTAAATGTTCAGTAACATTTTTCATGGAAATAAAAAGCTCTGTTAAAATTCACATGGAACCACAAAGTACTCCCAGCAAACAAAGCAATTTAACAAAGAACAAAATTAGTGGTCTCATACCACTTGATTTCAAAGTACAGTACAAAGCTATCTTAACTCAAGTGGTGTGGTACTGGCATTAGAACCAGACACAAAGACAGTGAGGGGGAAGGAGAGTATCTTCAATAAGCGATGTTGAAAAGCTGCATGTTTATATGTAAAAGATTGAAACCCAACACTTCTTTGACACTACATACCACAAATACACATAGTCAGCTCAAGTAGACTAATGATCCAAATGTAAAGAGTGAAAACTATAGAAGTCCTAGCAGAAAACATAGGAGAAATACTCTTGACACTGAAGCTAGAAGTGGTTTCATGACTAGATTCTAAAAACATGAGCAATGAAAACAAAGGTAGGCAAGTGAAACTGTGCACAAAATGAGAAGGTTGTCTTTGAAGTGTGATAAACACTGCAAAGCATGAATATGATAGGGCATAAGAGCCCAAGTTTATGAGGAACTCATAAAACCCCAACATCAACACATACATAACCAAATTCATATACAGGCAAAGAAACCCAAATAGATATTTTTCCAAAGAAGATATATGGATGAGTAATAGTATATGAGAAAATGCAGAGCATCACCAATCATAAGAGAAATATAATACACTATATATCACCTTGAAGATGGCCCAAATAGGCAGGATATATAGTAGAGTTGGTAGAGGACTTACCTAGCATGCACAAGACCCTAGATTCACTTTACAGCACTGAGGAGGTAGAGGCAGGAGGATCAGGAGCTCAAGGTCATTGGATACAGAATGAGTTCAAGGCTAGCCCGAGCTACATGAGATCCTGTATCAAAGTAGAAGTGGTATAGAGAAATGGGAACACTTATACACCATTGCTGAGATTGTAAGTTGGCGCTGTCGTTCTGCGATATAGTTTGGATAGTCCTCACAAAACTAGTAAATAAAATTACTATATGATCCAGCAATCCCATGTCTGGCTATATGAGAAAAAAGGAATTGAGATCAATATTACCATCAAATTTTGTCACTCCTATTATAGTCATGATAGTCAAGATAGAGACAGCCTAAATGGCTGGATTAAAAACAAAGTGGTAAAAGTTCAATGGAATACCATTCAACTTGGAGAAAGAAATTCTGAGAATTGTATCAGCGGTGAGCCCAAAGAGCCATTATACTAATTTAAAAAAAATCAGAAGCCGAAAGCATAATACAACACAATCTCAAGTATACATTATCTGTCTTCATGACAGGAAGCATGGTGGTGTGCAGGCAGACATGGTGCTGGAGAAGGAGCTGAGAGTTCTACAAATGGATTCAAAGGCAGCAGAAGAGACCTGTGTGCTGGGCATAGTTTGAGCTTCTGAGACTCCAAAGCCTGCCTCCACAGTGGTACACTTCCTCCAACAAGGCCACACCCACTCCAACAAGGCCACTTCCTATGGGCCAAACACCCAAACACACCAGTCTATGGGAGCCATTCCTATTCACACCACCACACCTGATGATGCCAGGTTAGTACTGTAGGGAACAGGCACAACCTTCCAGTACCAACTGCTGTCTATGGAAGAGATTTCTACGCAGACATTGTCTAAGTCCCAGTGGGATGCAAGGATACTGCCAACTGACATTTCACCTTGAGTAAGCAATGGCTTTCTGAAATCATGTTTGGCATCACCCCAACTTACATAGTTTGTCATACTGCTCTAAATACCCATTGTTCTAAACACATGCAAAGGATGGGACTAATTAGGCTTTATTACCTAATTTAAAAATGTTAAATTTCATTAAAATGTGTTGTGTGTGCATGCTCATGTGTGTAATGTGTGTGTAGGTGTATGTAAACTGAGGCCTGAGGCTGACCTCAGTGTCTTTCTCAGTAGCTCCCCAACTTATTATTATTGTTGTTGTTATGATTGTCATCATTATTGTTTTGAGATAGGATCTGTCACTGTGCCTGGACTACCAATTTGGTTAGACTGCTGAGCCAGTGAGCCCAGGAACTCTGTCCCCCCAGTGTTGGAATTAAAGCACACATTGCTTTGTCTGGCCTTCTTATTTGAGCCCTTAGGAATCTAACGCATACCCTTAGGCTCACAGGCAAGCACTCTGCTCACTGAACCAATCTAGCAGCCAGGCTATGAGCTTTAAAATAAATCTTGCCTCAGTTGACACACGAAGACATTGTTTGGCTTTTCTTTAGCACTGTCATTGTTTTGCTTATAAATGAGCAGTTCTGACTAAAACGATCTGCCTTAAAAGGAGTATAAATTCAGGGTCTAGTTTTAGAGCAAGGAGAGGTACAGTCTCTGTGATATTTTATGACATAGATCCTAATTTATTATTTTAGTGTGAGGTCCCAAGGAGTGTGCTCTCTGAAGGTGTGTTGCCAGGTCCAAAACTCTTCTATTAAACTGTATGTCTGTTTTTGCTTCAGTTTCTTCAGTTGCACAGCAGCAGGAGCAATGAAAGGACTTCGGAGGAGTGTTCTAAAGAGTGAATAACCTGCTATCTGTTGCTTAGAGTGAATGCTCTAAGCTCATTAAGTTCTGTTTGCTTCTAGTATTGCTTGTTTCTTTTCCTCCCCCATCTGCTTGTTTCGTCTTTCATACATCCAGCACATGTGCTGAGTGTCTAATGTGAACCAGTCTGTGCTGGGATGTGGGAGAAGCAGGTTCTAACTTCATGCATGTTAAGCCAGGTGCATCTGAATGCGGCCGCCATCACAAAGAAGAGGCGGGCGCTTGGTATGGTCTTGATTGGCAACTTGCAAATCAGTTCTATATAGAATGAGGACTGGCCCTGGCACTTCTGAGATTGTAGTTCTGCTTAGCGTCTCAACCTCTGTGGTCTTTAATCATCTTTGGGTTGTGTGCATGTGTGTGTGTTTGTGAACATTCGTGTGCCTGAATGTGTGTATGCATGTGAGTGTGTGTAATGGATGTGTATGTATGCATGTGTATGTATGTGTGTGCATTTGTGTGTGTGTGTGCGCGTGTGTGTGCGTGTGTGTGTGTGTGTGTGTGTGTGTGTGTGTGTGTGTGTGTGTGTGTGTAGGTTTTATTTTTTATTTAAGAAACTTTTCACCTTGACACTGATTGGAAGGCCCAAAAGAGGCAGTCTCTCTGTGCTCATCTCTGCAATCTCTTCCGTGGTGACTATTTTGTTTTTGCCTTTGTTGCTGTAGTTATTACCAGGATTTTGCTGGTCGGAAGACTGACTAACCCTTGAGAAGTTGAGGGCATGGCCTTCTGTAAGTTTCTCCCATTGGTGAGGTCGTGCTGAGGCTGTTGTGAACCCTGCAGCCAAGTGAACCACTGTGAGTGACATGTGAGGACAAGCGGCTTCCTAGCCAAAGTCCTTAGTGAATCCAAGGGTAATCTCTTTCTGAATAGAGACGGAATTATTTTCCAGGCTTTAAACACCATAGAATCTTTAAACTATTGTTAGCAAGTTAGGGGATTTTGAAGTCTTCCGAACAAATGTTACATGCTGGTAATTGGACAGTCCCCTGTTAACACAGGCTTAAGTTACTGGGATTCGAGCTGGGAATTTTTGACTTGTGTAAATGTTGAAATGGCCACTCAGCTCTGAGTGCTATTTCCTTTGTGCTGAGTGCAAATTGGAAGTTCACCTAATAAGGCCTTGGCAAGTCTTTCTTGTCTGTAATTAACACATGTAACAGCAGTTAAGCCATGGTTGTGTTACTTTTTATGTACTAACTTTGCTATGATACATGCTATGGCCATGTGTGATCCATGTTAAATTGGAATTAAAGTGTGATTTCTGAAAGATTTTTTTCCCCTCCTTTCCCCATTTCTTAAGTGAAACCATGATTTTGTGGCAAACGACTGTGACAAATCTGTGATTTTCATTAAAAAATTAGTGACAAACATTCTTTCCTAATTATAAATATAGAGAGTATGGGTCCAAGAATTTGTGTACTGATTTGAAAATGTCAGCTACACCCTGTTTTTATCTGTTTACTCGAGCCAGTTGGATCTCTGCAATTTTGAAAGAAACATTTTCTTTCCATTAGTAGTGGTGCATCAAACTTAGAGCAGTCCATCAGGCAAGCATGTCTAATCCAGACCTCAACCCATGGTGCACTGATGTCTGTGAGGGAGTTTTAATTCAAATGTATTGTAGTAAAATATACACAATGCTAGATGTACTATTTTAATAGCTTTAAAGAACAGTCAGTGCCAGTAAATACATTCACAATGCTACACAGCAACATGACCATCTGTCTCCAAAACATTTTACTATCACTGGTTAAACAGTGACTCGACCTTCTTCCTTCATAGATCCTGGCAATCACCTTCATATATCTGTAAATCCTGCCACTCGGACATATATAAATAGGATCACATTGTGTTTTTCTTTCAGTGATTAACCTATTTCACTTGAAAGTATGTCAGCAATTTGTTTCATACATACGATTATTTATAGTAGGTGTAGTTTGCGATAATATTCTATAGTGTGTACTGTGTTTTTTACCCTACTGGACTCTTGGCTTGCTACTACCGTCTAGCTGTTGCAAACAGTGCTGCCATGGATGTGGGTGTGGAAATATCTGCTCCACTCCCTGGTTTCAGTGCTGTGGCTGCATCCCCACTGTGTTGTTGCCTAGTGACTATACCACTTTTAAAAATTCTATCTGGTATTGCAGGAGGGCCCCTGATTCCCTATGTCCTTGCCAGTAGTCACCTTCTGTTTTAGTTTGTGTGGCTATGACAGACATCCTAATGAGCACATGCTATTTAAAAAGTCATTGGTGTGCTAATGAAAAATTTCATAAGCAAGCATAACAAATATGTTTAGTTACTTTTATACATGTTAAAATGTACACTCAAATAATATGTTCCTGTTTCAATAACACATCTTAAGAATAAAAGAGTAATAGACACGCTGAAGGAAATTATCTAACAGAGAGAATAAGGAATTGAGGTGGCCTTGGAGGCCTCTGAGGTACACTAGCAAACTCAAGTGCGTTTTGAAATGTACCAGTTAACAGTTGGGCCATTTGGCTGCTTTATAAAAATACCACAACTTGATTTGATGGTAGAAGTTTATAATTTCTATTAATAAAAAGCATTATGAAGCTGAATAACATGTTTAGAAGTCTAACTGCACAGTAATGGCTGTCTTATGTGCTATAGTTAAAACTTCACAGCCTTGGTTTTACCAACACATTCGATCTCTGACAACACATTCCTGTGTTCAGACCCCTTTCCCCCTCAGGCTTTTCACTGTGTTCAAGGTTCATTACCCTGACCTGAACCCACGAGTTTGGGCCTGGTAAAAAGTGGATTACTTCATTAGTAATCCAGAATTGCTAGGTGAAAATCTATCTAACATCTCCCTCTCTGGAACAAATATGCCCAGGTTACTGGTAATACACACATGTGGCATTATTTTCCCCTTATTTAGAACATACAGAACTAAATTAATAACAGTGCTTACAAGACCCTGGGGCTTTACGTAAAAGAATTTTGATCTCCTTAGGAAGGGCTCACCAATGCTCTCAGGAGAGATGCACTTGACTTTTGACCTCTTTTCAAAGGCACCTGTGTGAGCTTTTAAAATCCACTACCACCAATTATCCACTTTCAACCTGAAGTGTTTAAACCTCGGACCACATTAACTGAGCTTAGCACATAGCCATGTCATTGTAGACTCCCTGATGTGAGGAGATGTCTTGACATAGTTAAAAGGGAGTTTAGGGATGGGGCACGAGATTAATCAGGTCCTCCTACTGACAGCCTCAAACAAAGAAGCCTTTTAGCCACCTGGTTTGTGTCTCCCACACCTGCATTCAGATTGCCCGGACAGTTCTGCGCGCTGCCTTGATCCCATTCTTTTCAGGTACTTGTTTGTAACTGTACTGCATCACTTAATAACTGATTAACAGAGCCGCAGAGGAGCCCCAAAAGAGCAGTTTACTCTGCAGGGAAAGTGGAGCTTCAAGAATGCAGTTGTTTAGGAAAATAGGTCATGATGGGCTTAGGAAACCCATGTGGACTTCAAGTCTTTTGAAAAGGAGACCCCGGCACATGCTGTATTTTAGTTATATGCACAATTCTTTCTTCTGCTATCATTTTCGTGGAAATTTAAACCAGGGTGAATATACATTTCTTTCTGCCTCGCATCATTGTAAGCTGGTTTCTTTGGTAGGAAATGTGGCTTTGATTTTACTCTCTGAGCTTATTAAATTTAATATTCTTATTTTTTACTTATGGCGCAGAGGGCTTGAGCACTAAGTTATTCCAGCATTCAGGAGGCCAGAGCAACTCTGTGAAAGTGAGATTCCAGTTGTCTAGCTAGCCCTTTAGCCTTTGCATGCTGCACACTTTCAACACCAGCCAGGACTGCATTGTTCGCTGGAACCAAGCAAGGCAGAAATATTAGAGGCCTAGTTGAGTTCATATTCAATGCCTGGTTTAAATCACTGATGTTGTAAGATCTGGCCATGGACTAAAAAAAATTCCAAATGTTTTCTGGTTCTAGTTTTTTATTTTTTTTCCCTATGAAAAGTAAAACCATACAGCATCTCTTGATTGCACAATGAAGCCCAGCTACAGGCCATGCTAATAATTTATCCCAGTTTAGCCTTAGCAGAGTTATGCAATGGCCATTTCAGATACACTCATCCAAGTCATTTGATCATAAGTTTCAAGAGTCATTTTGTTAAATAAAGAGTGGAGTGCACTGCCTGGTATGTGTTTGGCAGGTACATCAACCTGCTTCTTGCCCTTAGAGAGATGAATTCCTTCAAATTTCTGCTTAGCATCTATGTTTCTCTAATAACTATTGGTTGCTTTGTCAATGGTAACCATGGTAGTCATAATCATTGACAGCACCAATAAAACAATAATAGTAAGAATTATGTTAGTGCGGTATGTGTGCTAGATACTACCTTAAGAGCTATGCACATTTTAACTTAGCTTCCTTGAGAAATGAGAAGGTGTGTGGTCCTGTAAGGGAAATAAGAGGCTCATAGAAGAAAACAATTTTCCCAAAGCCATGTGCCTCATAAAGCAAAGGATGCAGAGTTTAAAGTCTGGCACTCTGATTCCAGGACAAATTATCTCAATAAGGAATATTTAAAAGTCGGTGTACAAGCTCAACATCTGTGCTGATGGGTGAAAATAAAAAACAAACCAAAACAAAACAAACCTACCTACCTTTTACATTGCCAAAATAACAGAAGCTGCAGAGATATGTGTGCAAGAATATTTGTGGAATTATTACTTTATATTCTTAATGTTTAAGATTCCTTGTAGTTAATGAAAGAAGGGATAGGGTTACCTCATTTCCACCCCATATGTACTCATGGTAGCAGCAGAAACTTCCCAACTAGGGCACAGCACTTACATTTACAAAATTGACGTATTCCACTTCCTTTCCACTAATTTTTTAGAGCACCTCATTTTTGGAGGTTAACTTCTGGAGCGCAGGTGAACTGATTAATATGGTGAAGTCTGCAGCTCATTGTACACTTCAGCCATAATGTCTGTCCTCTAAATGACTGTGACAATTTTCTCAGTAATCGTTGAATCTCTGTCTTGGATGTGCAAAGCTACCGTAAAAGAAAGATTGTGTGTGTGTGTGTGTGTCTGCTATGAAGCTTCAGGACTGACTGGATTCATGCATTCACAAAGAAGAGGTGGGAGACATGGGTCAGAGTTAAGAGCATGGTTCCTTGACCACTGCAGATACCTGCATGTACATGGTACATAAACATACAGTCGGGAGCATTCACATAAAATAGAATAAATCGTTAAATGTGATGGGAAAAGAACACTCAGCAACCAAGTCATTTAGCTGATTTTCCTGGAGACTCATCCTACAGTACAGTTTTTGTAGACATATGTAGCTATTAAACAGACACTGTGAAGGATATCAAGAAGGACACACACAAAGGGAGCCAAAAGGAAGCCCAAGGAGCAGGAAGACCATCAATATCCGATATGTCTGTATTAGTCAGGGTTATCTAGAAGAACAGAACTTATAGTATAAAGGGGGGTTATCAGAATAACATACAAGTTACGGTCCAGCTAGTCCAACAATGGCTGTCTACCAATGTAGGTGGGATTCAAGAATTCAGTAGTTGTTCATTCCACAAGGTTGAATGTCTCAGCTGGTCTTCAGTATGCACTGGAATTTCAAAGAAGTAGGCTCTAATGCCAGTGAAGAAGTGGGCTTGCCAGAGACAGAAATAGCAAGCAGACAGAGAAAAGTTCCCTTCTTCCATGTCCTTTATATAGACTGCCAGCAGAAGGGGTAGTCCAGATTAAACGAGGACCTTCCCACCTCAAAAGATCCAAATTAAAAGTGGGTTTTTCCTACTTCAAATGATTTAATTAAGAAAAAAATCCCTCACAGATGTATCCAGTCACTTAGGTTTCAGATAGTTCCAGATACAGTCAAGCTGACAACCAAGAACGGCTATATCAAACCCACTCCTTGTCATTTTGTCACACAATCATATCTCCTCAAGTCATGCTTAATTTCCAAATAAAAACAATAAGCAGGACATAATTATGCCTACTATGATATCATCTTCCCCTGTGCAACTGCAAATGCATTATAAATTTTAGAATAGGCAGAAATGTCTCTTGAGGGACATTCTTTTAGTAGCTCAAATTAAATATGATAATCACTGATATTCCCTTAATTGATAATTACATTACATGATAAAGAAATTTAGGGAAGAAAAACAATTATTTGTACATTCTTTACAAAACAGGACAGGAGATCATTCTTGAAAATGGTTGTGGTGGTTTGAACAAGAATGGCCCCTATAGGCTCATATACTTGATTGCTTGGTCATCAGGGAGTGGCACTACTTGAGAGGCATTAGGAGGTATGGCCTTGTTGGAGTAGGTATGGCCTTTTTTTTGGAGGAAGTGTGTCACTGAGGGTAGACTTTGAGGTTTCAAGGGCCCAAGCCAGTCCTAGAGTCTCACTCTTCCTGCCACTCATGGAACCAGATATAGAACTCTCACATACTTCTCTAGCACCATGTCTGTCTGCATGCCACCCTACTGCCCACCATCATGACAGTGGACTACACCTCTGAAACGGTAACCAAGTCCAAATTAAATGCTTTCCTAAAACAAACAACCAAACAAAAAACCCAAAAAACAAAACAGGACAGAAACACTCATGTTAATTACAATCCTCATTTCTGTACCTGGTCATTTGACCTTAGCTAGTATAACTTCCTTCTTTTACTACCCATTTCTGTATTTTCTCTACCACCAGCAAGCACCTCAGTAGGTCTTGGCTCTTTTCTTAGAGACGTGACCCATACCTTCATTCCTGAAACATGTGTGTCCTTTGTCATCCCTCTTGGATTAACTTGTAGTTTCCCATTGACTTTAATCACAGGACATGGTAGCACCAAGAGATGCCCTAAAGCAATGGTTCTCAACCTTCCTAACATTGTGACCCTTTAATACAGTTCTTCATGTTGTGGTGGCCCTCAACCATAAAATTATTTTATGCTACTTCATGACTGTAATTTTGCTACTGTCATAAATCATAATGTAAATATCTGACATGTGATCTCAAAATGGGTCATAACCCACATGTTGAAAACCTTTAGGGTCTAAAGGTTCTCTTGCACTACAGACATAATTTTTCTTACTTCTACTGTGGAGAAGCTGTTACCAAGAAGCCTTGTTTGTCTCTTTTTTTTTTTTTTGTTTCTAAAAACTATTTTTTAAGCTTTTATTAAGTTTTAAGTGAAAGTTCTCAGTTCCACTTCTGACACCATTTGTTACAAGTAGGTTTTTCCCTGCCAGCCGCCAGTCTGGTCCCGCCCCCACGCCAGCTCCCAACAACACACAGGAACTCTGTATTTGATACAATGCTGTTGGCCAGTTACTATTATTTCTTATCGGCTAGCTCTGTCTTAATGATTAACCCATTTCTACTTATCTAAGTATTTCTCTGTGGTCATCTTATCGGACAGCCTGCCGGCATGCTGTTCTCTTTAGGCTCTCCTTGCTGACCCCTCCTTACTCCTTTCTCTTTCCTCCTAGTCTCCTAGCCCCGCCTATCTTGCTTTCCTATTGGCCAACAGTGCTTTATTCATTAACCAGTATGAGAAACATATTTACAGAATAACATCTCCCATCAGAGAAGCAATCCAATTTCCCCTTTGGAGTCTGCAACAGTCACCCCCCTACTAACACCGACATTCCCTTTTCTTAGCTTGTTGGCTTAAGGGCACCAGAAGTCCAAGGTGGCAAGGGGGATGTCTGAGCTTCAAGTTCAGTGGAATATTTGTTGTTTCCTGGTAGAAGTGTTCTCCCTCTACAACCAAATCTTCTAGGCCAGAGGAATTTAAGGTCAAGGGAATAGAAAGCGAAACTTTGCCTAGTGGGTCACTAGTGTGATAGTGAGAAGAAATAGTCACCTTTCTACCCTTTGATTCTGAAGGGGGGATGGTGCCATATATGGGGCCATGTTAGTCTCTGCTGTTGGCAGATTAGGCATTCAACAACAGCTGTAGTCAGATCAGCTTTGGTGAGTGGAAGTCCATGTTGTTGAGCCTCCATCTCTGCCACCACAGCCACTTTGTTCGTGGGCCCACTGGGCAATGACAGGAATTTTTGGATAAAGAGGATGACTGTCCACAGAAGGGGACATTCTATCTAATTGAACTCCCCAGCTGAAGTTACCTTGTGGTGAGCATTTACATGGAACACAAATATCTTCACATCCTTCACCCATTTGGAAAGATCTATCCACACACTTCTTCCCCAGATCTCTTTCTCACCAATTTTCCAGTCATGCTCTTTCCAAATTCCTGACCATTCAGCCAACTCATTGGCTACAGCCCATGAGTCAGTGAACAATTAATTGTACATCTGGACATTTTTCCTTCCAAACAAACTGTATGACCCTGTGTACTGCCCAAAGTTCTGCCCACTGTGAAGAGTTTCCTTTGCTGATATCTTTCAGAGTTATCTCAGAAACGACTACAATGCTTCAGCTACCCACTTCTGGGTAGTGCCTGCATAACACTTAGAACCATACATAAGCCAGGACATAGTCTTCTCTTCCCCAGTCCACCAACAATAGGGCACACCTGGTACACACTTGGCAGAAAATGGCATTGTAATGGAAGGAGAAACCACAGGCATTTGGACACCTTCTTCTTGAAAGTTGCTTGTGCCTTCAGGACCTGCTCAGGGCTTACAGCATATACCACTTCCACTTGATGACGATTGCTGCTGTGTACATCCTACTTTATGATCTGGTGGATCAGATCACATCTACCTCATAATGGGCAGCTCAGGCCATATGGTTACTTGCTGGTTCAATGTCAAATGTTCAGTTTCCACTAAGGCCCAATAGCAGGCAAAGAACTGTCTCTGAAAGTGACAATAGTTATCTGCAGATGATGGTAGAAGCTTGCTCCAAACTCCCAAAGGTTCTTCCGTGTTTTACCTTAGGGGTCTGACAAAGGCTTCAAACAACATTCCTATCTGCCCTTGATACGTCAAGTACCTGCAGATTGGCTGGATCATCGGTCCAAGTGGTAGAACAGCTTGTACTTCCACTTGGACCTATGGAAGAATCTTTTCCTGTTTCAAGCCCCACACAAAGCTAGCAGCTTTCTGAACAATTTGGTACATGGGCTGGAATAACACACCCAAGTGAAGCTGCTGTCTCCAGTATCCAAAGAGGCCTACTAAATGTTGTGCTTCTTTTTGGTGGTGGGATGGGCCAGGTGCAATAGCTTACCCTTTAGGTTAGAAAGAATATCTCTAGATGTCCTACACTATTGGACAACTAAGAATTTCACTGAGGTAGAGGGCCCTTGAATTTTGATTGGATTTGTTCCCCATCCTCTGATGAACATAAGAGTTACCAACAAGTCCAAGTGATTGCTGTCTCCTGCTCACTTGGTCCAATCCACATAATTCAGTCAACATAGTGAGCCAATATGATATTTTGAGGAAGAGACAATCAAGGTTCCTTCTAAGTGAGTTATGACACAGGGATGGAGAGTTAATATATTCTTGAGGTATAACTGTGAAAGTAAACTACTTGGCTTGCCAACTAAAAGCAAATTGCTCAAGTGATCTTTATAAACAGGTGCCCAGAAAAAAAGGCATTTTCTTGAGCAATGGCTATATACCATGTACCAGATGTGTTAATCTGTTCAAGTAAGGACACTACATCTGGTACAGCAGCTGCAAAGGAGTCACTACTTGGTTGAGTTTTCCACAGTTAACTCAATGATCCATCTGTCTTCTGCACTGGCCAGATAGGAGAGTTAAAGGGAGATGTGGGAACTATCACCCATCCATCTTTCAAGTTCTTGATGGTGGCACTAATTTGTGCAATTCTTCTAGGGATGCAACATTGTTTTTAATTTACTATTTTCTATGGTAGAAGCAACTCTAAAGGCTTCCACCTATCCTTCCCAGGCCTAATAGCCCTCACTCCACATGTCAGGGAACCAGTGTTAGACTTCTGCCAATTTCTAAGTATATCTATCACAATCAAACATCTGTAACTGGGAAAATAACCAGAGGATGAGTTCAGACATCCTTGGACTTGGTGTGAGTCAGACATCAGCCAAAACCTCATTGATCACCTGATCTCCATAAGTAACCTGAGGGCCACAGTGCTCCTGAGATCAGTGTTACTTCAATATCTAGTAGACTCTGGAAAATATGATTGTTTTCTTGCCTCCAGTGTAGTTACCATTGTAAAAGGCCATTATTTCCCTTTGGGGAAATGCTAACTGTAAAACTCATAGGTATTTTATCAAGGTTCTTCCTTAGGGGAACCTGGCTGTCCTTTCGTTCAAGGGCTTCTGGGTCTGCAATCTGGCTGCAGTCTGGAACTTGGTTCACAGGCTGTTTCCTCTTTTCCCTGATCCATGTAACCTTTCTTTCACATGTTTGAGAATTTTTCTGCTAATATAGATCAAACAAAAATTCAGTAGGTGTTATCTATTTTATGCCTGGAAACACCATGATTGATTAGCTGGTACCAAAGTTCCAGATGAGTCATGCCACCATAAATATCACTTTGTCTGTGCTTCCCATTACAGTTCATGACCTGATGGATGTTGCTTTGCCTAAGTTTTTCCTTACAATAACTATGACAAGCTTGTCTTTGTCATTTCAGTGCTACCATCCACTCCCTGCTACTTCAGAGTCCAATTAAACACACTGCATTTAAATCATCCAAAGAGCAGCAACATCCCCAACCCTAAGTCTGGAACAAAGAAAAAGGTGACAACAAAGCTCTTCAAATGTGCTGGTGTTCCTCTCACTATTTTGTGTCTTATAGAATTGGTGAAGGGCATGTGTTCTGGGCCTTCCCATTGTGGAGGATTAGGTTTTACACAGTATATCCACTCTAGCATTCCAATTTCTCAGAGCCTTAAAATCCTTTTAGCAACATTAAAAGAATGGATAACTCATCTCCAATTCTTTTTCAGTAGGCTGAAGTGGTTCAGAATGGCTCAGTCAACCATTCAAACACTTTTGATAACTTTTGTTGTTGTTGTTTGCTGTGCAAACTTCCAAATGAAACCTAGAATATTCATTCAGAGGGCCCATGTCCATAAACTCATCCCAATCCAGTTTTATGTCTCTTCCACCATTGTTCCACACCCTTAAAATTTGTTCCCAACACACTCCCTGACTTCTACTTGAATGAATTTGCAAACTCATTAAGCTCTTTAGTAGTGTAGCACACTCCTCATGGACTATACCTTCTACCTCCCCTCTAGAAGTCCTTTTAGCATCAAGTCTTGTTACAGGTCTAGAGGCAAGTGTTGTTGGACCCTGGGGAAAATCCGTATTGTGTTCTTGGTATCTCCTTCAGAAAAACTCACTGCTGCTTTAGCAAACAGTGGAGGATTAATTTCCTCAGTCAAAGGTTGAAAGGAGAGTATTTTAGGGGGTGGCATGGAAGTACTGCTTCTGTTGAGAGTGAAGAGACTACTTCCTCAGGTGAGATAGACCCTTGGGAACTTGAGGGTACAACGTTCTAAGCTTCTATAGAGTCTTCTCACATGCCTCCATCCCAAGTTACAGAATTCTATTCTTTAACAATTAATGCCCTTACTTTAACCACCAACAATCTACCTCTGAGGCCAGAAGTTAAATTTTTGCTGTAATTCATCCAGCCTATAATGATGGCTTCAGTTTGATTTCCCACAGCGTGAGTGCTATGGCTCCTGGGGAGAAAATTCTCTTCTAGGACACACTTAGAAACCCTTAGACAGTTTATGTGCATCTGGAGTCAGTCAGTTTTGTCACTGAGTTCATTTTGTCCTTCACTGTATTCTGAGATGCTAGGAGCTGGTTAATTTCATAATGGAGCTCATTGTTTTCTTTTGTCAGTTTGTTCAGAGATGCCAGGAATCAGCATCATTGCTTTCCATAAATTGTCAAAAGTTTTCTATAAAGACTCACCAAATCTCTTGTCTCTCACAGTTGATGAGTCAGGACAACCAAATGCATTTGTCTCCTTAAGTTTGTAAAATAATTCATGCCATGGATTTTCAGAACTTTCCAAGCTTCAGTAACTGGAGACGGTTCAGTCATTGTAAGTGTTGGCAAATTGGGAAGCCTATCCTTAGATACTTTAAAAATTCATCCTTATACTTCTGTCACTCTAGAACCACTTCTGGTACCAAAATCTGTACATGTGTGTGAGTGTATAATCCCTTCCCTCCCAAGATCTAAGAATCCAGTTGTTCAACTAAGGCTGCATGCCAGAGTCCTGAAGAAGTAGGCTCCAATGCTAGTGAAGGGATGGACTTCCCAGTGAGAGTGAGGGCAAGCAGGCAAAGAGAACAAGCTTCCTTCTTCCATGTCTATTATGTAGACTGCCGGCAGAAGGTGTGGCCCAGATTAAAGATGGGTCTTCCCACCTCAAAAGATCCACTTTAAAAGTGGGTCTTCCCACTTCAAATGATTTAATTAAGGGGAAAAATCCTTTACAGATGTTCCCTGCATTTGGGTTTTAATTAATTCCTGGTGTAGTCAAGTTGACAACCAAGAAGAGCCATGACAGTGACATTTTATCTTCTCTTTTGCCTGTAGTACCCCAAACCATCAGAAAATTAATTCAACACCAAGAATTAGAAACCAGAGCTGGCAAGTCCCCTAGATCAAGTTCCTAATCCTCTGCAAATCTGGCTCAGCCCCCCTTCCTAGTTTTCCCTTAACTTGAAATGTTTCCTGCCTAAATATTCCTCTCTTACCCTTGCCCCATTACTGCTAGTTATAATCCACTTTGCCATGACAACTAGTTCACATCTGTCCTTTGCAGGCAATTGTATCATCTTTAGTCCTACCTTAGGTTTCAAGCTTCTCCCCCCTCCTCCAAAATCACACTCTGGCCATTCAGTATTTTATTATTTTTATTTCCTCTGAACTCTACATACTTTCTTTCACTGAAGCCTGAAGGGAACCTTCTGGGTATGGTTCACCTAGACCAGATGAGAAAGTTACCATTATCTCTTCCTATTTGTTCAGGGTACTTGACCAGAACCTTTAAAAGATGCCTTTTGAGTTTATTCTGGCCATGAGATTGCCATAGAAATAGTTTTTATTTAGTTATTTCTAGACTTTTTCCCTTGCCTGGGAGCCTGGAAGCTTATGAATATCTAGCTCAGCACTGTCCAATAATTATGAATTGTACATATAGTTATAAATGTTTTGATAGCTGCACTGAAAATAATACCATATACATGGAGCTAGTGTTAATAATGCTTACTTTCATCTGCCCAAATTACCATTTCAGTTTTTAGACAATTTTATTACAAACTATGAATGGAATATTTAAATTTCCTTTTTCTACTAAAACTTGAAAATTCAATGTTTTATGCTCATACTTCATCTAGATTCAAATACTACATATTAATCAGAAACAAAGTGCTCTGTTTGCATTTAGAATTCATTACAATTAGAGTGGAAGTAGGTTTACATGTTTTTTAAACACACCTATAGGTTTTCAATAACTAGATTTTCTGTTCTAATATTTTAAACCTTAATGAACTAAAATGAAGTGAGGTTAAAACTGAGCCCCTGTGTTTCACTGGCACATTTTAAGCATTTAACAGTTCATCTCACATACTGCTTAGATTACATTTACATGAGATGACACTTGTATTTTGGACATGTACTTTTGTGGACAGGAGGACAATGGGAGGACTGGGAATTTTCATTTCATTCTTTGGATTTTCCTGAGGTATTTGTTGGTGATTTTAAAAATAATTTTTAAAAGGTTTTGGATATTAAGTTAAAGTGGTATGATTTTGAAATGCATACACACTAAGTACTGCCCTGAAAAGATCTTGGAACTCAGCAATGAGAAGACCTATAATATGTATAAGCTTGAAGACAGTTGCCAGGCCATGGGTATCTCTGACATATATTGTTTTCTTTATTGTAGAAATGAAAATGAAACTCCTAGGATAAATATAATCCAATGATGAATTATGATAAAACACTGAGTAAAGTAGTACTAGAGGTCATGTCTCTGTCTTGATCAACAACCTCTCTAGAAAAACCTCAGTCAACATCATGATTGATAGTGAAATATGAATGCTTTAGCTCTAATATTAGGAGTAGAACAAGGGGATCACCCTCGTTACTAATGTTCAGTGTTGTATTGAAGCATTTAGTGAGAGAAATTTTAAAAGAGAAGAGAAAAAAATGGTTCACAAAGGAAAGGAAAAAGTAAAATGGATTTTTGTTTTATTTTGAAAATGACATAATCGTTTGTTATGAGTATCCCAAGGACTGAAAGGAACAGATAAATCAAGTATTAAAAAGCTCAACAATACTTTGAGATACAAGATAATGTTGAAAAGTGAATTAAATTTCAATATCTGTCGATAAATATTTGAAAGCGATGGCCAAACATTTCATTACAGAAGCAAACAGAACAAAATATTTAGTCAGAAATTTAACAAAAACAAAGCAAACAAACAACCCCCCCAAAAACAGCAACAGCAACAACAACAACAAAAAAAAAACCGTACAATTTTCATTCTAATGACAGCACATTGCTTTTAAAGGAAATTAAAAAAAAAAAAAAAGAAAAAGAAAAATAAAGGCAGAGGGTATGTGTTGGTTAGCATATTCAAAGTCATTGAGGTGGTATGCCATTGGGACAGCATGACTTCTTTCTCCTCCATCGAAAGGCTGACGGTGCAGCCTAAACTACTGGAAAAGTTGTAGTGTTAGTTGCAGGCTAGCTAGGGGCTATGCTATGAGACCCTGTGACAAACAAAACTCGGTGAGGGTAGGGAGAAAGAGGGCGAGGTTGGGGGAAGATAGAGAGAAAAGGAAGGAGGGTAGAGGAGGGAGTGATGGAAAAAAAACTTAAGTGGCTGAAGGAGACACCCTTAAAATCAACCTGAGCTCAGGCAGTGGGGTCCCCAAGAGCAGCCCTTAGCTTTGCTGCAGCGCCCTCCACCTGAAGGGACCTAGCAGCATAGTCGGACCTGTGCTTCCGACCAGCTGCTTGCCAACTTCCAGATGGTGCTGCCATCTCTGAGACTTTGTCACAGAGATGTGGGTCACTTGAGAAGACGCATGCCCCTGGAAAATCCCTGGGCCCCGAGGGTTGGGCAGAAATACCTGCGGCTTTCCTCACTCTTCTGCCCACTTGTGGCTTTTTGTAAACAATGGACACAAACCGCAGAAGGAGCAGTGTGGTGCATTTCAAACTGCTAGTCAGTCTGTCTGAGTTCACACGGGCATAGGCTAAAAGGCAGGTGTGTAGTACGGCTTGCTTCATTAGAGTGGACCCAGGGGCTTCCTCTTCCACCCCTAGCAGTTTGCTCTGAAGTCACCCTCCTCCGTAACTCTGAAATTTAGCACCCTTTAAGATCCTAGGTGCCAGGAACAGAAAGCCTTGCTTTGCCCTTGGGGTTTCTGTAGGCCAGGTGGAAAGTGTCCTCCACGGTTGTGCAAGAAAACTGAATGGGGAAAGTGTTTGTGTCTTGGGGCAAGGTTGGATGGCAGCCAGTGTACAGTCTGGCTGACCTGGCACTCTCGGAAGAATCTTCTCTAAGAATGCGGAAGAGATGCACACTTCTGGCATAAGAGAGCCCTGCTTAGCTTGGCGCTTTCTTCTTCTCAATGTCTTTCTTGGAGTACCATTTTAGCTCCCATTTGCAGCCCTTCATCCAATGGCTCAAACACTTCATTTGGTTCGCCCAGTGGGCGTGGCCAGAGATGCAAAAGGAGCATCTGCAGGGTGACTTGCTAATGTAATGCCCTACATGCTTTAATGTGGACACATATATTCTTTTAAACTGCTGTGTAGGGTCTGTATCTGAAATGTCTTGATTCTAAACTTCACTTAGTAATGAGATTTTTAAAAATGTGGGTATTCAAATGTACAAAGGTTACTCAATAGTAAGAATTATCCATATTCTTGCCTGAAAAAAGAAAGCAGTGGCAGTTTGCTTTTGGTCCATCTGCAGAACTGTTGTCTCCGTGTATTCTGGCAGGTGTACCTGGCCTTCCCTGCTTTCTTCCCCTCCCTTCCATGTCCCTTATCTTCCTTACCCCTCCCTCCCTCATTTCTTCCAATCTTGTCTTCTTTCTCCTCTTTTCCTTTCTCTCCCTTTTATTTTTCTTTTCCTCTTTTCTTCCATTTTATGTATATCTTCTACGTAACAAACAAAAACAAACAAACTGTTGGACCCTAATTCCAGGGTCCTGATGGGCCGGTGGGAGAGCCCCACAACACAAACACCAAAACCAGGAGATGCAACAAGCAAGAGGTGTTTTTTGAACGAGTGCACTCGGGTGACAGCAATCTCTGGAAAAGCTGCACACACCCCCAAAGGGTTCAGGCTCCTTTTTATAGAGACAAACCACAAATCAGCATACATGCATGGGTACAAGGTGGTTGATTACAAAGTATAATCTCATTTTTGAGAGATCACCCAGGTATGACCTGTTCTTATTCAAAGGATAAACCATAGAATGACTTGGAAAGTCCCCAGACTGTCCGTTAGCCAGGAGTGACCCAAACAGTGCTGGTCATCTAGAATCATTTGTTCCAAGGTTGGGGCCTATTTCCTTGTTGTGGGCCAAGACCTGTGAGAAACTTCTTTCATATTCTGGCTTTCTCTTGGCTGAACTAGTCCTATTTAACAAGATCAGCCTAGCATAACCACTAGCCCCATCACCATAGTAACCTTTCTTGTTCTCATATCTGTTCTTTCTTCCCATGTCAATGTCCACTCTTTATGATTTTTTATATTCTGCTTGCAAGAACTATTTTCTTTATCCTTTTCTACATCCTTGCTCTGCAAACTAAAATCTTTCAAAACAAACAAACAAACAAACAAACAAACAAACAAACCCTGTAATCTTTCTTAGCAATGTTTTGGTCTTCTAGGCTCAAAGACCAGGGCTATGTCTTTTTTCTCTGGCATTTAATCTAATATTCATGTGTTAGCTTTGGCCTGTGTTTGTCAGTTCAGTACTTCAATAAAGTTACACTTCTTCAAATCCTTTTTCATCAAACTGCAATTTGATGAAATCTTAGCCACCATATTAGAATTTTGGGATTATCCATCTCACTGAAGTAGACTTCTGACTTACTGGATTTCCAGACTGTTGAAGTATCTTCATTTTTCTCTCATCTCTTTTTATATCTTATTCCTTCTGGTTCTTTTTCCTCCTTTTATTTCCATCCTTTTATTTCCACCTCATTCCCCTACCTGAATGAGAAAACGAGGACACGATTGTTCCCAGTATGGTTGAGGTTTACCGTAGACATGAGGGAGAGCACAGACAGGGGCATCTGGATGGGTCCAGACTGAACATTGGCAGCAGAATGAACTGGGGAGCAGATCTGAGAGAGGAAAAGAAAGAGAAGAGAGAAAGAAGGAGAGGGGCCAGTAGCTAAGAGGCCAGGAGTGAGCTGAGAGACCAGGAGGACACATAGCCAAAATGACTGAATTTATATAGGATCAGCAGCTGGAGAAGGAAAATGGAAGCCCTACCCCTGGGAGGGAAAGGTTTAGGGTAGGGAGTGGGGTGAGAAGTCTGGCAGGAGACAAAGGTACTCAGTGAAACTTGTCCTGGGTTTCTTTGAGACCTAACATTCCAGCCTTTTGTTGATGATGAGAAGCAACTAATCTCTTCTATAGCTACTTTCTGCTGAAATTGGCATGGCATTGGATGTGCGTGGGTAGGAAGGCTGGAATGATGGCCAAATGATGGTCTCACATTCCAGATTCTTTGGGATCACCTGGGGCTAGTGAGAAGCAGGCCATTTTGGAGCAGACTAGAATGAAGACGCCTGGGACTGGCACATTGCAGGCAGTTTGTAGCAGTTTTCAGTGGATTGGAAAGCTCCTGGGATGAGGGACAGAGGTAAAGTTAAAGCAGTTAAGGGAGCATTGCACATTTGAAATTTTAGGCAAACAAGAGAGAGATAAATCCCACCCTCAGGAATAGGCAGATGGGGAAACTTAGGCTGTTGATTGACAGTACGTATCTGCAGTCCATTTGACCTGTAAGAGGTGGGTCCAAGTCAACTCCCTGAAGCTTACAAGAATTTTTTTAAGGAAAAGTTTGAGATATATTAGCATCACTATTGTAATCTGAATTTCAGAAAAAAATTTCAGAAAAGTGACTTTGAGTCATAGAAAAAGCTTCGGCATAAAAAGAAAGGATTCTGGGTTGGATCTATAGATCAGACACAATGGCAAGCACTTTTAAGTCTGTACCTTGGAGACAACCAAAAGAAACTTAAATTTTGAGCTTGTGACTATAAATTTTGAGCAGGATGAATGGCTTATCAGAGCTCCACTCATTACGACTCAACGTTTGAAGTCTTAATATAAGGATAGCATAAGGAGAAGGAAAGAAACCTGAAACAGTTCCATACCTTTACAACTTGGATACTTAAACTTTCACATCCTCACAGCTTTACACAACCTATTTTGTGTGTTTATCTTTTTCAGAGTGAAGTCTGTTAGCAAGGCAAACTGTGTCTGTGTCTGCCTTTCTCTGCAGGAGACCTAGTAGCCCTGGAAAAGTGAAGCCTGGTTTCATGTATGGAAATGTACTGTATGGGCAACTACAGCTTTGGGGAAGGAGCTGATTTGCTTGTTGCTGTTCTTATAAAGCTACAGTCAGCTGTCAATATCATCAGAAATCTGAGAAGGATAAATTATAGTAGGAAGTGTAATACAAATGACCTATGTATCGATTAGTATAACAGACCTACTGCTACCTGGATGGTTACTTTGGCTCCCATGGTCTCAATGGCTTCACTGGGGGGCAAAGGTTGTAGGTCTTAGTTTACCATGAAGGAAAGAATTACATCTTTAGTTACTACACAGAGCAGCATTGGCCTTCAGTTGCCAGATTCAGAAGCTCAAGAGATTTTTCTGTAGAGGAATATCCTGGGAAAACTGGCCTGCTGTAGTGAGGCAGAACAGAGCAGTCAACCCAATGGTTCCACAGTGTGGGCAGGACCCTGGTAGTGGGCAAGGCCTGGCCAGTTTTTCCCAGTGGTTAATGTTATCACAGCGCAAGTGGAATGATCTGTGTCCCATTGACTTCTTTGGAGACCTTAGGGTCACCACTAAGAGCGGGCATTTCTGTCTATTATGGGAAAGTTTTTCATTAAATACTTTCAGTACTATATTCAGCAGATCCATGAAGGGTTTGAGGGTTATAGTATCTATTAAGTTTCAGGGCCATTATCTATACCTGATTTTAAATAAACTTTGTTTTAGTTATTTGCTTTAGGCTTAAAATCTTGTCATGAAGTGAATTATATTTGTACTTAGCATGACAATGAGTATAGTTCTGAGAACATAAAATAATGTTACCCTTTATATAAGGTTATTGAGTATTAATTTACATGTCATAAGATTAGGAATTTTTACAGCTTTATATGTGTTAAGATTGAGCCTTAAATTGTTGAGTTGAAAATTTAATTGAAGATACTTTAGCATCAAAATAAAACTTTAAACCACAAATTCAATAAATTTTAAACCATAAGTATAGTCTATAGGCAGACTGGGAACTTACCTGATCCCTCTACAGTGAACCATTATAGAACATAAATTTCTTGTAAGACCCAGTTTATCTAAATAACCAAAGCTTAACAAAGTTAGCAAAGATAAAGAGGCTTGACATGTATCTTCAAGTCAGCTACTGTAACAGGAATAGGACTTAGGGATTTATAAACTGTATTCATCAAATATGCCTTGGTTTATACCATGTGGTCACCTTAACTAAGATGGATGGAGCCATAGTGTGTGCACTTTTTTTTTTAACCTTAGTAAATTTGGCTGCAAGCTCCATGTTTGCTTCCATCCTGATGAGATCATCTGCCAAGATGGAGGAGAGTCCCATGCGTGCTATTTAAAAAAGACCTATTTTCCTAAACAAGAATTGATTTCAAGATACATACACAATAACTAGATCTATTTTTTTAAACAAGAGTTGAATCACAGGTACAGTATATTGTAGCAAATTAAGATTATTCATTATAGATTTTTATATCTATAAGCCTTTTGTTATAACTTTTAGGTTAAATTTTGTTACATAGTTTTTAACCATACCCAATGAATTTACAAATCCTGAGACAGTTTACAGGATAGTCTTAAGAGATTTTTGTTTTTGAGAGCAGAGAGCAAAGAAATCATAGAGATGAAAGATTTTTAAAGAGTGGGAAGTAGAAAAATTTAGAGACAAGAGACGTTTTTTAGGTACAGAGAAGAACAAGTTTAGATCTGAGAGATTTTGGGGTCATTTGTTTGTACAGTGGCAGAAGTTACACCATATGAGAGAAGTTCAAAATCAAGTGCACCAGATGTGAGGGCAATCTTGCTGCAACATCTGTCACCCCAATGATCAACAGGGTTGATTAGACTGATCTGGCTGCCTGGCTGGGAGGTGTTCCCTTCCTCCCTCACTGCTCCATATGTGTCCCTCCTGAAGATGGAAAGATGCACACACACTGTCAAAAAGAATGAACTTCACCTAATAGAGGAGGACCAGTCTTCGGTCAAGGGTGTATAAGTAGCTGTGCTCCCCAACTAGAACCTTCAAACAGGCTCTCAAAATCAGGTATGCAGTCTTTGGTCATTGAGCTATCCTGAGGCCAAGCCGTTTGCAGTAAGACAGTGATACTTTAATAAAAATCTGAGTCCAGGGAGGAAAACAGAAAGGTTATATAAGGCCCAGGAAGGCATGAGGAAGAGAGAAGTCAGCTCTGACAGGGTACAAGGAATAGGGTCAGGAGGGCACAAAGAAGCTGTGGGACTTCCACGAGGGAGCTGAGAGGATAAAGGGTCACAACATTTAGGAGTTCCATCTGAGGAGTGATGGGAGATGTTATTCTGTAAATATGTTTCTCATACTGGTTAATGAATAAAGCACTGTTGGGCCAATGGGAAAGCAAGATAGGTGGGGCTAGGAGACAAGGAGGAAAGAGGAAGTAGGAAGGAGGAGTCAGCATGTAGAATGTGGAGAAAGCAAGATGCCTGCTGGCCGCTCTCCGATAAGATGACCACGTGGAAATACTTAGATAAGTAGAAATGGGTTAATCATTAAGACAGAGCTAGCCCATAAACAATGATTGGCCAACAATGGCCAACAAGATTGTATCAAATACAGTCTCAGCATGTTATTTAGGGTTAGTGCAGTGGTGGGACCAGGCAGCCGGCAGGGAGGAACAAAGAGTGGGACCAGGCGGCTGGAGGGAAAAATGTGCTCGTAACATAATGGTGTCAGAAATGGAACTGAGAACTTTCACTTAAAACTTAACAAAAGCTTAAAAAATAGTTTTTAGAAACAAAAGAACAGAGACTAACAAGACTTCTTGGTAGCAGCATTTTTCTCGGTTAAACTTGGTTTTGACAGAGACAGAGATTTGCACAGCTCCTTTAATGGAGGTTTCCAAAATTAGCATAAGCGGCAAAAAATTGCATTGCTTTTAAAGAGCTCTGCTAACATTCATTGGTGTGTATGAGAGCTGGCAATGAAGGTTTACAGTGTGTTTTAAAAAATATGTTGGCTTGGGAGAGAAAAAGAAAAAGAATAAAATGGTTTTAAAAGACAGAGTATGGCAGGGTGTGGTGGCACATGCCTTTAATCCCAGCACTTGGGAGGCAGAGACAAACAGATCTCTGTGATTTCAAAGGAGACTTGGTATACAGAGTAAACTCCAGGACAGACAAAAATTACACAGAGAAACCCTGACTCAAAATATATAAAAATAGAAGTAGAAGAAATAGAGGAATAAAAAGCCACGTAAAGATGGAAAGCACAGAGAAACTTTGGATATTGTATGCTGTTCTGTTATCTTTAAATTGTTTGACTGCTGAGGAAATAACAACAACTGATAAAAGAAATGCTGCTGGATTAATTAAATTTATATATTTTAAAAATGCTTTGACTCCAAAATTTAAGTTCAAGGACAAGTTACTGGGGAAAAGGATTTCTATTTTTGTTTCCACAGAAAATGAAAAGCTGTGGATTCCTTCCAGACTAATGTGGTTTGATCAAGCAAGACCCCCTGAAGCGTTATCCCTGGGACAAAGCAGCCTTGCAGACTACAGCCAAGATTTCTGCGTGTTCTTAGGATCTCCATTGACAGCGTCCCCTACCAGCAGGAAGTAGTTTGGAAAGAACAATGCCCAAATTCCCAAATACTGTTTATAAATATTTGTTTTCATTTAAGTGGGCTTGGTTATAAATGGTCAATGACCACAACCAATCTTTTTAAAGGTAAAAAGGGAATTATGGTATAGATATGAATACTTTGTTTTGGAATGGATTTTCATTTATTGATACAAATTTAAGGTCAATTTTGTAATATGTATATATTTCTCCTCTTGTTTAGGTATTATGTTTATATAGCTCATTGGAAAATGTATAATTTAGTACAGATTAGAGAGTTACCTATGATAGTCAAAACTTGGAGTTAAGTTAGTTAGGATTTGTAGATATGCAGAGATGTATTTGAGATGAATAGGCATTCTTCAAACCTTTCAAAGACCTACAGAATATGGCATTTAACATGGTTTAGGGATTTTATTGACAGTGAGGCACAACTGCTCCTGGTAGCAACACCTGCATCAGAAAGAAAGATGGACATCGAAGAAACACATTATGGAGTTTGCTTCTAATATGGCAAGACTAGCCATTTGGGCAAGGTACTGTTCTTCTGGATTGTTTGACTTTATGCTGTTTAAACTGGATGTACAGGACCCACAGAAAAGTGACTGCTAAAACAAGATGGACAGTGCTACAGGATTCCTGCTTCATGAAAGAGTCTGCCAGACACACTATGGCCTATGGGCTGAAGATGGAACATTACAGAAGAATTTCAGGTGACTGACCAGGCAGTGAGTTGTCTCTGTCATTTCTAGAGTTTATATATTATCCTTCTGTGGTCTTTGAAGGAGTTAAAGACAGATAGTTGTGGTTATAGTTTTCCTTAGTTAGGATTAAAGATAAGTTACATATAGGACTTTAGACTCACAAAGATAGGATAGATGATATTTTCTTTAAGTCTTACAAAATGTTAATGGACTAAATATTGTTAACTGTGATTCTTATTTGATAACTGTTGTACTGTATATTTTGCTATGTTAAGGTTAAACCCCTTCTTTTATTTTAGACAGAAAAGAGGAGATGATGGGAGATGTTATTCTGTAAATATGTTTCTCATACTGGTTAATGAATAAAGCACCATTGGGCCAATGGGAAAGCAAGATGGGCAGGGTTAGGAGACAAGGAGGAAAGAGGAAATAGGAAGGAGGAGTCAGTATGTAGAGCCTGGAGAAAGCAAGATGCGGGCCAGCTGCTCTCTGATAAGATGACCACATGGAAATACTTAGATAAGTAGAAATGGGTTAATCATTAAGACAGAGCTAGCCAGTAAGGAATTAGTAACTGGCCAACAGAATTGTATCAAATACAGAGTCTCTGCGTGTTATTTGGGGCTGACGCAACAGCGGGACCAGGCGACCGGCGGGCTGGCAGAAAACATACATGCTACAGAGGAGGATTCAGAGAGGCCCAGAAAGGCTTAAGGAAGAGGCAGAGGAAGTAGCTCACAAGGGGAGGAAACTCAGGAGGGAGCCAGAACAAAGAGAGCGAGCAGAGGAGGGTTAAGTGTCCTAGTGACAACAATTTCAATCCAGGGTGTCCCTAGATGGACTGATAGGGTCCAAGAGAAATGCCCCAAATCACAGAGGAGACATCCCTACCCATGTGATAGGGGCCCAGCAGGGTGAGAGCAGCATCCTAGCACACAGGTGTGGCTTTTGTAGTACTAGTAGACAAAGCATGGAGCTCCAGTGTGAGGCTTGTCCAGCAGAGGAGGAGAGAACAGCTGAAGAGCCTATGGGAGAAGCTCTTGGGAAAAAGGAAGGGGTAATTGTTTTTAGGAAAGAGATGCCCACTTGGACATAGATGGAGAGATGTGCCCAGGTGACATGTGCCCTAGGTGTATTAGGAGGATGTAGCAGGCTGCAGGAGCCAGAGAAACAGGAGAGACAAATGGTTAGAGCAGGTGGAAGGAAGAAACAGATGAAGAAGCAGACTCTGGAATTTGTAGTCAAATATGGTATGTATCAGAAGCCATCAGAACCAAACTGTCCATATATACCACAGGAGAGTCAGATCAACGGCTTGGTTTGGAGTGGCTCAGCTCCTTGGAAAGGCTCTCATATATGCCAATCCTGTTTTGTTAGGCATCAAATGAGTAAAAAATGAGGACATGACTACTCCTAGGCATGGTTGAGGAGGTTTAGTGTAGATATGAGGGGGAGCACAGCCAGAGGGATCTGGAAGGGTCCACCATGCCCAGATGACTCACAGGCAAATTCCTCCATGAGCCCTACCAGCCTCCCCTTTCTTCAGCTTCCATCCCAGTCCATGGCTCTTTTCTGTGCTCCAAGGACTCTTCCTTCATCTATGCTGGGTTTTCTCCAGTCAGTTAGGCTTCCCTCCTCCCTGTCCAAGGCTGTGAACTAGTGTTTCTGGGGCAGCCATACCTTTGTAGCTCCAGATTGAATGTACCCAGGGGGTCTGCTGTGCGATTTGGGAGTGGGGTCTAGCAGAGGTCTTGGTTCCCAGCAGAGGGTGGAATCAGAGGCCTCTGAAAGTATCCGGGTATTATCCTAGTCAGTCTTCACACATGCCAGAGGTTGAGCCATACTGGGAAGGCAGCTGGATGGGAAGGCACCTGCCCAGGTGTCCCCAAAAGACCAGAGACAAACTGGATTCTACATTTAAATTTCCTTTGAGCCCAAGCTAGCAATTTTAATATAATTTCCCCCTTTCACCTGTTTAGTAAAAAGGAATATTTTTATTTTGGAAGCTAGAATGACTTAAAATATTTTATAAAAATTACCATTTGCTACATTAAAAGATTTTCTGAACTCAGCTTTTTATTAATTTTTTTTTACATTCCAATCCCAGTTCCCTCTCCCTTCTCTCCCCTCTCTTGCCCCATTCTCCCCCATCTGCCCATCAGAGCAGGTAAGGCCTCCCCTAGGAAGTCTACTAAGTCTGTCCCATCATGTTGAGGCAGGGCCAAGACTCCTCTCCACTTCACACCCCTGTGTCTAGGCTGAGCAAAGTATCTCTCCATATAGAATGGGGTCCACTAAGTCAGTTTGTGCATTAGTGTTAGATCTTGGACCCACTGCCAGTGGCCTCAGATATTGTCCCAGTCGCACCATTGTCATCTATATTAAGGGAGTCTAGTTTGGTCTTATGTGGGTTCCCCATTTATCAGACCAGAGTCAGTGATCTCTCACTAGCTTGGATCAGCTGATTGTGTGGTTTTCCCCATCTTGACTCCTTTGTTTATATTATCACTCTTCCCTTCAGTTGTACTCCAGGAGCTTGGTCCATTGTTTGTTGTGGATTTCTGCATCTGCTTCCATCTGTTTCTGGAGTTGTGGATTGTGGGCTGGGTATCTTTTGCTTTATGTCTGTTATCCACTTAAGAGTGAGTACATACTATATTTGTCCTTTTAGAACACATTTTAACATTTATTAACAAACCGACAACTTTGGTTTTGTTTTTATTTTGTGACAATGTATTCCAGGGAAGATGACTTTGGATGACTTCCATAATTTGGGATGATTTGTGGTGGCTTCTTAATGCTTAGGTAACATAGTATTGTCTCATAAGAAAGAGAGTACAAAAATTTCCCTTTTTGTGCATATTGCACAGCTTTCAGGCTCGTTCAAAACAGGAATTTTTCTTCACTTTCCAGGGGGAATTAAAAACAACCCAGAGAAGGGTCACAAGAGGACTCAGTGGGTACAGGTACCTGCTGATGAGCCTGATGGCCTGACTTTGATCCCTGAGACCCACATGATAGAAGGAGGGAATTGACTCCTATGAGTTGTCCTCTGACCTCCACACATGCTCCATGGCCTGTTTGTCTCTCCATCTCTCCCTCCCTCCCTCCTTCCACCCCTCCCTTTTTCCATCCCTCCCTCCCTCCCTCCACCCCCCACACACAAAGACCCCCCAAATAAATAAATATGAAAAATTTTGGCAAAAGCTAAGATCAAGGTACATAAATTCTACAAGGAATGAAGACAAAGTTTGCAGCAACACAGATTTACTTAGCAATTTCTTTCAGTTCAGGCCTCAAGCATGGTTTCCATTGACCTAGCAGGCATAGGTCATCATTAGCAAAGAGTTTCCAGTTAAATTGCTTTCATAGGAAGAGTAACAAAATTACTTTGAAATAAATTTGTTTGTGGTTTATATTTGGTATTCTCAAGTGATTAAGAATTGCATGCAAAAATGTATCTGTACATATTAGCTTTATTTTTTGGAAAAAAATTGATTGCTTACTTTTTTCATTAAAACAGTTTTACAATTTATAAAAGAAGCTAACAGCGGGAAGCAAGATGCTAAGTGAAGGAATTAAACAAATGAATCAGGAACGAAAGAAATTTTGTGTGTGTGTGTGTTAAAACGGGTGGGAGGGGTCCAATATAAGGAGTGATTTTTTTTTAACGTTTTATTCAAAGCTTACGCTCCCCACCCAACCCCATGCTTCTGATGTGTTTGCAACTTTAAAACTCATCATTAAAAAAAATACAAAATATTTGAAAAAATACAGAAAATGTTGCACCTTCAAGTAGACAGCAGGACTGCAGGTCAGGCAAGCCCGGGTCTTCCCAGTGTGTCTGCCTCGTGACTTGAAGAAGCCCACAGGCTCTCCAGCGGGCTGGCACTTGGCTGACAAACACCCGGCCTGTGCTTCATGAGAAGGGAGGTGTGACTGCAGCCCTGGCTGAAAGAAACCAGATCTCTCGGGTGATGAGTGATGAGCTCTTTGTGATGGATGGTCTAGGAGGGGACAGGTGGGGGCAGGGGCAGGATCTCTTAGGAGGAGGTACAAGGTGAACTTTGCAATACCCAGCACAAGCAATCAGTCCCTGCCAGGGCATTCATCTGAGTTTCCGGGCCTCCTCTTTCCCAGATGCTCTATTCCTGGAGTCCAGGACCCAAGTTTCTCTTTCCTGTCGGGTTCCCTTTCTGGCACACTCGCTGGAGACTCCCATGTTGCATTACATTGGCATAGGGTGAAGAACAAAATAGCCTCTAATGCTTTGAGCGGTAATGATTCAGCTCCACTCAGGAATGGGCCAAGGAGAAGGACACACAGTTCTGGCCTAAGGATTTTCCGTTTCTTGTTTATAGAATCCAAAGAGTGAATGAGGCGGAGGCCGAGGGCTTTTGACTCTTCCTTTAAAGGTAACCTTGAAAGGCTGCCTTTGATGCCCTTTGGGTGACCTGTCCCTTCTCTGTACCTTCTCTCTCTCTCTCTCTCTCTCTCTCTCTCTCTCTTTCTTTCTTTCTTTCTTTCTTTCTTTCTTTCTTTCTTTCTTCTTCTTCTTTTCTTCTCTTCTTATTTTCTCCTCTTCCTCCTCCTCCTCCTCTTCTTCTTCTTCTTCTTCTTCTTCTTCTTCTTCTTCTTCTTCTTCTTCTTCTTCTTCTTCTTTTCTTCTCTTCTTATTTTCTCCTCCTCCTCCTCCTCCTCCTCCTCCTCCTGCTCCTGCTCCTGCTCCTCCTCCTCCTCCTCCTCCTCCTCCTCCTCCTCCTCCTCCTCCTCTTCTTCTTCTTCTTCTTCTTCTTCTTCTTCTTCTTCTTCTTCTTCTTCTTCTTCTTCTTCTTCTTCTTCTTCTTCTTCTTCTTCTTCTTCTTCTTCTTCTTCGTAGTTACTTTGGATTTTGATGGTTCATCTCCTTCTCGTAAATCTTGAATCCAGTTCTAACCATCTTTAATCCTGACTCTGATATGCCCAGGCAAGAGATGATTAGAACCAGCAGAGGTGAAAAAGTCAGGTCCCAAGTTGTATACACTTTAAAAAGACCCCATCTGGTAGCAGCTGTCTCAATGTGTGCTGCTGAGTGACACCCATCTGTCTGCACACAGTGGGGCAGGACTGGAGCTGGAAATTTGACATTTATATTTTTAAAAGACTTTCCTAGGAAGGCTGAAGTCAGGGCTGGGGTATGAATTTGCTGTTGATGTCTGAGGCTATTAGGAGTTGCCTCTGTTTTCCATAACATGTTATATTTACCTGATACAATTTAATTGTTAAAGATATAGTTAAATGTCACATCAATTTGTTATTACTATATTTTTGACACCATGTTGTATATCTATGAGTAGCCATCATTCAAATGTGCTAATACTAAACTTTAATAATGTCAGTTATTTAATGTTTAGTAAAGTTGAGCATTTTAAAATTGAACTCTCCTCAAAATCCTTGGGTGTGGCTGGTGACTAGTTCTGGTGAACACTTTGAGTGAAAGGGTGTATGTCACTTCCCAGCTGGGGCTCTTAAAAGTGCTTGCTTAATCCCTCACCTCTATCTTTCCAAAAGCCATGTGTTGAGAGGGGAAACTATCTGGCAGAGGCAGGTGGGACCCCTTAATCATCCCAGAGAGCAAACTCCACTCCAGAGCTCTGAAACCTAAACTGGACTTCTTGTGAGCAGGCGAGTTTTGCACACAGGCACTGGGGTTTCCATTCCCGTGTGGTTTTACAATGCTGTGATAGAATGTGTCCCCTCCGTGATCGTATGCTAGAAAATTGATCCTCACATTCATTAGCTAAAGGTAACTAGAGGCTGGCCTTTGGGGAAATGATTAGGGTTAGATAAGGTAGTAAGGGTGGGGTTCTTATGACACTACTGTCTTTATAAGGAGATGAGGGACTTGAGCAGATTTCTTATCATGACACCCTCTGCCTCGATAGGATATAGGAAGGCCCCTATTTGCTGCTTCACAAATGTCCGTACCATGCTTTGGGGATTCCAGACATAATTTAGAGCCTTTAAAACCAGGGACCAAATACACTTCTATTCTTTATAAATTAGTTAGTCTTGGGCATTTTGTTATGGCAATAGAAATTAAACATAGGCATTGTCAAATCCTTTACTAGCATCTCTCTGATGGAAACAAAAATTCATTTGAACTGGGGAGCTAGGTAAACTATAGTGTTCACTAAGGGCACACCTTCGGGCCCTTAAATATCAGACTGGGAAGCTAATGAGGTCAGGAGTGGGTGTGGGCTGCCCTGCCCCAGGATTGGTAATATGGTGGAACGGGCAGGCTGTTAAGATGCTTCAGTAATTGGTATTTAAAATATTACTTAGAAACCATTGAAAGGTAAGTTTGTCCAATAGTTTTGAAAGACAATTTTGTCAGCATAATTTGATAATTAAGTTACACATATCTGGAGCCTGAAGAGATGGTATAGAAGATACTAATTGTCATTCTTTCAGAGGGTATAGATTTGCTTCCCAGCACTCTATGGTGGCTCACAGTTATCTGTAATCCCAGTTTCGGGGGATCTGATGCCTCCTTCTGGCATCCACAGCACAGACAAGCAGTCACACACATGCATACACAGAAATAAAAATAAACAAATCTTTAGGGGGATGGAGAGATGCCTCAGCAGGTAAGAACGCTGGGTACTCTTCCAGAGGACCCACATGGTGGCTCACAGGGATATGATACCCTCTTCTGGTCTCTGGCGGTACTAGTATGCACGTGGGACACAGACATACATGCAGGCAAAATATCATGTATAATAATGAAATAATAATTTCAAATAATTAAAAACAGCCAGGTGTTATGGCAAATATTTTAATTCCAGCTCTTGAGAGGCAGACGCAGGTGGCTCTTTGTGACTCTGGAACCAGCTTGGTCTCTATAGTGAGGACAGCCAGAGCTGCACAATGATACTGTCTCAAAAAGAAAAAAAGAGAATAAAAGAAAAAAAAAAACTAACAACAAAAGCAAAAAAAAACCCTAAAAATTAAAATTACACAATTTTTTGTTACAGTGGTCACCTCTAGAAATGGGGCCTCCAGAAATAGTTAAATATTAAAATTAATGTATTCAAATGTAATTATACAAAAATTATAATTACTATAAGTACCCAGTAATAGGTAATTATCCAAAGAACAAATCTTTTGATTTGTACCTTAGTATATACGCAGATTTAATAATGAGGACTGATTTATACCGGTGAAGAGTGATAGTCATTCCATAAGGTAGCATCCTAGAAGGTCCCCAGTACCTGTCATCTGGGTTTCATGCCATCGTGTCATCTCCACTGGTTGAGTATGGGCTAGACCTATTGGCTTTCTTTAATGAATAGATATGAGACAGGAAAGGGGACACCATCTTCCGTCTCCATAAGTCTTGGTCATTGACTCCTTGCTCGTAATGATTTCCTGGACTTGAGCTTTGGGGCGGAAGTTCTCAGGAGGCAGCGTGTGTCTTTTGCCTGTCACTTCCTGGTGCTCTCCTTTGACCTCTCTTACTGTAGCCATTCTGAAGTGTCTTCCTCACTTTTCTTCATTGTTTCTTTGGGGCAGCATGTCAGCATTTCAGGTTCCTTAGGGTCGCAATATGATGAACCTCAGGTCCTTTGAACCTGGATTATTTATTTTCTTTGTTGAATGGCTTTGTGACCACATATTGCTATTCATTTTATTTTAAATACTTTTAAATTAAGTGTGTGTGTGTGTGTGTGTGTGTGTGTGTGTGTGTGTGTGTGTACCATGGCACATTTGTGAAGGTCAAAGAACAGCTTACAGAAGTCTGCTCTCTTCTTCCACCATGTTTCTTCTGAGGGTTGAACTCGTTTTGTTAGAAGTCCTAGTCACTCTTCTATTGCTGTGAAAAGACACCATGACCAAAATAACTCGTAGAAGAATTAGTTTATTTGGGGCTTACATTTTCAGAGAATTAGAGTCCTCAGCCATCATTTTGGGGAGCATGGTGGCAGACAGGCAGGCATGGTTCTAGAACAATAACTGAGAGCACAATAACTTGACCTACAAGCACCAGACAGATGAGCAACACATTGGGAATAGCAAGATGTTTTGAAATCTCAAATCCCACGACTAGTGACACACATTCTCCAACAAGGTCATACCTCCTAATCCTTCCCCAACAGTTCCACCAATGGGGACCAAACACTCAAACATGTAAGTCTTTGGGGGTATTTTCACTCAAACTACCACATTAGGTTGGGTGCAAGCAGCCTTACTCACTGAGCCATCTTGGAAGCCTATTATTATTATTATTGCTTGTATATGTACATGATCATGCATGCTGTAGTGTGAATGTGGAGGTTAGAAACAACTCTGGATGGGGTCAGTTCTCTCTTTCCACCTTTACTTGGGTTCTAGGGTTTAAACTCTGGTTGCCAGACTTGTGCAGCAGGCATCCTTTACTACTGAGCCATCTCTACAACTTTTGTATGGTCTTCTCTAGAGAGATTAAAGCTTGCAGGCTGTGTTAGCTTTTCTGGACCCCAGATGATGAGGCACAGTACTGCATTATATGTTAATGTAGGAATATCCTCCCCATATACCCTTTATATTTTTCAATAACATAGTTAGAACACTCCAATAAGTATTCACATTGCAAACCCAAACAGACTGGAGCTTGCTTTCTCTAGGTCTCCTTGGTCTAAACAGGAAAAAAGTTCATTACTCAATAGCAGGTGCACTAGGTCATGTGTTGGGACAACTTGCTTTCTGAGAAAACCTTGTTTGCCTCACCACTGATTTAGAACATACAACACGCCCACCCCTAAATGAGAACATCAGTAGCAATTTCTATGACCACTTGCTTCAGTATTAGTTACTTTTCTCACCACTGTGACCAGATGTCTGGTAGGAATCAGCTTAAAGAAGGAAACTGTTGTTTTGGCTTATAGTTTGAGAGAGTATAGTCCATCATGGTGGAAAGTCATGGCAGCAGGAATGTGAGGAAGCAGAAGTTGGAGTTGGCTATACATCTTACACTGGCATCCATGTAGTGTACAGGAAACAGAGCCAGTCAATAAAGAGTCAAAGCCTGCTCCCAGCAATCCACCCCATCTGGTGATACTACACTGCCTACAGGTTCCCCATCTTTCCCAAACAGCACCACCAGCTGGGATCAAGTGTTCAAACACATGAACCAGTGGAGAGCACTTTACATTCAAACCACAAGAGTTTCTCATGAATGTTTGGGGTTTGCTTTCATGGTTCTTAATAAGTTTCTGAAAGTCAGTGCCTGGGAAAGACATTGTCATCTTCATCTTGATATAACCAAATGCCTAGTAGGCAGCACCAAGAGGTGGGGAGGCGTTTGAGGTGGGTTCCAGGAAGATGTTCTCAGTCTTATAGTTCACTTCCTCTTAGGAAGCCAGTTGCCATTACATGAGCGATCCTGTGGAGAAGGCATGCCTGTCACCTTGCCTGGCATATAATAGACATTCAAAGAATCATTGAGTATTTATGTTCATGTGTTCAATAAATATTTACGAGGCTCCCATCGGCTAGGAACTATCTTCTTTTGTAGCTGGTGACTAGGAGACACAGGCTTCCCTTCAAAAAGGTGGTGGTATAGGGAGGGTCTGAGAAGGCCATGAGAGCATCTTAGAGTGTCTGAGGAAAATGAGGCTGGTGGCTGGAGTGGAAAGAGAAGAGAAAAATGGTTATATGTGGGCAGAGGTTGCATGAAGTCTCACATTGGTGATCAAAGACATGAAAAGTAGAAGGAAGAGAGTGTAAAGAATGATAGCCACCAACCTGTCTTTATGCTGCTGTTTACCAAGCTTAGAATTGGGGAGAAAAACTGGATGTATGAGGAAAGATGAAGAGCTAGTTTCACATACATGTGTGGTACCTGGGATGGAGCCCAGGACCTCACAAATGCAAGGCAAATGCTCTGCTACTGAGACACACCCCCTACCCAGAACAGCTAACTTGGAGATGCCTCAGAAGTATTTCAGAAGAGTTGCCAATGGAGTGGTTAGGTTGTGGGTGTGGCAGGCAAAAGTGAGTTCTGGGGTGAAGGCAATAAACCAAGAATGGGAATGAGGAGGACATATATGGTTTATAAATCTGTACAAGCTCAAGGAGGGAGAATTGAGAAAGGAACTAGGGCTTGAGATCTGAGTGAATCTGGAAATGTCCTTAGAAATATGCATAGTGTTATGTGACACAGAGCACTTGGTACTTTCAAATTCTCATGATCATGTTTTTGTTGTTGTTCTTAATAGAAACAGAGATGAAAGTAGAAGAATATGATGGTGTTCCAGAAGCCAAGAGAAGGGTGTGTTAAAAAAAAAAAAAAAAAAAAAAAAAAAAGAGGCGGCCAAATGCCACAGAGTTAGAAACCGGACATGTCACAGTACAATTGTTTAGGGATTGCCACACTTATGGAGCTCCTCTGGGGATATAGTATTATTCCTGACACACTGACAGGCCTTTGCTGTTTAAAGTAGGCTAAATCAACCTATTATTGTTATTATTTATCAGCTTCCAGTATTTCCCTCTAGCAATGAAAAAACAGGATGCAATGGGGTCACTGCTCAGGTTTCCCTGAAGTCTGTTTAGTTCTGGGCATTCACCATTGCATTTGGAGCAACCAAGTTATCTAAAAAGTTTAAGATTATCCTGTCATGAGGGATGGGCATTATCCCACAGCTCTGACACAAAGTGATTTGGGTACTTCTTGGATGCTGATGGCTTTGCTGTGAGAAGATTAATAATGAAAAACTAAATAGAAATGGAAATTCTAATTTCCAAAATGGAAATCTGAGGGCAAAATTTCTGTTTTGAATTTCTTGTATACCCTTCATCTATTCACCTCCACAAATCAGTTTCTCTACTGAATAATTATCTTGAGGCTCTAGAACATAGCTCCCCCATAGCTCTAATAATAATTTTTATTTTAAAAGGGTGTACCTGTTCCATAGTCAGAAATATGTTCATAGATGTTAGTTCAAGTGTAAATGGTACCAGCCAGAGAGAGTCAAATTGAGGCATTTGCCTTGGTTTATTAGTGTATCTGAATTCATCCACAATAGCTTATGATGGGGCACATTCTGACAGTTTTATTTTAGTAGGTAACTATGTTTTTTATATCTAAGGATAACTTTGTCCCTAGGTACTTACTAGGGACACCATCAATAGGAAGTTGGGTGCTTCCAATGCTAGTGAAACTTCGCCAAGCCAATGGCCAGAACCTCTGACTAATTCTCTTGGCATTTTGAGGAGCAAGTTGCTGACAACTCTGAACCCTGCCCAGAAGAGAAAGAAAATTCACATAACTTGAATTTGTTTCAGGTGGCTAAGCCCCCTCATACCCTCCTCCTCTCCCAGTAGAATAGAACCCTGGTGATAGATTCCCTAGTCTCTGGGAGACATGCCAGGCATGCTGTGATCCATGTCACTGTCCGAAGGCTCATGTCCTGATAGATCCATAAGTCTCAAGCAGCCCCACAAGGCAATGGAATAAACATTCACCTTTACTAAGTATGAAGAGGGGGAAATCTTTCTCCTCTAGCCAATTCTTTATTTTGTATATATGTTCTTTCCCAAAATATTTTTAAAAATTATTTTTGAAAGTCTTGATTTTAATGCCTATAGCTAGGCTTCTAGCTGGTTTCACAGACATCCCTCCCTTCTGGCATTTCTGGTGAATTGTAAGCCACTTAGACACTTCAGTACAAGGAGGAGGGGGGAAGGGAGTTCTTTTTTCTCAGGAGCTGTATATATTTTTGGCTCTTAGTGTGTCTCCTAGAACCATTGCTTAGTACATCATGACCACAAATATGCCTCTTCCTGGTGGAGTGCTGTTAGCATGCTCCCAGAGAGACGTGTTGTTTGAAGCAAATGTCTTCACTCCTACAGCCATTCTAAGAACAGACTTTTATGTAGTTATACCTGTGTGGCCACCCAGACTGTAAGTATCTTAGAGCTTTGGAGCTCATAATTCAAGGAAACCACTCACATACCCAAATGAGAAATACATTCCTAGTTCATGTGTCACTGAGGGCTGGGCTGAAGAAATGGCAGGAACTGCTCAAGGAAGGAGCAAGAGAAACCACAGCTTTGCCTACAAAAATTGGCCATTTGAGGCTAATTTTGCTAGTGCTTTGGACAGGTTATATGCTCAAATTTGTTAAATCATTTATAGCGATCTCATTTAAAAACAGAAATCTTTCCTCGAATGTCTGCATTCTGAATTAGGAACATCTCGATTTAAACTCTGTTAGGCTATGTTGGTATAGCAAGGTGCAGGTGTCAGGAAAGAAAAAGCAGACACAAGGAAACTCACTGCCTCACAGAGCAGTGGGCTCAACTTTTCAATTATCCAATGCCTTCCAGTGCATGAGTAGAGGATTTGAAGCATGACATCTTCTCAGGGGAATGAGACCAAAGTAGCCCATCACTTTGATTTGCCAGAATAAGTAAAGGAACTTTACAACGTAGTTTCTTTTGTTGCCAAAGGGCAGGTGAAGTTGCTGATAGACCCTTTCCCTGGAGCATGAGTGACAGGTGTTCACAGCCAGTCAGGAGAAAAGCTCCATGATCCCACTAGAAAAGTGTGAAAAGCTGATTGAGTTTTCAGATCCAGGCAGGAAAAATGTAGACTCCAGTAGAGAATGTCCCAGGCAAAATGGAGCATTGATACTACATAGTATGGAAGAGTGTAGGCCTTAGAGCATCAGATACTGGTCCTTGAATGGAGACTAGTTTTTCTTGATTCTTTTTGGGTTTCAGTTTTGGTATAGATGGACTAGAGTTCATAGGTACTGTTTCCTGGCTAAAAGAAAATGAGAGATCTGTAGGTGACTATAGTGACAACGGAGATGGTGTTTGTGTGCTTGCAATTCTACACACTTTATTTAACTTAGCCATCTTTAGTAACATTCACCCCAAAGTTTGTTATTATTATTGGTATTATTAATTAATTTACTTTGCAGACAGGAAACAGGATAGGTGACCTATAAAATAAATGGTGGGGCCAGTATTTGAACCTAGGCAGTCTGACCCAGCATCCTAATTAATAACTTTTTTTTCTATTTACTTCAGCATACCTGCTAAGTGGCTTTTCTGATGAACTTACTATGCAAGTCAACTTGGAATCATACACTTCAAGATGCCAGTGTTCTTTCAGCAAAAATCTCTAGCAGCTGGAAAAATGAAAACAGTGAGCCTTTGTGACTCGGTGTAGAAATGGTTCCACTGTTATTTGCCCCAAGAATGTGCTATTTGAACTTTTGTGCTCTTCTTAAGTGTTCTCTTAAGATGGTGTAGGAAAGGGAGACCTCTGGGAATCTCTTCAGATATTTAACTTTTATGTGGTTCGTCCTTCAGAGTTAGTAGTAAGTGACCATTTCAATAAGGCAACTGCTTACTGAGCACAGACACAGTGGGCTCTGAGTTAGCATTTTCCCACATCATTTCCCTAGGTTTTGATTATGCCTATAAGACAGGTCATATAGTCCATTTGAGATATGAGGGAATGGTTCAGGAGTTAAATAATGTGTTTACTCAATGTCCCTGAACAAGAAAACCATAAACTAGATTTTCAGATGTGTCCCTGTTCTTCAACATCACAATAGATATGTCAGCACTCCATGACATTTGTCTGGATAAGAATGTGAACATTGCTTCATCGATTTCTCAATCCAAGTCAGAGAACTGTGGGGCCTTTGTAGTGTATTGACTTGGCTAGGCCGAATTGAAAATTAATACTCTTGTATGTGTCTGGTGACAGGAGAATCACAAAGAAAATTCTTGGGTGATATGGAGGTCAGAGGAGAAGCTACCACCATATTGTAGCTTATGTATTGTTACTATTCCTTGAGCATCCTTGTGGTTGTGGTCAAGCAGTCACCAAGTGTGTCGTTGCTCTCTTTCCCCTGGTTTCTTCTCCATTTTTTTCCTTCTGGGTCAGGTGAGTTTAGTGTTGTGTGAGAGAGCCCTGCTTTTTGTCAAGCACCAAGATTAGTCATGGGTTTTGTTCTACACTTGTGCAATTCCAGCTGTGCCCTGCTTCTGCCGTGTACTTACTCTCTACTACATCCATTTCCTTTTGGCATAGCCTGCCCTATGGACTCCAAGCACTAGCATCAGTCACGGTGATGATAGCTCTCCAAAGATTGTGCATCCAGCTTCCACAAGACCAAGTCCTTGGAGAAAATTGTTGACTAATTTGGTCCTCTGATCACCTCTACTTTCTCAGCATGATCCATGCTCAGTGTAATTAGTTAGGGTTTCTATTACTGTAACAAAACACCATGACTGAAAATAACTGGGGGAGAAAAGGGTTTATTACATCTTTCAGATTATAAATTCATCACTGAGGAAAATCAGGGTAGGAACTCAGGGCTAGAACCTGGAAGCAGTAGATGATGCAGAGGCCATGGAGGAATGCTGCTGACTGGCTGACTAGCACCCATGACCACCAGCCTAGGAGTGACATGACTCACAGTGAGCTGTCCCCTCCATTAAGCATAATTAAATAAATGCATCACAAGCTTGCCCACAGGCCAATATAATAGGGGCGTTTTCTCAATGGAGGGTCCTTTTTTTCCAAAATGACTCTAGCTTTTGTCAAGTTGACATATGCCAGCAACCTGGCATCAATATTGTATTTAAGACTGCTCCATCTTCTGCAGTTATCCAAATCTGAATCTGAGTTTGGGGTCAAAAATGTGGGAAGTCTTGTTCCATTATCCAGAGGTGGAAACTAAGGTCCTATAAGGTCCTGTGGGGTTGGGATCCAAACTGTTGACTTACAATCAGGCACTCTCAGCTTACCCTAAGATTCAGTATTAAGATTTTTCAAATGCAATTGGATGTTTCCCCACTTTGCCACATCCAACCTTCTTGGTATGTACTTTGGGTTGGGATTGCTTAGTGTAGGTGAAATTATAGCTAAACTTGATTTGACATTTCTTTCTCTTCATGTTTAAAAATAACCCAATGATGAGTATCTTTTTTTATCTCATTTGAGGCGCACACATACTCTTCATAGTTTGTCTTTCGTAGTCAAATGTGCTCCTGCCTGGGGTGAGGGAGCCTGATGGTATATCTAGTCTACTTCTTAACTACTTTGATGAACAGCAGAGCACTGTGGGGAAAGTTACTGTCAAGTGCAAAGAATGACATGCTCAAACCATAGCTTGAAAAGGCATTGGCATGTTACTCTTTCCCATTGGCAGAAAAACTGTCTTGGGCTTGTCTTTTCCTTTCAGTTGATTTTTTGAGGCTGATTCTTCTCTGAAACTTCTTTGAAGTAATCTATCACAAATAGCATCCAACCCACTAGAATGCAAGCTACTTAACTCCAGAGACCCCTGTCTGTCAGGCTTATTATGATGTCTGTTCACAGATCGTATATAAATAGTGCTTGGCACACAATAACTCCTCAGCATGTGTTAACAGAAGAATGTTGTTGTTGTTGCTTTGAATAGCATGCAGAGGAACCATTGAGGATGAGTGTTTCTTTCTTTTAGTAATATGGTCTGGTATCAGGGTAACACTGTCTAGCTTGTTTCTTGATTTGGGACATCATATTTTCTTGGGATTAGAACAATGGTGATGATGACCAACATTTAGATTGCTACCATTATGCTCTACAAACAGCTCCAAGTGCTCGCCACACACCAATTCATTAACCACTATAAGAACTTATAAGTAACATTGTTGTTTCAAAATAAACACACACACACACACACACACACACACACACACACACACACACACACACACACACAGAGAGAGAGAGAGAGAGAGAGAGAGAGAGAGAGAGAGAGAGAGAGAACTTAACTTGCCCAAGATTACACTATTAGTTAACTGACGATATAAAGTCTGAATTCAGATGATATGGGTCTAGAGACTACTACTCAAAATTATGCCATATTTCTATTTTGAAAATACACATAAACATGGGTATATAGGCACACTCTCCAAAGCTCTGGGTAACAATCATATAGGAATCAGCCATAACAAAGATAAATGATGTCATTGCCTGTGCTTCCCTGCCACACACTTACTAGAGTTATCAACTGTATTTCAGAAGTGAGAGCTCCAAGGAGGTAGGCAGAGTCACATTGAACCACACTGAAGCTCTGGTATCAAAAGAATGGAAAGACAAAGAAAGGCAGAGGATTTTGAATGGCTTCTAAGCTTAAATCACTCATAAAATGATAATAATTCTCCATGAAGTTCTCCATGAATCTCATGAAATGGAAATGAGAATGATTGAAATAAGGATCAGGGCCAGTAGACATCATACCTAGTCCTAGCAAGGATGATGTAGGTCACATTTCTTTGACTATCACAGGTGATTACTATGAGTAAGATAGGGGCTGGCTCATGCTGTTCAAGATTCTCATTTGTTAGAAGTGACAGAGATCTTTATTGCTGTTATAAAGCTTATCTGTTATAAGTTCATGTTATTTTTCAATGTCATGTCACCCCCCACACACACACACTGAGCACAGGTGAAATTACACTTGGGAGTGTTGATGACTGAAACAAAGAGCTTTCTAAGTGATTGATAGCTTAGCCATCTGCATATAAAACCAATGTTTAAACCTTGGTGTGAGCGGGTTCCTAACACCTGCAGTTTCCAAACAGACTGCCCTCAAAATATTCATGAATATAACACAAAGACAATGAATGTTTGTGAGCTGCTTTTATATCTCTTCTGCTTAGTAACTTGGTGAAGTCCCTCATATTTTGTTAATTGTTCTTTGTGGCTTAGTAGCAGACCACAGAATGGCCACAGACTCAATCTGTGACTTGTTCCCATAAAGTCTTCTCACAGCTGTAAAGGGGGATCCATTTCCATAAACAATATAGATGACAATTTCATAATCATTTAGATCCAACTATATAACTAGAAATAATTAACTTTTGACTTATCTTCAGGTTGTCTGGAAAACTTTCAAGGGAAATGGCATTAAACTTTTTTTATTATATTAGTCTTTAAAAATTATTCTGAAAGTTGATCCATACTTGACTGTAAAAGATTGTTCTCTAGTTAACTAGTGTTCTAAGTTTTATAAATACTATGTGTGTCGTGCTTACAGTGTACAGGTCCATATACACTGTAAATGTGTGTGTGTCTATATATATATATATAGACACACACACACACATTTGTGCAATCATCTATACCTCAATCATGTCATGTGAACATGCACTTTGAGTTGTTCTACTGCTCAAGTTACTATTTGTTCCCATTAGACCTGGAGCTTCTGAAGATGGAAGCTCTGTGGCTTCTGTCTTTGACTGCAACAGCTGTACTCCTCACAGTGGTCAGAGTCACTGTTCAAAGCAACTCAGACTGCATCCGTCCCCTGATGTCACTTTCTGGTGGCTTGCCACTGCCACAGGAGTGTAATCCAAATGTCACCATGGTCTGTACAGTCAGTCCCACATGACCTGGACCCTGCCTTTGTCTCTCATACCTCCTCATAGGAGCTCATCCACTTGCTCCCCAACAACCACCCCAGGTCTCATCATGGATAGATTATTCTATCCTCAATTAATTGTGTCCTTTGTTTGTTTTTTGAGACAGGGTTTCTCTGTATTGTTTTGGAGCTAGTCCTGGAACTCGCTCTGTAGACCAGGCTGGCCTTTAACTCACAGAGACTCACCTGTCTCTGCTTCCTGAGTGCTAGGATTAGAGGTGTGTGCTACTAACACCTAACATTTAAGAGTGTTTTTAATTAATTAAGTTATCAATTAAACTCAAGTGATACTTTCCCGAAAAGTTTCTGGATCACTCTGGCTAAAGCAGTAACATCTCTTCCCTTATTTTCTTAGTATGTTATTTTCTTTTTTAAGAGAATTTATCAGTGTCTGAGATGACCTTGTAAAGCTACCCCACAATCCTTCAAAGCCAGGATGAGAATGTGCTGACCCCGTGTGCTCTACAGCTAGAAACACGTGGGCATATATGCTCAGCAGTGTTTTGTCAGATGAGTAAATCCATGGACATTTTCACTAGGGAGGCAGTGGGTAGAAGCTTGTCCCTGCCTTTTTACTTCTGAAGACTTGACTCACAATCAGTGCTAACTGACTTTTGAGGAATCATAAGTTCTGCTGGAGATGTTGTCAATTTCATCCCTTTAGCAAGGGGTCATCCATTATAGCACACATTGAAAAATTCATTCTTATCTGTGTAGCATGTCTTAATACTAAACAACCCCACTATTTTCCTTAAAATAGACTCAAGACTTCATTTATTATGCTGAATTGGGGGCTTGGTACCGTTTTGAGAAGTCACAAGGTAATCCTTCCTTGTTCTCTACAGAAGTACTGTCTTGTCTGAATATGACCTTCTGTCTGGTCAATGTTTCAGCAGCTCCTTGCATGGCACTTTTAGCAGATATTTATTGCAATGTTTTTCTTAAAATGTCTGGTTTATTACCTTTTCCTTCTTTGATTTTTTTCTTTCTTATAGTCTCATTAAATAAATTCTACCACCAAAAGTAGAAAACAATAGAATGAAAGAAAAACCATGAACAGAAAAACCTTTAAAATGTTGAGCTCTGAGATTATGTTCTAGGAAGGCATGGTTACTACTCTCAATAAGATGTAAAGTTTCACTCTGTCTTTCATCTTAACTGTGTTGATGTTTGCTTGAATACACATTTGAGGAAAAGGACTTTTAGAGGGGTCCTTGTGTCTCTTCCTTTGTACCTGGTGAAGACAGACAGGCTTGGCAGGTATGATCTTCCCTCTAAACTCTTGTCAGCAGCCTCCTTGAAGCAGGGGGCTTCCTTGACTGGATGATTCTGCATCTTCTATTCCAGTTCTCTACAAACAAGGGTCACGTCCCAACACTGCATGTTTTCCAAAAGACTACCCCCTTCTGGTTTCTTCTCAAAGTCAGTAGCAATTACAAAAAAAAAAAAAAAAAAAAAAAAAAAACAACTGGACTGTGGGTGCAGCTCAGTTGTAGAGAAGTACTTGCTTAGTGTGCTTGAAGTCCCGGGTTAAATCCTCAATGCTGCTTAAAATCATGTGTACTGGTACATACCTGTAAAATCAGCACTTGAGAAATGGGGGTAGGATAATCATAAACTCAAGGTTATCCCTGGCTACATATTGAATGTTAGACTAGTCTGGCATGCATGAGACCCTGTCTCAGTAAAAGAATAAACAATCAGTAAAATGCTGATAAAAATATTGGGACTTTTACTCAACAGCCATAGGGGAGGAAAAAAACAAAACAAAACAAAATCTCAAAATTTGTGTGGAAGCACAAAAGACGATGGATCACTAAAGCAATCCTGAACAAACGAATACAGCAGGAGGAATCACCATAACTGACATCATATTGTACCACAAAGCATGGCAATGAAAGCTGTATGGTCCTAGTACAAAAGCAGACACAGAGATTGTGATAGAATTGCATAGTGAACTCAGATATGGCTCCCATATAGCTACATGGACCTCATTTAACTATAGCTATTTAATCTTTAGCAAGAATACTAAAAGTATACATCAGAGAATAGACAGCATTTTCAACAAATGACACCAAGAAACCTGGGTTTCAACATGCAGGTGAACAAATCTATATCCTTACATCTTACTCTGCACAAAACTCAACTCCAAATGGATCAAGGACTTCAACGTAAAATCTGATACCCTGTACATACTAGAGGAAAATGTAGAGAGTATACTCTGTCTCCTAAGGCCCAGGGAGACATGGACTAGGATGGTGGTAGATCAGGGAGTAAGACCAACAATTGACAAATGAGACCCCCAGAAACCGAAACACATCTGTAAAGCAAAGGACATGGTCAGTCAAGTGAATGGAGTGTCCACAGATTGGGATAAAATCTTCCCAGTTAGACATCTGACAGAAGGTTAGTGTGGGAATATACAAAGATCTCACAAAGCTAAGCACCAAAGAAATAAGCAACCTGACTGAAAACTGAGCTATGGAGCTGGACAGACAGTTCTCAAAATAAGAAATACAGATGACTAATAAACATTTTTAAAAGTGTGCAACGTCTGTAATCACCATAGAACTGCAGATTGAAAGTACATTAAGATTTCACCTCCCTCCAGTCAGAAATGGCATCACCAGGGAAACAAATGCTGGTATGGATTGTGAGGAAAGGGGGACATTCATACATTGCTGGTGGGGGTGTAAAGTAATGCTGCTATTCTGGAAATCCATTTGGATTTTCTCAAAAATTCTAAAAGGTATAAATAGGTTTATCATTTGACCCAGCTATCCCACTGTGGACACATACCTGAAGGACTCAATGTCCTACAACAGAAATACTTGTTCAGTCATACTCACTGCTGCTCTGTTCACAAATAGCCAGGAAATGGAATTAGCCTACATGTCCAACAACTGATGAACAGATCATGAATGTCTGGTCCACATACACAATGGAATATTGTTCAGCTGCAGAGAAAAATGAAACCATGAAATATCTCGGTTAATGGATGGAACCAGAGACATTCATACTGAGTTAGGTTGCCCAGGTGCCGAAAGGCAAGCACATGCTCTCTCATGTGTGAGTCGTTAGCTTCAAGTCTTTTGTGGGTATAACAAGAAGTGCACGTGGAGTTAGGAAACTAAAAATGGGCCATTGATAGGGAGAGGTGAGGTTGGAAGGGAAAAAAACAGGAAACTCCCCTTGCTGGCTAGCTTTCATAGTGCCAGAAGGTGCCCTGCAGGCTACTGGAGGAGAAAAGACACCAACGGCTTGTCTACTGCATGCATACTGACCTTCTAGGCAAGATGAGCAACTGATGCAATAGAGATATGATTGTTTATGGGGGAAACCAACCGTTCTCTTGATTGCATCTGAGATTTGCTTCACAAATTTGTGTGTGGTACTGGTGAAAAATCCATGACTACAGAAGTCATAGGCCCTATGCTAGAACCTATGCATGCTGTTTATTCTAAATACTGTATATTAAATTGACTTCTAATAGTTATGTTTGTATCTATTGATTGCTGCTGCTTCAATATTGGTCAGAGGAGCTCCTTATGTGTGTGATGGTCAGTGTAGAGATGAACTATTGTTTCAGGTGCTGAGAATAAACAACTGTGTGTGCTTAGCTGTAGATGGGACCTCTATATCAGCCTTCTTCCCAAGGTTCAAGGAACATCATGGAAGAGGAGGCAGAAGGAATATAAGAGGTGGAGAGGCTGGGAAGAATGCTGTGAATGTCCCCTGGATATATCATGCCTGCACACATTAACCCACAGTAGCCTTGGTTACCTATGTGATAACTACACAAGATTAAGCCAGTTAAAAGTTCCAGCATGGAGAGAGAAGAGGCTTTTCCAGTTTCACCTTCAGCTGAGGCGCTAATGCAAGTTTGTGGCTTCTGGGGAAGGGAGGGTCATTTTTCTCCAGGGTGTATCCATTGGTGGGTTCTTATGCCCCAGTGATAACCTCATGCTCACATGCACATTGGACTACATGTACTAATTAGACAATAATTCTTTAAAAAATAAGTAGTGTCCTTCATATGGTCTGTGGATAAAGCTGTAGAGAGCTGTGAAGTGCCGCGCCTTAAAGATGGTGCTGGCTTCTGCCTTCCACCTTCCAGATGGTGAGCGCTCTCTGGCATAAACCAGTCCTTATTTGGTTAAGCCTGTTCAGCCTGTTTGCTTCTGCGTTAGAGTAGCCTATCTGCAGGGTCCACGTGGCTCACTGGGGTTGGTCAGCGCATGGGGATTTCAGCCTGTGCAGGCGTTTCCCCGGGGTCAGAAGAAGATTGTTCAAGGATCCTGAATAAAGTGCATGAAGAAGATCTTCCCGGAGTTGCGCCTTCCTTGCTGGTCGAGGCAGTCACATTACATAAAGCGATTGCTGCCAAGCCTGATGATCTGAGTTCAATTCCTCAGGATTCACATGGTGGAAAGAGAGAATTGACTTTCATAAATTGTCTTTGACCTACATACAATTACTGTGGTGTGAGTAGGCTAATTATCCAGGGTGAGTGTGTGTGCCCACATACATGTGCCCATGCACACACACAGGCTAAATAAATAACATGTGCAAATTAAAAAACGAAATAAGTAAATAAAGATCTGTAAAAGGAGGACATGAAATTGGGAGAGTGGTGTAAGGGGTAGCTTAGTGGGAATAAGAGGCAGGGAGTGGGAGGGGCATATGATCAAGATATAGTTTGTACACACATGACATCTTCAAGGAATAAATCTAAATTAAAATAAAAAAGAATCTGGAGTCATTATAAAAACAGGTCCTGCAGAGGGTGACCAAATGGATAGTTGTCCCCTCTTGGACTTCTCTGAATTCACTTTGCTCTGTGCACTTTGGATGGCACAGGAATCACTTGGCTATGCTGAAGGTACTTGAGTGGAGGCCAAGGAACACTGTCAAAGTAAACAAAATGAAACGCTTCAATTAAAAAAAAAAAACCTAAAAACAAACACCAAGTAGGACAAAAACAGTTTACTTTTTTTTCTGTCTCAAATAACCAGGTTTCTTAAAACCTATTTCTATGCAGCAGAGTTCTAATTTTAAAGTGAAATAAAATGCATGTGAGTTTGTTTTTGGAGTCTTAATGATTTCACAGGAAGATGGAGTTCTTTGGTGGCAAGGGTTCCTTGTGAACAGTGTTAATCCAATGTGCGGCACTTATCTTCATAAGATTCTAGGCTTGGAGGATCTTGCACTCTTGGCAGCTGGGGAGGGTGGGCAGAGTTTTAGAAGCTGAAGTGACCTCGATGCTCACAGATGTATTTTCGGTCACCAAGGCTCACGTTGCCAACCTCATAATCAAGGCAGAGTTGGATAGCTTTGACCCACTTCCACACACCTCTTGGCCAGGCTCATGCATTTGGACGAGCAACTTCTTTTCCATTCCAATACTACCCT